>JASVEL010004394.1:0-157500 GCA_032618575.1 Nicotiana noctiflora
CTGGGGTTTGAGGGGTTCACTAGATTTTTGATTCCTTCTCCATTTCTGAGAGCTGGGAAAGGTAAATATTACTATATTATTTCTTCCCTCTCTTCTTCCTCCCTGACTTCATACTCGTTCTAACCCAACAATAAAGGGCAGAGTTCCATTTGGCGGGTGGGTCTAGGGCGAACGAAAAAGATGTGTAGCAGAGGGCAGGTGAGGCATTGTGTCATCGAAGAGAAAGAAATTGGCTCTTCCATTTCTTAGTAGGACTACCCCTATGTTAGTAGGACATTTCGTCCAAGAACAAGGTTTGACTTAGTGCACTAACTACCTTATTTTGTCTTGCCTAATGGCTCTATCTCTGAGATAACCCGGACTAGTAGCAACTGATTCTAGTAAATAAGATATTCTTTTTTAGAATAGGTTCTTCTTTCTCTCTCCTTTCTTCTAGAGCAATTGAGTCCTTCATTTCGGTCTAACTTCCTTACTCTACCCCAGTTTCCCTCCGACAGCGTACTATTCTAGACCTCTGTCTATCCCGACATTGATAGAAATTCATAGTTCTAGTACTTGCATTGCGGTCCGTCCATTACTTCGATGATACTATAACTACTACTGCAACTGCAAGAACAGCTACTGGAAAAAGATTCAACACTATAGTCTCGCACACAACGAGGAAGTTTGAGATGAATGGGAAAAAGAGAGTGATGGAAATGATAACTACGAGAGCGACTGAGGCGATCAGAGAACGAATGGAAGATAAGAGCGTGGGATCAAAGAGAGAAAAATGGGATGAGGAAAGGCAAAGCTATTAATCTACCTCTGAGGTAGAGGTTAAATTTCACCTTCAAGATTTCGGTTAATTGAATCTCCCGCCCCTACTTCTACAAAAGCTACCTCCCCCTTCATCGTCCTTTTTTTATTTCTTAGCTACGACTTCCTCTCTATACACAATTCCTTTTTTGTGGGTTGTGCTATAATAAGAAAGATCTTGCTATGACCATACCGATTCTCTCAACGCTCTCTCTTTTTTTCGCCAGTTAACTATTTTGATTTTTTAGTGTGGGCTAAAACTTTTTGCTTTTCTTTATATTGATTGAGACCTAGCCTCTCTCCCTTGGTTCGTAGCCTTGGGGTTATACACTTTTCCTTAAGGCAGAGGTTTTGCCCCGCTACGAAATAATGGAACTTCTGATAATAGGCGAAAACTAAGTAGTTTAGCCATTATTTATGCGTCAATTTAATTATGATCCATTAACATAATTTATGAATTTGATAAGATATAAGCTATTAATTTGTGATTTGTACACTATGCAGAAAAAGAAGCTTATATCTACATTTGGAAATGTTATGGCAAAATTTTGGAGTAAAAAACAATCCTTCAGAGTTGAGTCTTTACGATCAAGAAACAAGAAGTAATGAGAAATTCTCCCAGGTGCGCGAAGTGACCATTTTGCGCACCATTTCGCGCACATGAAGAATTAATTGGACTGCAGATGCGCGAAGTGACCACTTCGCGAAGCACTTCGCATAATAGTTCAGTTAAAATGATTTTTCTAAGGTTGAAAATGGAAAGACACATAGTTCCACTCAAAGTTAATTAATGCAATCTTATATTATGGAGAAGATAAGATTTTATGCATTATTGAGTAGAGTGGAATTATACTACATCTTAGAGAGAAGATTTTGAGAGAAAAATCATTGAGAGTGTTCTTGAAGCAAAGGAAGGAGTTGATGACCAAGATTTGAAGAGCAACAATATAAAGAGTTCATCTAAACCTTCATCTTGTATTTTTCTTTGTAGTATTTTAGACATTAATATTATTGATTTTACTATGAATATGAGTAGCTAAACTCTCTAATATTCTAGGGTCATGGATGTTAGTTGATCTTGTTATTTGAAGACTAGATTGATTTTATTGAAGTTATTGATATGGGTTGTTTATTTGATTTTGATCTTAATTATTTTACTGTGTAGCTAACAGTGAAATATTATTTACGAACTTTGAATTAAACTTGACAAAGGAAATTCTTGGTTGAATATAAAATCAAATAGAACAATAGTTGAATCTCGGACATGGAGTGAAGGATTTGCAATTAAGATAGATATATACTTAATTGCCTTGTTAGGTTGAATAATAAGAGTTTGAATTTCATTCTTGTTAATATTAATATCATAGAAATATAGATATTGATTTAAGTAGGATAAATTTATAAGAACTTGAAAGATTCTCATGAATATTATTAACCTTACAATCAATAATCCAGATAATTTAATAAATCGATTCTAAGTAGAAAAGTAGCATGATTACTAGCAAGTCCATGGCCCTGGAATATATTTGTCCATACTATTGTAAAAATATTGTGAATTGGTTGTAGTAATTTCATCTTGAATAATTGTGACATTATTAAGTGAATTATAAAGTGGCTCCTATATACTTTCAAATTATATAGCATAAATCAAGAATTAGTTAATTTAATATTAGTCGATAAGTTAATAAAAATTCCTCGTGGGAACGATACTTTACTTATTACTATATTACTTGTCGATCACGTACACTTGCGTGGGTGTTTTGGTCGCAACATTTTTGGCGCCGTCACCGGGGAATTTGAAATTAGCTCCTTGATTGTTTTACTATTTTGTAGTTGTTAATAGAAAATATAAAAAGAAATGTTCATCTATTTGTTTGTGTTATACAGGTTCTTCTCTTGAATGCGGAGGAGCAGAAGCACAAACAATCTCTTCGCATTTGATCCTGAAATTGAAAGAACAATTCATAGAACTAGGAGAGAGTGGGAAGCTCAATATAGAAAAGAAGGAGAGTTGAACATTCAAATTCAACCACAGCCAAGAGTGATGGCAGGAAATGAGGAACGAGCGGTGATTATAGCCGCAAGACCCAGTCTGGCTAATATGACTCAGGCTATTGTGAAGCATGATATTACTGGGCACTTTGAGTTGAAACAATATATGGTGCAGCTGATTCAGTCTACAGGGCAATTTGTGGGTCTACCTCATGAAGATCCACAAAGACATATTCAGAATTTTTTGGAAATTACGGATACTTACAATTATCCAAATGTTTCCAAAGATTATGTAAGGCTGACATTTTTTCCCTTTTCTCTGCTTGGGGAAGCTAAAGAGTGGTTAAATAAGGAACCATCATCCGCACATGGGATGATCTAGCAAGGAAGTTCTTAATTAAGTTCTTTCCTACTAAAAAGACAAAGATGCTGAGGCGTCAAATTCTTAGGTTTGAACAATGCTCTGGCGAGACACTTCGTCAAGCATGGGAAAGGTACAAGTAGCTACTCAGGGATTATCCTCATCATTGTCAAACGTACAAGGTGTTAGGTCACACTTTTGTTGATGGATTAGATGAAGCTTCAAAAATGAATCTTGATTCCGCTTGTGGAGGAAGTTGCATGACAAAATCTTACACGGAAATCCAACTCTTGCTAAATACATTCACTTCAAATGTTAATAACTGGCAGGGTGAGGGAGATTCTAGAAAGGCAATGAAAAAAAAATCAGCAAGATTGCTTAAGCTGGATGATGTATCGGCAGTGAGAGCTGAAATTGCAAGGCTATCCAACCAGATAACAAGGATGACAATGCAACAACCTCAACCCATGCAACAGGTACAACAGATGGCTATTTGCTGTGAAATGTGTGGTGATAGCCATACAAGTGATATGTGCCCTACGAATCCAGAATCTATTTATTATGTGGGACAACAAAATAGAGGCCTAGCAAATCAGCACGCACAGTATGGAAATTCCTACAATCCAAATTGGGTGGAAATCTGCAAAATCCAAATCAGTACAGACCGCAAGGGGGTTTTAATCAACCTCAGAGACCACCTCAGTAGGTGGAAGAAAGCACAAATGATTTGCTAAAAAAGTTGTTGATCGACAATCAGCAACTCAGAACTGATGTCGGGAATCTAGAAAGGCAGATGGGGCAGATAGCAATGAACCAGAATACAAGACCTACAGGAGCTCTCCCTAGTGATACAGAAAAGAACCCACAGGTATGTGCTATAACACCTAGAAGCGGGAAAGAACTTGAGGAAGTCTCAAAGAAAAAGAAAGAGAAATGTGTGCATTAGGGAGAATTGATCCCTAAAGTGATAAATGATCTAAAGAAGACTACTGAAAGTCTTGAACCAGTGGAAGTCCCAAGGCCACCCCCTCCTTTTCCCCAGAGACTTCAGGAGAAGAACGATGATCGAATGTTCAGTAAATTTCTGTCTATGTTGAGACAGGTTCAATTAAACATTCCACTTGTTGATGTACTACGTGAAATCCCTAAATATGCTAAGTACATCAAAGATATAGTGGCTCACAAAAGAAGATTGACTGAATATGAGACATTCGCACTTACTAAAGAGTGCACTGCCAGGGTACAAAACAAGCTTCCACAAAAGCTTAAACATCTTGGTAGCTTTACAATTCTTGTGCGTATTGGTGATATCGATGTAGGTCGGGCTCTTTGTAATATGGGGGCGAGCATAAATTTAATTCCCTTGTCATTGTTCAAATAATTAGGTCTTCGAGCTCCTAGACCAACCTCTGTGATGTTACAGTTAGAAGACAGGACCACAGCACACCCTGAAGGGGTGATAGAAGATGTATTGATGTAGATTGGAAAATGAATCTTTCCTGTTGATTTCATTATTCTTGATTATGAAGCAGATGAATTGGTTCCAATCATTCTAGGGCGACCTCTGTTAGCTATTGGTGATGCAATCATTAAAGTGAAAGAAGGGAAGATGATTCTAAGGGTTGATGATGAGGAAGCGGTATTTAACGTATACAAAGCAATTCAACTTCCTTGTCAATATGAGGAACTTTCTATGATATCAGTGATTGAGAATGATGAACAACATTGTGATCCAAGCATGTATATCAATGATTCGTTAGAGAAAGCACTTACAATATTTGATAATTTGGCAACTGATGAAGAGGTTGAAGAGGTGATGTACATCCTTGATACATCTTGTGCAAACTTGCAAGGGAAATATCCTTTTGAACCGTTAAACATGCCACATGGACCTCTTCCAAAGCCATCAATTGAGGAAGCCCCAAAATTGGAGTTTAAACCACTCCCATCTCACTTGCATTATGCTTATTTGGGTAGTTCTGATACATTGCTTGTTATCGTTTCTTCTGATTTATCTGAATTGCAGGAGGAAAAATTGTTGAGAGTATTGCGAGAGCACAAGAGAGCCATTGGGTTGACAATGTCAGACATCAAAGGTATTAGTCTTGCATTTTGCATGAATAAAATCCTAATGGAGGAACGACATAAACCAAGTATAGAACACCAACGTCGCCTCAATCCCAACATGAAAGAAGTGGTAAGGAAAGAGGTTATGAAATAGCTTGATGCAGGTATTGTATTCCCTATCTCTGATAGCAAATGGGTGAGTCCAATTCAATGTGTTCCTAAGAAAGGAGGAATAATTGTGATAGTTAATGATAATAACAATTTAATACCAACAAGAACTGTCACAGGGTGGAGAATTTGCATTGATTACAGAAAACTGAATAATGCCACCAGGAAGGACCATTTTCCTCTTCCATTCATGGACCAAATGCTTGATCGATTGGCTGGCCAAGAGTATTACTATTTCCTGGATGGTTACTCTGGGTACAATCAAATTACTATAGCCCAGAGGACCAAGAGAAGACCACTTTTACGTGTCCTTATGGCACGTATGCATTCAAAAGAATGCCCTTTGGTCTTTGCAATGCACCTGCGACATTTCAAAGGTGTATGATGGCAATTTTCACTGATAATGTCGAGAGGTTTGTAGAAGTATTTATGGATGATTTTTCTGTTTTCGGATGTTCTTTTGATAAATGTTTAACTAACCTCGATAAAGTGCTAGCCATATGTGAAGAGACCAACTTGGTCCTAAACTGGGAAAAATGCCATTTCATGGTAAGATAAGGTATTGTCCTAGGACACAAGATGTCCAAGAACGGATTGCAAGTAGACAAGGCAAAGGTGGAAGCAATTGAAAATTTGCCCCCACCCATATCTGTTAAGGGCATATGCAGTTTTCTAGGCCATGCAAGATTTTATCGAAGATTCATTAAAGATTTTTCAAAAATTCATCTCCTCTTTGCAGGCTCCTTGAGAAAGATACACCATTCAAGTTTGATGATGCTTGTGTGAAAGCATTTGAAGAGCTTAAAAGAAGATTGGTCACCGCACCAATCATTGTAGCTCCAGATTGGGAATTGCCTTTTGAATTAATGTGTGATGCAAGTGACATAGCCATTGGTGCTGTGATGGGACAGAGGAAGGAGAAATGTTTTTACTCCATTCATTATGCGAGCCGAACTCTCAATCCCGCTCAAATGAATTACACTGTCACAGAGAAAGAATTACTTGCACTAGTATGGGCATTTGACAAGTTTAGATCCTACCTAGTATGAACTAAAGTCATAGTCTATACTGATCACTCGGCTATCAAGTATCTATTTGTAAAGAAAGATGCAAAGCCAAGACAAATCCGATGGGTCCTTCTTTTGCAGGAATTTGACCTGGAGATACGAGATAGAAAAGGTACTGAGAATCAAGTGGCAGATCATTTGTCTAGATTGGAAAACAGAGGTCATGTGATTGAAGGAGACTCAATAAAAGAAACGTTCCCAGATGAACATCTGTTAGCCATCACATCTAATGAAACTCCACGGTATGCTGACTTTGTAAATTATATTGCAAGTGGAGTGATGCCATCAGAAATCACAGCTGATCAACGGAGAAGATTCTTCCATGATGTGAAATTGTATATGTGGGACGAGCCATTTCTATACAATCAATGTGCTGACCAATTGGTAAGAAGGTGTGTACCTGAAGAAGAAATGAATGCCATCTTGCATGACTGTCATTCTTCTTCATATGGAGGTCATCATGGTGGAGATAGAACAGCACAAAAGGTTCTTCAATCATGTTTTTACTGGCCATCCTTATTTAAAGATGCTCGTGCGTTTGTTAAAACTTGTGACAGGTGTCAAAGAACAGGTACAATCACAAAGAGAAATGAGATTCCTTTGCAGAATATTTTGGTGGTGGAATTGTTTGATGTATGTGGAATTGACTTCATGGGACCATTCCCAGGTTCTAATGGTCATAGATACATTCTGGTTGCAGTAGACTATGTGTCTAAGTGGGTTGAAGTCATTGCTCTTCCTACGAATGATGCAAAAGTTGTGGTAAGTTTTGTTAAGAAACACATTTTCACACGCTTTGGAACTCCAAGGGTGTTGATAAGTGACGGAGGAACACGATTTTGCAACAAACTGTTCAAAAATGTTTTATCAAAATATAGGGTAAAACACAAAGTTGCTACTGTGTACCACCCTCAAACGAGTGGTAAAGTTGAAGTATCTAATCGATAGATAAAACAAATTTTGGAGAAAAACGTTAATGCGAACAGGAAGGATTGGTTTGTTAAATTAAAAGATGCTCTGTGGGCCTACCAAACTGCATACAAGACTCCAATTGGTACTTCTCCATATAGGTTAGTTTATGGAAAGGCATGTCATTTGCCTGTTAAACTTGAACACAAAGCTTATTGGGAAATCAAAAACTTAAATGTGGATATGGATTTAGCTGGTGAAAAAAGGCTGCTACAACTCAACGAACATGATGAGTTTAGGTTGAATGCTTATGAAAATTCCAACTTATATCCAACATCGTGAGTTTGAGCCAGGGCAAAAAGTTCTGTTATTCAATTCTAGGTTGAAACTCTTTCCGGGAAAGCTCAAATCCCGTTGGTCTGGACCTTTTGTGGTGGTAAGTGTGAGTCCCTATGGAGCACTAGAATTAAGGGACCAAAACTCAAGTGAAACTTTTCTGGTGAATGGACAAAAGGTGAAACACTATTGGGGTGGTGACATTAATCGTCACAAGACCTCAATAGAACTAAATGATGTTTGATGAATTGTGAAGTCGTGGCGTGATCGTAAATCAGGCGCTTATTGGGAGGCAACCCAATAGTAGCGATATTTGTCAAATATTTTTTTTAGTGTGTTATTTTCTTCATTTTTAGTTTGTTTGGGTGTTAATTGTGTGTTGATAATTGTAGGACAACAAGTAGGGATGCTAAGGTATGACTTCATTGTTTGTTTGTTAAAAAACAAAAACAAAAAAAAAAAAAATTCCCCCCAGTTGCGCGAAGTCCTGCGCGAAGTGATTACTTCGCGCACACTTCGCGAAGCTTAAGCAGAATGTTTGGCAAAATGCATGAAGTCGTGCGCAAAGAGACCACTTTGCACAGCACTTCGCGCACCTGAGACGGGGTGTGTATTTACTTAGTTTATTTTCTTTTTAACCGATTCTAAACATAACCCTCTCATTTTTTCTCTCAAAGAACCCTAAAATTTCCTCTCTTCTCCAAACCCTAACCTCAAATACCATAATTCTTCTTCCTAATTGCTCTAAAACTCTTCAACAACTATGAAAAGCTCTTCATCCTTTGTCAAATTTCATCCTAACCCCATCAAGGTAAGAACCCTAGACTTTTAATTTCTTTAATTTTTTTTATTTCGTTTTTGTATAGCACTACTCAACACTTTAATTTGTCAAAATAGATGATATATATGCTAGAAATTATAGGTTGTATAATGTTTTTGTAGTATTTCTGTTGTTTTTGATAAATTAGAAGTTCTTGTTCAAACTTAAATATTTGAGCAATGTTAATATAATTTAGCATAGTTTGATATACTTGTGGGGTTAAATTTGTGTATAAATGGGATGGGTAGGACATGAATTGGTTATAGCTGAATTTTGGTTGGAAAATCCCTAACCAAAGCATTAACAATAAGGATGAAATATGCATGCCCACAATGTGTTTGAGGAAAGTCTTCAAAGAAGTTTGATAGAGCAATTGTACTCAATTTTGCGTGTAAAGTCTGAGTAACCGCATTGAAACACATTATCTATTCATCTTAGAGTAATGTATCATTGTCTTGTAGGAATTATGGCACCAAAAAGACGATAAACTTCAGGAGAATCTTCCAGCCGATCAAGAGCAAATTCGGCAACCAATTATGATTCAAGAAGGTTTACTTCGCCCGAAGCTCAAACCCAGTTCAACAACAAAAAAACAAAGAAACCAATTCCAGAAAGGGGCATTGATGATAAAAATCTTCAGGAAATTTGCCCTAACATGTACCAAAAGTTGATTGAATGGGGGCTCCAAGTCTTTATCAATGAGCCTGAAACTGCAAATGAAACAGTAGTTCGTGAATTCTATGCGAATGTACCTGAACATCAAAATAACATTGTGACTGTGCACAGAAGACCTGTCACTACCTCAATTGAGGCAATTAGACCGAGTTACAATTTACCTGATGCTGTGCCAGAGAATCAAGATTTCTCTGGGTATGGAAACTTTCCTAATGATGCAAAATGGGAAAGATTCTTTTCAAAGATTTGCATCCCGGGAGTTGATATAGAATGGTTAGAGAGTGGTGAAAATATTCATTCATCATCTCTAACTCAAGAAGCAAAAACCTGGCTTTATGTGATCAATAGCAGGCTACTTCCTTCAAAGAGCACAACTAAGGTTAACGGTCCCAGAGCTGCACTGATATGGTGTTTTGTAGAGAATTTTGCTTTTGATGTGGCAAAAATGATTCATAAAGAAATGTTTATTAGAAGCCCAAATAGTAAGTTTGGCTTTTTCTTCCCATCACTAGTCACTTTACTTTGCAGGCAAGCACAGGTACCGGAGGATCCTAATGTGGATATAGCTGTAAGGAAGGCATTGAATATAAGACCCAAGAGAGGTGGAGCTGCTGAAGATAGCTATGAAGATGAAGAGAATGATGGAGGAAATCAACCAATGGACACAGACGAGGAGAGCAAGCCCAACCTCCCAATGCACCAGCGGTTGCACTGCCGAGAGCAACATCATCTTCAGGAACTGCTGGCATGCCGAGACACAACACATGGGAGCAAGAGATAGGTGAGTTGCGACAAACAGTAAACACACTAAGCACCCGTGTGGAGGAAATTGCAGACCGACAACTCAAGTCAGAGAAGAAATTCATGGGATGGCTGAGAGCATTGGGGTGAGCCTAAAATGTCAACCCCGACACAGTGTCAGATCAAGAATAGATCATCGGGGAAGTATTTTTATCTCTGTGTTTAAAAGTTGTAGTCATGGGGACATGCCTATTCTTAAGTGGAGAGTGTGTTTAGCATATTTGGATAGTTTCGGATATTAGAATTGTCTATGTTGATGTTTTGCTTGTTTTGAAGTTGATGGATAGTAGATTAACTAAATTTGGTTGTCTTTGTTATTAAATTTTTTTTTTGTTTATTTAAATATTTTTGTTTTGTTTTAAAAAAATTAATTTAAATAAAAATATATATAAATTTTAGGGTCATTTTATTTGTGAGGAGTTCTGTCCTCTTTCTTAATTTTGTGATTAGTATGAATATTTCCCCTTGGTTTTTCTTTAGGCCACGGTTCTTTTCCAAGGGTTTCAATTTGAACCGGGTATAGATAGATTTTAGTTTAAATTTTTTGCTTTTAGATAAGATTTTGTCTTATGGTAATCCATAATTTTAATACACTTGAACATACCAGATCCTAGAGTATAATGCTTAGTTTTACTAGAATTTTACTGAAAGTGATTTTATTGCATATTTACTACTGAAATGAATACGCGTAACAGAGTGTCTTGATGAGTTAATCTTAATGAATCTTATGCCATGTGTGGGGAGGTTTTTGATGAGTCCATGTAGTGTAAGTGTGTCTAGAACTTGCCTAATATGTGAATAGAAGCGAAATTTCAGGTGACACTTGGTTTTAAAAAAAATGATGTTAGGCTTTCCTTGTTCTTTTTGAACTCAATTGCTCAAATCAAATAAAATCTATCCCTAGTTAACCATTTCTAGCCTTGAAACCTTTATTTGGTACCCACATTACAAGCCTATACCATTTTTGTTCTTAATTGATATTTTGAACCCTTTAACCTCTTAAAGCACTTTAATCGTAAAAAGAGTGCTAAAAGAAGTACAAAGGAACTAAGTGTGGGGTGGTTTGTGAACGGAACCAATGAAAGTGAGAAAGGTGCACTGAAATTTGTATATAAAAAAAAATTCTGTATAAATATATGTATATTGTTTTGTTACTGTCAGTGTATGTGAATTAATGCAGTGCATAAAAGAAAGATGGAACACTGCTAAGAGTGAATTGATTTATGCAATTGTTATTAGGATTGACGAATTTGCGCTAAAAATGATTGAGTAATGTGTTAAAGTGCTTAGGAGTGCTAGTCACTAGTCCCAAAATAAGTCCTACCAGCCCCTTCACCCACATCACAACCAGAAGAAAAAGCCCTAATTGATTTTTGATCGAACAAGCCTGCATTAGTAGAGATTTACATTAAGGGCAAGCTTATGGGACCACTTGCATGCATGTGACTTCTTTTGTGAGTGTGACTGAAACTTTCTTGTTGTAAATAATTAGGGAACTCTCTTGTACATATTGATATATGTAATGTTGATAAAACAATTGTGAGGCCATCTGATTCATGACAGATAAACAAATCTTGATCTTTGTATAGAGTACTTCAAAGAAGCGTGAATATTGTGTAGCACTTGAAAGTTAGTCTAGAAACTAGAATTTTATATTACTAGGTGTGAGATATGATTCTTGTTCTAAGTGTAAAGCATTAAGGTAAAATGGTTGAGTTGATGACTCTTTTATAAGTAAAGTGTGATTGCTCGAGGACTAGCGATGAATTAAGTGTGGGGTGTTGATAATAGGCAAAAACTAAGTAGTTTAGCCATTATTTATGCGTCCATTTAATTATGATCCATTAACATAATTTATGAATTTGATAAGATATAAGCTATTAATTTGCGATTTGTACACTGTGCAGAAAAAGGAGCTTATATCTACAATTGGAAATGTTATGGCACAATTTTGGAGCAAAAAACAATCCTTCTGTGTTGAGTCTTTACGATCAAGAAACAAGAAGTAATGAGAAATTCTCCCAGGTGCGCGAAGTGACCATTTCGCGCACATGGAGAATTAATTTGACTGCAGATGCACGAAGTGACCACTTCGCGCACCACTTCGCGCAGAATAGTTCGGTTAAAATGATTTTTCTAAGGTTGAAAATGGAAAGACACATAATTCCACTCAAAGTTAATTAATGCAATCTTATATTATGGAGAAGATCAGATTTTATGCATTATTGAGTAGAGTGGAATTATACTATTCATCTTAGAGAGAAAATTTTGAGAGAAGAATCATTGAGAGTGTTCTTGAAGCAAAGGAAGGAGTTGAAGACCAATATTTGAAGAGCAATAATATAAAGAGTTCATCTAAACCTTCATCTTGTATTTTTCTTTGTAGTATTTTAGACATTAATATTATTGATTTTAGTATGAATATGAGTAGCTAAACTCTCTAATATTCTAGGGTCATGGATGCTA
The DNA here is from genome assembly GCA_032618575.1 of Nicotiana noctiflora. Lineage (NCBI taxonomy): Eukaryota > Viridiplantae > Streptophyta > Magnoliopsida > Solanales > Solanaceae > Nicotiana > Nicotiana noctiflora. The sequence goes on from JASVEL010004394.1 coordinate 12,461, forward strand.
GTTGATCTTGTTATTTGAAGATTAGATTGATTTTATTGAAGTTATTGATATGGGTTGTTTATTTGATTTTGATCTTAATTATTTTACTGCGTAGCTAACAGGGAAATATTATTTACGAACTTTGAATTAAACTTGACAAAGGAAATTCCTGGTTGAATATAAAATCAAATAGAACAAGATTTGAATCTCGGACATCGAGTGAAGGATTTGCAATTAAGATAGATATATACTTAATTGCCTTGTTTGGTTGAATAATAAGAGTTTGAAATGCATTCTTATTAATATTAGTATCATAGAAATATAGATATTGATTTAACATGGATAGATTCATAAGAACTCGAAAGATTCTTATGAATATTATTAAACTTATAATCAATAATCTGGATAATTTAATAAATCGATTCTAAGTAAAAAATAGCATGATTACTAGCAAGTCCATGGCCCTGGAATATATTTGTCCATACTATTATAAAAATATTGTGAATTGGTTGTAGTAATTTCATCTTGAATAATTGTGACATTATTAAGTGAATTATAAAGTGGATCCTATATACTTTCAAATTATATAGCATAAGTCAAGAATTAGTTAATTTAATATCAGACAATAAGTTAATAAAAATTCCTCGTGGGAACGATACGTTACTTATTACTATATTACTTGTCGATCACGTACATTTGCGCGAGTGTTTTGGTCGCAACAACTTCAAAAACATGTACTCCGTCTAAGGCAAAGAGGTTTCAGCAATCCTAGAGCTAGTTCAACTTGAAGACTGTCTTTTTCTCTATACGGAATTCCTAGGAGTCCACCAAAGAAGGTATTACCAAATAACCTAGAATAAGGAAGTTTTTGACCCACTCAAGGGAACTTGCAAAGAAGCAAGACGTCCAGTCACCTGGTCTTTAGGATTCTTACGATAGTAGGCGAGACTAAGCAGAAATACAAAGTGTAGGTAATTCTTTATCCACTCTGCCGGATCAATCACATTTGACACCTAAGGAAGGAGAATTAGCGGTATCTCCTTCGAGAGGAGCCCATATTCTTTCAGTAATACTATGTGATAGATTAGGAAAGACTTTGTTTTCCTCCAACTCCGGGTCAAGGTTTGCATTTAGCTGAGGTAGAAGTTCGTTAGCAAGTGGAAAGTCAAAAAAGGGGTCATTATCTTCCAATTGAACTTCCCCTTCCTCCAGCGCTCTCACCTGATCCTGATCCAGAGGCCCCCAAAGGAGCCATCATCATCATATTTTCCAGATCAAGACCCTGCAAAAACCATTGCAAGTAGGAAACCTCTGGAATACCACCCGAACCGACTAACAACCAAGTGAACAAGAATTCGTTGGTATAAGCGCCCCAATAAGATATCGAAATTTAGACCAAAAGATTGTAGTAATAGAGAAGCGAAGCCAAGAACACAAAAAAAAATGAGAATGGAAAAGACTCTTCCTCGAAGACGAGGAGATAAGGGACGAAGGATATTCATGGTAGCACAGTTAGTATGGTTGCTATTTCCTGCGCAGCCCTTATCCGTAGTGATATCCTAATTCGGCTACCTCTCCCACTCATCAAGGCAGATATCATAAACGAAACTATTGCCAAGGGAGACCGGAGTGCGCTATGCCCTATCACCTACAAAAAGATCAGTTACGGAAGTACTGCGTTTCTCAGGGCCCTCTGCGTCAGAGCGACCCCGCCGGGGCGATCCTCACCCGGAGTTCAAGTTCGATCCATTAGGTTCTTTTTTTTTTCAGAAATGAAACGAGAGACAAGAAAACATCTTTGATTACGATTAAAAGGAACAATCTCAAATAGACCAAGATCAAATTTCGGGTCATTTCTTGGTGAACATGATCTTCCATAATCTCTTCGATCCCTTCATTTATGTGCCAGAATAGAGAGAGATTTGGTAGGAAAGTGGAAGAGACCTTTTTGTATATGATAATCAAAGGGAGTGGGAAAGCTGCAGTAATTCTTTGGAAAAGCCCGGTTCTCTTTGTCTTCGAGCTTTCATTCCTCAATCAATTGATTCCTTCCTTCATATACCTCCCCACCAATAGATAGAGACAAATAGGAATAACCGAACCACATCTACAAAATGCCAGTACCATGCAGCTTCTTCAAAGCCAACCTGATGCTCCTTGGTCAGATGACCAAGATATTGGCGAATACCATATATGATCGAGAAAATAGTACCTATAATCACATGAAAACTATGAAAGCTAGTTGCTAAAAAAAGGTAGAACCATAAATACTATCCGAAATAGTCAAGGGTGCTTGATAATATTGCATTCCTTGAAAGCCTATGAATACTAGAGCCAGTGAAACGGTAGCTACTAAAGCGTAAACTGCTCGTTTTTCCTTCCCTGCGAGTATAGCATGATGAGCCCAAGTTACGGCAGCTCCGGATGAAAGGGGAATAAGGGTATTAAGAAAAGGGATTTACCAAGGATCTAAAACCACAATCCCTTTTGGGGGCCAAATACCTCCGATCTCTACCGTAGGTGCCAAAGAAGAATGAGAAGAAGCCCGAAAAAGAGCAAAAAAGAACATAACCTCCAATACGATAAACAAAATAAAACCATATCGAGGTCCTAATTGTACGACTTTGGTATGATGTCCTTCAAACGTGGATTACCATAGAACATCGCGCCACCATACAAACATGGTATATAGGATAAATATGAGACCCAAACTGAGAAGTGTTGCACCCCCTTGAAATGAGTGCATGTACATCACACCTCCTACGGTTGTTGCCAAAGCTCCGAGTGAACCCGAAATAGGCCATGGACATGGATCTTCCAAATGATAATAATGCCTCTGAGATTCAATCATAAACCACTTTGCCTCGGTTCTATGTTAACCCCCCTTTTACCCCACCCCCTAAAGTAGTAAAGTAAAGAAGGGCTCTTTGGGGTCTAATTTTCTTTTGATCTGACAGGACAAACAAAGAAATAGGAAGGGATGGTTCTTTCATTCCATTGATAGAAGTGTAACTATAAAAATACTCTCTCTATTACTTTGAGAAGAGAATCGTTGGTTTGACCGACGAACTACGTGGGAAAATAGACCTTCTTTCTTTGATTTGAAGCAAGATTTTTTGAAAGTAAGAATTCCATTCAGTTCGCTTTCGGAAAACTTGCTGGTCGCGGATTAGTTCGTTTTGCGCTGCCAGCGGCCTGAACTCAAAAGTGCAGTTTGATCTCTCTAGTTGAGGCTGCATTCATTTATTCATATTCAACTTGACACGTGGGAAGGGCTTACTCTACTAGTGGCTCGGCTTGGTCTCGCTCCCTTCCCACTAAAAAGAGCGATTGAGAATCTCGAGAACCTTTCCGAACGTCTATCTTCGCGGGGCGATTAGAAAAGAAAGGAGTATTAAATTCTTTTACTGCCTTCCATTCCACTATTCTGATCGAATTAATTGTTCTTCCAAACGACCAAGTCATAATGAGATTAAAAATCGATGCTTCCTTGGCCGTGTGTAACATGGATTAGCATTATGTCATTCCTACAAGTGATGACCCACCCAGGATTGCAATGTACGAACTTAGAGATCAAATATAATATGTTTCTTTCCATTCCTCATGAGCCACTTATTTCTCCGAAACAAGAGATTAAAGTCATCTTCCTCCTTTTTCCCAAGAAGTCGACGACGTTACACCATTGGGATACTTTGAATAAACTTGAGTACATATAGGATACACCGGTGCTAAAACCTTTTCTCAAGATATCTTCCAAGTTGTTGGGGTCGTTGTTCGGTATCTTGTTCTCCCTATGTGAAACCAGTTGGTTCCGTAGTTTTAGAATTCTGCTGATCCCAAGTACTCCATCTCCATCATTGCATAAAGAGGTAAAGGCATGACCGGAAAAATTGTGTGAAATAAGTGAATTTATCCAGTTGAGGCATTCTGGATTGATTGAGACAAAACGATTCCCTCAATACAGCTTAACTCTGTCAAGCCTGTACGAGTAGTGAAGATGTATAGAGCACTTTGGTTGGTTGTTGACCAACGGAAAACATGGGAGAAAGATGCACAAACGAAAAAGGGCTAAAAAAAAGGATGAAGTAATTTCGTATATAAAGATATGGGTTTCCGGGTTTAGATCAAAATTACATCCCCCAAAACATATAATCATTCGTGTTTCACTTGTGCGTTTACAACATCCATTGCTTCTGACTATGTTGATGAAATGGGACCGCGAAGACAACCCACCACTAGATCTTGCTTTGCTCTTGCTCAGCTCGCTCTCACATGTCTTCTTCCCACTATAGTGAAAGATCTTTCACTTCACCATAGCAGGAACCTAGCTAACCTTCTCGGCCAGTTAGTCTAACCACAGGGATCCCCTCCTACTTACCCACCTACCATAAACTCTTACTAACGGACTTGGAATACGAATGAGATCAAAAAGGCCATCATTGGGGCAAATGATGCAATAGCTTCGGTTAGAGCAAAGCCCAAAATGGCATAACCAAATAATTGTTTTGCCAATGATGGATTTCACGCCGTGGAATGAATCGAGGAAATATTCCCTCATGGCACACCTATTAGAATCGGAACAGACCAACCACATATGATTCAATTTGACCTAGGGCCTCTAAATGGAGCATCCATAAAGAACGAGGTTTTCTCTCTCATAAGTTTTTTATAGTTGAAGGAGCTGGTCGGGCTTTCCTCCAATAACAAGTCTAGTTTTTGCTGTAACATTTTTATTCTGTGCTCCCCGGCCCCCGGGTGGTAGTATGTAGTCGCGAATGAGTCTCCTTCGATGTTTAGTCCAGAAGGGGTCGGGGTCCAGTTCGCCCATTCTATTTAGAATATTGTTTTCAAGATTGATAATCCCGTCTATCTCATCATCGGAAACCGAGAAATTCTTCCGCCCCAAGCGGTGCACAAGTAACCTCTATTTGATGAGACTCCTCACAGAATCCATATCCGGTTTTGGATGATCCAGTTCTGGAAGGACTGCCTCCACTGCATTAGAGGGCCCGTTTTGGGGGTTTGGCTGGGCGAACTCTTCGTCATAAAAATAACTACTATTATCCAAAAATAGGCCTACACCGAAGGATGGCCAACCGGGGCCTCCGCTGCTACCCCCTAGGTTTCCTTCAGACCCAGACATTCCCCCCCCCCCCTCAATGCATGAAGAAATGGAGCGACAGCCCTTTGAAGTTCATCCATAAAGAGGTACCCAAGCGATACTCCTACTTTGAGTAGAATTAGATAAGTGAAAAAGTATATCGAGATATACACCTGGGTGAGAACCTCTTTAAAAGGGGGAATCGTCGCAACATCCTTTGCTTCAAAAAAGAAGAAAAATAAAAAAAACACTTATAAATCGACAAGTATAACCAAAACAATGAGCACAAAGACGAAATCGAGAAAGATACAAAAAGATATTCATGATATTCAGAAAGATTTATGTTCATTCGCTCGGCTTGCAGAGCGGTATACCGAAAAAAGAGGCAACTACCTTACTTAAGAAATTCTTCTTATTCTTATTCTTTCTTAGAAGAAGTGGAACTTTTCTTTGCATTTCTTGATCGCTCGCTTCTTTTCGCTTTCATGTGGAAGGTTCCACTTTTTCTTGAGCAACTAGTTCGAGTGCAAGAGAATTGGGACGATGCGGTGGTCGAACCTGAGAGAGCAAAAGTATGGCATCGGGACCCTGCGGGAGCGCCCCTTGTCTCCCGCTCAAACTTTCTTGTAAAGGACCCAAGAAAGGCATAACAACTTCCAAGAATTCTTGCATTGTTTATCTAATATATTCGATTAATCCTCCTCTTCCAGTTCTGTTGATCCAAGAACCCGTTCCTATAGCGCTATCGTTCGTTAACAAATGCATTTTTCATTTTTTCGATCTTGTACCTTAGTACACTGAACACCAACCCAATCTCGACGAAAAAAAGGAAAAGCAAGTACATCCTTAACGGCCTCTATTCTTGACGTGAACGAGCGCTTTGTCATTAGATTTCAAAATTACGAAAAAGCTTTTTTTTCTCCTCTCTTCAATAAGGTGTCCAACTACGATGTGTTAAGCATAGTGACCTCAATACAAACTCTCCAGTCCACATCTTTCTATATATAGATATAGCAATTTCGTCGTCCTTTTTGTTTGTTTTGGAGGTAGATGTAAAGAGAAGAACTACAAGAAAGTAAAAGCCTAGTACTGGAAAAGCCAATCAATCTCTAGGATGCTTTTAAACTAAGTTGACATGGAAGAACCGCTGCGACCCGGAGGCACCCTCTGTCGCCGTTACAATGGGAATGCATCCGCCCTAATGGAAATGAGAGGCCTTATCTCTTCACTTGCTGCTTTCTTCGCAACTTTCAGGGTATTTGGAAATGAATAGATTTAGAAGTTAAAAAAGTCATATATTTTTATCTTATTTTCCCTCTTCACTAGGTTATAGGGCAAGATCCCTTATCCATTGGATGTGGGAACCTTATACAAAAATGCTTTCTATGCATTTTTTCCTTCAATACTGGAACTGGACCTTTACGGTCTTAGGCTGACCATCATTGTATTGATCTAGTTCCAGGTGTTGTCCTTTCTTTCCTCATTTCCACCTTACCCTCCCAAGAAGGGCACCCTTGACTCTATACTCATTACTCTATTTCCTTCCGAACCCGACAGCAGTCCCGATTCCTAGAAGTATAGAATATCGAGACCATTAGAGCTCCATACTTTTCGCAAACAATGGAGCCTAGTAGCGAGAGAGGCAAGAGGTTTGTATGTCTATTTCAACTTGCTCGCCAGAGTCTGGGGCAGAAAAACCATCCCGTTCTCCCAATGAAAGATAAAGTACAAGTTTTAAGGTACCATACCAAAGGGAAGTTATCACGGCGTTATCAACCCCTTTTTCCTAACTCTCGGGCATAAGCCTAATCTCTCTTCACGGTACTAGGAAGAAAAGAAATATGACAACAACTAAGTCAGAAAAAATTGATTCTTAAATATACCCTCCTTCAGCTAGGACAGGAACGAAAAAAGAGATGTTGCTTAAAACTTCCTAGCAGTTAAATCTCAGGATGCTTGCAACTCAACTATATTAATCTCCTCAAGCCACAAGGCGTAGGGCCTTGTATTCGAATAGAAACATCAATCTTTCATCTAAAGAGGCAACTCTGTCCTCGACTTCCTCCCGGGTAAGATGAAGAACAGCCAGATACTGGAATTGGAGTAGAATCAATGGGTGTTGGATGATCAGCCTAGGCTTTTTCTTTTTTTTTGCTTCTATGTCTCATGACAGGAGTGCTAGACCCATAAAATGCATTCTTTAGTCAAGCAATGAGAAAGATTTACCAATTTCTTCATATGCTATTTCATATTCAGATGCCCTCTAACTTGAACTTCCTGACTTCCCAGGGTTTCCACTGCCTAACTAGACTTCTCATTCATCAGAAGTCATGGCTAAGAGTTATCATGAGGTAACTGCGCCTTATCTACCAAAGGCTGTAACTTTGAACTCAACTCTAAAGGAAAGGAAGTGACTTCAGGGTTGGAACATCAGAGCGGAGGCGGGCATAGAATCTATGAGTGTTTGAATTGAATCCCTGCCTTTGATTACCCAGATCGGATTGCAACTACGTCATATAAAGATGAATCCCCGAAAACAGAGGAATCCTCGGCTCTTCTCAACTCTCTCACTAAGGGCTTCTATTCCGATAAGCCTACTTATACGTTCTATTTGAGCCTAGCTTCCAAAGCCAACTCATTCTTAGGGACGGGATAACAAGAAATGATGGGAAAGAATAAAGAGTGCTTCCAAGTCGGAGAGCAGAAAATACTTAGATGCGCCGAATCAATCGTTTGCCGAATCACCAGTCGTCAAAGACGGGCTAACTCTCATATCACTAATTCATCGATAGAATGGAAGTGAGTAACCTGGAAAGAAAACCAGTCAAGCAAGTGAAATGATCCGTAAGGGGGAGGTTAGCCTTTTCTTTATGATCATAAACTCCGCTGATCTACTCCCATGGCAAAGCTTACGTTCGCTCAGAGATACTTTCAGCCCCTCTCTATAAAAAAGCCCTTTCCACTTTTCATATATTTATTATAATGAATAAATAGGAAAGGTCTGCTTCAGCCCCGACCGATCGCTAATGTTCCCATGACCATCAACTGGATCATTCACTGTATCTGTTTGGCCTTCAACTTGCTTTAATGGACAGTTATCATCCTTAAGGCCATATTTGCCTTGCCACAATTAAAAGAGATCATATGAAGGCTCTCATACTCAATTTTGCACACAGTGCAATTTAAACTTAGATAAAATAAAAGAGGCTTAGTAAGATCAACTTCTGCACACAATAAAATAGAACGATCGCCCTCAGCATCAGAGGTAGCATAATAAATCTTGAGCACCTTTCTAATTTCTTTCCCTTTAGCCGCCGAGCATGATGTCCATTTTTTTCTTTTTGATGGCCCTTAAAGTTTTATTTTTCTCCTTTATTCGGTCATCAAAGACATACTCTGCAAGCCTCTTTCCCCTGTAATGTCAGCATTAAAAAAAATATTATCAAATTGTTGAACCTTTATTCCACCCCCCCCGGTTGTATCGATGCCTGCTCCCTTTGTTCCGTCGGAAGACTTTTATTTTGAAAAAGACTTTTTAGTCATGTCCAATAAGAGAGGTAAAGCCTTTCTATTCAAATGAGATGCACTCCCATTGTCTCGCTAAGGTCAGCAGCAGGACATAGAGCAGGGATTAAGTAGTCTTGAGAGGCGGACTTATATTCCCCGGTTACGAGTTGACGATGTTTTCACTACTCAAACTTGAAAGTCTTTTACACCTTCGGGAAAGTGTACCGGAAGACCCAACTTTCGCTTAAAATCCTAGTTTGGATGAGCAGAGTTAGGCTCGATTTCGATTCATACTGAAAACTAGGTGAATAGTTGATAGCAGATGGGGTCAAGCTAAAGGCAGAGCTTGAATTGGATTTTCAAGTTGGAAATCTGATAGAAAAGTTGTACCTTGACAATCCCCACAATGCTTCTGGTAGCCATCATCGCAGGGACTCAGAGATTCCCAAGACCATAACTATAGACTCATTCTGCACCAGCCCACTAGCAAAACAAAAGGCAAGGAACTTCTTTGACTAGTATAGTATCTGGAACATGCCTAGAAGAGGATTTCAGAATTCCAGAGGCGCGCAAACAAAGCCATGCTTACTTCATCTTCACTTCATGCTTATACACCTGCTAGACTGTCTATCCTTCCTTGCTTTTGATTAGATGGATTATATCATCCAAGAGCTTAAACTAAGAGGCCAATACTTCAAGGAACGAACTTGCAGGCCTTATCTTATACCTTACCTCAACTAAAAAAGCTAACGAGAATGTCGATTCCATGCCTTAAGGCTGACTGACGCTTTCCTCTTTCCTGGTCTCCATTACCCTTCTCCCAAAAATGCTTTTTCATCGCTCTGAGCTCATCAAGTGGAATAGTTAATTATGTTTAACAATCTTCAGCAGCTTTAAGGTAAAGATGCCATTTGCATGATCCAAGGCCCTCCTTGCAAAAGTCTGTTGGAAGTCTCGTTCTCGATCACGGAGCAAATTACTTCTGTCTTAAGATCTGCAATCTGGCACTTGAGGCGAATCTTGCCTATAGCTTTATGAGACTCAGCGTTGTACCCTGGGTCTTAATGCTGTTCAGCTTCCTGGTGGAAATCCCGAGCTTCCTTACCGTTTTTAAGGGTATAACATGTATAGCTGACCCTAGATCTACTTGCACTTGTCAGAGTTTTACTTCACCAATATATCCTAAAAGGTACAGTGGACGATTATGGTAAAGGTCCCCTAGAAACAAATAAGTCTTCTTGAAAAATGTGAGGTCTGGCTCCTCCGCCTTCATCTTCTCTTGTATGCGTCGGTTATCTTCTTGAGGTAGATCATTCACCTCTATTTGGTGTACATGGGGTGCATACTTATCGGCTTCTGATAGAGCCTTGACACTTGTCCGATGTCAGGTGACAACCTCAATAAGGTAATTCTAGCTGGTACATTAGCTAGTTGCACTAACAATCATAATCGAAAGGCTCATCTAAGCCGGGTAATGCTTTCTTCTTCACCCTAGAGTTTTCATTCTACCATCTCGGCAAATTTTCGGTGGTAATCAAGCCCGAAGCGGGTTTTGTCTACATCATTTAGACTGACTAGGGTCAGTGTCTCTCTCTTCAGAATCAAACTTTGAAGCCAAGATGGATATGGAACACTTACCATGTTAGAGGACTGTACAAGTGACATAAGCAAGCAATCTCCAAGTGTCATAGGGGTTCTTGCAGTGCCCTTGGACTGAGGAACCGTACAAGACTTTTCGACCAAAGGACAAGTCTGTTCCTGCTTTGTTTTCGGTTCCCGATTCAATCTTCACCTTTCCTGAATAAAGAAAGACAGTGAAAGAGAAGATATCAGTGCAATAGGTATAGATGTACGAGAAACAGTCTTCGTTCGGTTCGGCAGAAGAAAGCCGAGAAAACAAATAGGAAGAGCACTATGCAAGCTTATAATTAAGCAAATATATAAAAGCTATCACCACCTCAAGCAGTGAAACAAAGTCATTATAGCTATGTTACTAACATAGACAACTATGAATGGTATTCATTGACAGGAGTGACCGCTTTCTACTCGTAGTTGGTACCGCCCCTGTTCACTTCTGCATACAAAGAACACCTTCGGGAAGAATCAAAGTTTTTCTCCTCTGCAAAGCTATCAATGCTTTATTCAAGATCTTTAGCAGTCGATCATTCATTCTCCCTCCCCAGTGGCTTCCGAAAGCTCGACATGAAAGAATAAAGAAAATAGGAAAAAAGAGTACGAGGATATTTAGCTATTTAGCATTAGAGAAATGTGACTTGGAAAGACTAGAATCTGGAATAGAGATTGGATGACGAATTTCTTTCTCTCTAGCGGGAATGGCGCTACCTTTTTATTTAGCAACTGCCGCCCCGCTTAATAGGAATAGGATGCACTTACCGATCGGTGAAAGGAAAGAGCGGGGTCAGCCATCGACAAAAGAATACTGAACTCTACCCGTGTGAGGCCTCGTATCCAGGGAGACCCATAGAATCGGAAGGTTATATTAGAACATCGTTGGAATGGTCGAGAGGGCACCTAAAAATAGATTTAGAAGCCATATTAGGAATGTGTTTCCCGAGTTCGAGCAAATGCAATGCGACATCCAGGCAAAAAGGGCTGGGGTTCGATCTGCGCATACATCACTAAAGAATATAAGAATCCACATATATGGGGGAACACGGCAAAGGCCCATGTTATGGAAGTAGTAGAGGCTTATGAGGGAAAGAAAAAAGCAGGGGTGCTCCTATGAGTGCAGCCGACATTATAGAACAGCTTGCGGGACAAAATTTGTGGCCGGAAGTGTTCAGGCACGAACAGTTGAAGCATATTGTTCTACAAAGGTACCCGAGCATAAAGGGACCCTATGAGGACATACAAGTCCTCAAACTAATGGAAGCAGGAACCCTAAAAGAAATAAAGGGTACGAAAGTATATGGAAGAAAAGGGATGGCCGGAGGAGTACGAATTTGAGGAAATAAAAGAAAAGTATGTGGAAATAAATTGGATAGCGGCTCAATTCCTAGGGCAGCGACCCATAAAAAGGAAGGACCTTTTCATAATAGGCGAGCCCAGTTCCCAAAAAACCTTGCTTTTTCATTTACTCTCAAAAGTAGTAAAGATCTATTATGCGAGCTCCAGAAAGAATGACTACACCGGGGCACACAATTACCACGACATATGGCTCTTCGATGAGTTTTACCAGCCACAGCATGAGAGTAGTGGGTATGCTTCCTACACTGAGATTAGGACCGCTTATGCCAATACATTATTAAAAGTAATCGATGGGCAGGAAGTCCGGCTGGATTCAAAGTATGGAAGACTTTTTACGAAGAAAAAGAATGTTCCAGTTGTTATGATAGCAAATGAACTACGAAAGTGCGTTGCTACGAATGGGCCTTTCCACGAGAGATTCATGGTCTTACACTCTCGCAAAAGGGTAAATGATCTCCAAGAAGAGAGGGTGGTAGCCACTTTATGGGGCTGCATACAACGATGAATGGAGAGAATGAACCTAGAGAAAGGAAGTAATCCCTAAGTGAAGATGAAATACAATGATGATGTCCTTAGGATAAAATATAAAAAAGGAAGTGAGGACAGAACAAATCATCATGCAGAAACCTGGATCTCAGGAGAACAGATGCTTGTGCAGGAAGGCGCAGGAAGGCTCATCATCAAAAATAAGTAAGAAAAGGCTGAAAGAGGACTGGGGAGCCTCTCGAAGTCTCCGATCTCACAGATGGTTAGGCTGCAATTCCTTCGCTTGTGAAGAAGCTTAGCTCAGCAAGAGAAAAGAGGCAGAGTGGTAAGAAGGCCTACCACATAGGGGGGGCGAACCGAAAAGCTCAGCTTTTCGGAGCAGAAAAATCTTCCGTGCCCCCCCCCCCACCCTTACTCTCTCTCTATAAAAAAGCCTGCGGGAAGCGCGAAGGGCTAAGCCACTAATGTCGTGGCGAAGGTTAGACCTCATAAAGTCAGCAAAGCTAAGGTTTCGTATGTGTTATATCCAATCGATCGAGCGAGAACTTATAAGGAATGCCTTCATTGCCCTTTGAAAGAAGTAAAAACAAAAAGCGCTAGGGAAGAGAGAAAGTAGCAGAAGTGATTCTAGATCTCATGGAATAAGGCAGAATATCTAACAAACCTTTCCACCTCTTACTTTCATAGAAAAAAGAATTTAGGAGATGAAATCCTGATTACATTACTGCAGGCCAAAATTTTATTTTAAAGAGCAAGCCAGAGAAAAAAAGCTTTTAGATAATACCATTTTTACTAAGATCATCTACTGAAAAAGAGAACCCCCTTGATCACCTGAAGAGATTTTTAGGCAGAATTGGCATAATTATTACCGTGAGGATTGAGCTGCCAAAAGAGATTATCCTCCTTTGGGCTGGAAGAGAAGATTTATGCAGTCCATAGAAAAATAAAAAGAATAAAGTATTCTGAAGCCAAATGCTCTTGGATAGGTAGTTGAATAGGGGGATAAATCCTTTTTTCTCCTTTATATTGAATGTAGTCAATCACTTTGAGTTCATGAGAACAAAGAGTCATAGAGATGTGAGAAGTTTTGCTTTCGCTATCGACTGACCGTCCTGTTAGCAGTGCTATACTAGATTGGCACCCTAAGTGGTACCTATACAGCTACTCCTTGTTAGTTGCTATATTTTTTCACCTTGAGGCTGAGAGGTTAACTCCTTCCACTCTCAACCTCCTTTGCTTATCTTACTAGTAGCTCTATCTATTGGTACCCGCCAGGGAACTCCCTCTTTGCGAGCTACTTACTTTATCTGAACCCTCTACCGACAGATGCGCGAATTGCAATGGTCACTGTGCGGAATGCCCTCAAAGCCAGTAAGTCAATGGAGGGACCGGGGTGCTAGGTATTTTCTTTCTTCTGCCCGTAGGTGTGATCAATGCCATTGAGCTTCGGTACTCTAAAATAGTAGTCAGAATTCGCTTCTGAGTGAGCTTCCTTCCATATGCTCTGGTCTGACCTTCACGAACAACTTTCTTTCAGCTACCAACTTCAAAGCTTGATCTCATCTCTCTTCTTTTGAAAGTTTAGTACTATTATTGTTGGCATGGAAGGAGTTCATCTTGAATTGCCAGTACAGTGATTGGAGGTCTTCCTCACCTGTTCTAGTTACATAGGCCTATACGGTCGAGAGAATAGACTTGAGATTATCCACTAGGTGAAGTACCAAGGAGAGGATCGGCTTCAGACATAACTAATACGGAGGGATTGACATAGTAAATGATGCTAAACAAAGCTATCAAAGGGATGTGCCCAGGCTCGGAATATCCTTCTTTCGTACCAAAGAGTAGCCCTATTTCTAATAGGAGCAATTCAAGAATAAGGGAAGGTGCCAAGTAGCTGATTGCACATTACTAAGGCAAGGAATAAGACGTCTCAGAAGGGATGCCAAAAAAAGCCTTCAATTGTTTCTAGTACAAAGTCAGTAGTACTAGGGCCTTCGAGTTGGAATTTCCAACTATAAACAAGTGTAGCGAAGTCACATCCATTCTTGATTTCTATTGCGACAGAGGGAGGTATCATAATAGAGTCAAAATCACGATTTGAGTCAGTCCGGATAAAAGGAAGAATCCAATCTCCTTCTTTCTGATCTTATTGGCCTTACAGCGGGCCTAAGAGCAAGGAAGTCTCAACTCCCCAATCCCCCAGGGTGAGGGGTGAACCTTCTGTCTGATTCAATCTCATCTATTGCTGCTTTCGAATCGGCTTAAAGATTATTTTGATGTCACTTAGGAGAAGTATAGGGAAGTGTACCTGAGTCTTCTATAATAAGTAGTTGTGACTCGGTCTAGCTAGGACATAGCCATCATAAAGAGACTTTCTTCTATTCTAGGTTTCCCCAAAGCGGTATCAGGGTATGAGAACGCCTTTCTCCTATTTATAATCGAGTCTTTGGTTTAGATCAATCAATCCTAAATTCGGGCTCAGTGACCGGAATGAATGGCTTTCTCCTGTCTCCTCATGGATCCAACTATTAGGCTCGTGGGTTTGTGGTCTGTGCCTAAAGCAACTCTTTTCAATTCGCGAACGTTTAAGAAGTCATCTCCTGATTCGTTGATGTATTGAGCTAAGGCAGCTCTGCATATAGTGTTTTAGACTCATACTTCATCGCCGCCTGGTCCTTTAGAACCTTAATCTTATGAAATTCCTGAACGAGAAAGCGGTATGTATGGTTGGCGTATGCCTAGAAACTAGTCTAGAATGATATCATCAATTGCACGATAGACCATGAGTAAGCACTTTTGACTGCAAGAGAAGAGTCCTCCTCCTCACAAGGACCAACTCCTTTAGGTGCGAGGTGCGATCAACCGCGAAAAGTCAGTAATAAAGAATTTGCTCTCCGGTAAGCGGAGGAAAGCTGGTCAAAGCCTGCCAAGGCATCAAGGCAGTTTGACAAAGGCATAAAGAGTCTCCGTCCTGAACATAGAAGGAAGGCGGGTTTGTCAATGCTTGAACTGATTGATCTAAGTGAGCTACGAGGTTAGTATTCTAGGATCAACTTGGTTCAAAGTGCCCGTTAATGTTTTGTTAATTTCAGGAATGATCCTATCGGTGATTATGTACTAGGCTTATCTAATGAATTGAATCTTCCAATAAAGGTTTCTAATGAATCTGCTGATTGAGGTTCTAGATTCGTTCAAAAGGCAGAAAGGAATAGGCTAAGGGCTGTACCTTAATGATCCCTAACCATATTGATGTTCCTGAGTTCTAGTCTTTATGGTAGCCAATGATCTAAGGGAGCTAGCAGTGCAAAGATACTCAAAAGTGGTACGCGCGCATAAAAAAGCGGTTAGACGGTGTCTTTCTCTGTTTTGTTCCTTCCTCGGTAAGCTTGGGAGTTTCCTGATGTAAGCTCCCTGGGTACAGTTTCGGAGTTTATGTAAATGCCCTATCTTTAAAGGAAGCTGTGGACTTAAGGTATCCCCTAATCCGAGGGTGAGCTAGAATTTAGTATGGTGAAGAGGAAAGGAAGAAGTCATTGTAAAGGAAGACGACATTTACCATTTCCGCTGCCTGCCTAAAGGCTTATTGGTAGCTCTTAGGTTCTCTGTTAGTAGAGTGATTGCCAAAACCTAGGTATGTTTTTGGAGAATAATAAAAAGAGATGGTTGTATCTTTTAGAGACTATCCTCTGCAGCTGTAGCTACGTAGAAGCCAGCTGCTTAAAGACAGGCCCCCTAACCATTCCGCTATTCCTGCCCTAAAGCAATGGAATCCCCTCTAACCCACTACCCTGGTAGGAATTGCCAGATTTACAGTTTCTGAATCCTTGTAATACAAGTTGTTTCCTCTAACGATGGATACGAACTACGCGAATTGAACTGTCAAGGCTCTCAAACCAAGACTGAGAAAGCTCAATCAAAAAAGAGTATTTTAGTGGAATGGCTTAACGTACTCCCCATACGAGACCAGAAAGGAAGCTAGCGAACCTAGGGTCAACACCAAGGTAGGGGCAAAAGGGAAAGGAACGATGTTTGATGTGAACGGAAGCAAGCATTTCGCTAAGAAAGTAAAATAGGAAGCGGCGATAGCAAACATTACCCTCAGTTAGAATAATATGCTCTTGGGAGACATGAAGCACAATCAACCTCTCTACCTTAAGACTTCTAACATGATCGTTTCAAGATATAGCACGGTAACCCCCAACCGCCTACTCTGCAAAACAAAGAGTGGAAAATATCTTCATAGGGTACTGTAGCTGTACAGCCATAGTACCATAGGGATGGTGAGAGTTCATAAGAGCCCGAATTTAGATAGGTGAAAGATCCTTACTCAAATTACGAATCCTAAACCTCTTTGCGAATTCACAGCTGAACCTTGATGGGAAATCATAGATTTCTGATAGGAAAGAAAAAGCCCAACTACCTAAAATTCTTTCATATACACGAGCATCCTCCTACATTATCCCCTAGTGCAGCATACTTTAGAATGCAGTTTCCAGGGTCAACATGTTTAACTGCATGCCAGACCACTAAGTGATGACACCGTGCAAACAAAGGCAGCGAGGAGCGCTAGTTGGAACTGTACAATGGGTGGGTGTCCAACAAACATTCCTTAGCTAAGAAGGATTCATTCACCACAGCTTCTCTTACTAGCAGATGAAACTAGCAACATCACATCATATAGAATATTGATTGACAGGCATTCTAGTCTGTCTTATAGTTTATGTTTATGATCTCATTGTTTCCACGAGCGCATCCTTCATTTCCAAGCTATATTTCTATCGTAATTTTTCCATCTGGGCGCCTCGCCTATTCATTCTTTTTTGGGGTGTATAAAGCCACGGAGCGATTCAGGCATCTGTCTTATTGTATTGACGCAATTGGAAGATCAGGATTTCTCCTAGCCGCTCAAGCGGGATCAGATCGGGCTTTAGTGAGAACAGCTGTAATTGAATCGGGAACGAAAAGACTTTACTTCAACTCAATAAATGACGTCTACTTCCTAAGTGCTAAGGCAAAATATATTACCGAAAGGAAAAGTGATAGGGGAGCCTAGCCATTTCACTCTACCCGAGTAATAAAGTGGAAACCCCCATCACGATCGATTAAAAGGAAAGTTGCCCAGAGATATTTGTTCAAATACAATTCGTGAAGACAGAGTAAATTCAACAAATCTAAGGAAGCAAGTCCTAGGCCTCACTATCTATCAATCAAGAAGGTAAAGGAGAGAAGTTTTGATTGAAAGTAGTACGTCTGCAGGGATATGTCGTTAACGATTTGACCGGGACACATCCAATTGAAAGTCTAATCCCAACCTCTTTGGAAGGAGCTCCAAAAAAGACTTGACTTCAGAGCGGGGACTCGTCTTACAAGTGAGCACCAAGTCATTTTTATTCAAAAAGGGCTATACCTCTGCCTAGACAAAGAGGACTTTAAGACAGCCTCGTAGGAGACATTGGATGTAACCAGCCTTTAAAGGTGGAGGAGTAAAAAGCAACTTTCGATTCAAATTAGAGAAATGCTGAGCTTTATCCGCCTCAATTCATTAAGATATTATTATAGCTTTCTAAATTGTCAGAGTGGGAACTCAAAAGTAAGAACTCTTAACCATCATTCCTTAACTCTAAAGGGCGTGAATTTGTAGATCAAGGAAGAAGGGTGGGATAGCGCCCGATTGATTGAGCGTCTTACAGCCCGTCATGCAAGCTAGCAAAGCCAGCGCAGAAGCTGCCCCCGGATCCACACAGGGTACTTCAAAGGAGGTTATCTTTAACCTACTACTCAACAATTCCAAATTAAAATTGGTAATCTTTATTGGACCGTGATAGCCAGCTAAAACTTAACAAGGTTGAAGCATTTTCTTGGAATCACTAAGGAAGTAGGAAAGGATCCAAGGTTGCCTGAGGCCCTGAAAGCCAGGATGCTTGCTCTTGAAGATCAAGTAAACATGGTCATGGGCCAATATCTCGGTGTTGTTGAAGGTATAAATGCACACTTTACCCTAATTGGTTGGGGGTGGGCGGGAGCTTAGTAGTTTCTTAGTCGTTTAAAAGTCATACTGTCGTAAGCCCGACACTATTCTATTTACTCTCTCAAATAAGGGGCTGGTTTATTTTGCTATAGGGGCCATCTCCTGTCATCCCTTACCTATGGTTCAGGAAAGGGATTGACTGGAATGATTGCAACGAGACATACCAACACCACTACTTAGAGGTGGAAAGGGAGATAAGCTTGACAAAGACTTCGAATGAAAGGAGGTAACCAGCTACTAGACCGAAAGGAAGAGGGTTTACCAACTGATCAATAAGTAGTTGAGGGGGGAACTGGTCCTACTACTGAGCCAGGATCAAACTCTTCCTTTCCGATTACATTGGCTTGGCCTTTTGGACAAGCAGATAGCACATGACCAAACATTCTTACACCTATGAGCTAAGGCACCACCCTTCTTTCCGAATCGGATTGGAAGAATTTTCCACATACTTAGGTTTTGGGTCTTCATGAGTAGTTCTTGTCGACGATCCCTTGAAAAAAGTCCTTTGTTGAGCTGGCTTTCGCCCCTGACAAAGGACTTTCCCTGGGTTGGGACTCTTTGGACAGGACTAGTTGCTTTGATTCCACTCATGTCAGCTCATAACTTCGCTCCTCGATGGCTTTATCTTTCTAGTGATCTAGTGATGCGGGAAGGGAATGATAATTAGACTCCTACAGCAGTTTGGGAGCATCGGCATCTATTTGGTAGAATATAACGACCTGATCTTTTTGCTTTCGATGGCTGCTCGGGGCTGAAACATAGTGGAAATGCGAATATGATCGGTCCCGACTCATAAGAAATACGGAGGTTCTTGTAAGTTGGGTCAGCAGTTCCAGTGACTCAAGGAATAGGGCATATTGGCACTGTTGAAGTGATTGGCGGAAATGCCCTTGAGACGAGAATCCCGTTGAAATGGAATGTCCTTGGTCAACATACATTAGTAGTAGGTTACGCTCCTATTATTGAAAAGGAGTTATCCTCCTCAAAATCCTTCCCCCCTTGGTCAAGTTGGCTTAAGCCCGAATCAATCCTTACGGAAGAAGGGCGGGATATCGGCTACGAGAGAGAGTCCTTGTTGTTCACCTCCGCCTCCTGACGCTGCTGACCCCTACCGAGACATTTTTTCTTTATTCGCTACAAGACTGGTCAAAAATTCTAGTTCGTTGCACTCACCCTTCATTTCTGTCAATCATCCATGACCCCTGAATGGAATATAAAAGACTTTACTAAGCAAGCTGTCTATCGGTCCCTGTTGGTTAATTGTGTCAACAGAGGCAAGGAGTACCGCTGAACAATCCCACTAGCGATCCTACTTCAACGACCTTCTCGTAATACGTAAAAAGTATCCCGATCCTGTAGGAGTGACAGCCGTAGTGGATATCGATGAAGATCTTTATTCTTAAAAGAAAGGGCAAGCACCGAAACATAGGAATGATCAAAGAGAGGCCTCAGCTGACGCTAATAAAGCCAAAGAGCAAGAAGGAGGTGATGATGTGATTCCTTATGTACCTGTGTCTGTGTCGCTTGACAAGTATACCTATTAATCAGTTGACCTCTCTCTATTTGTGTTTTCTTCTAGGTCGGCTGACCCTGGTCTTCTTTGAGTTAATGATATTCCCCGCTCGTCCGAACTTTTATAGGCCGAAGCAAATGCTTAGATGAGAAGAAGTCAGAGCAAAAGTCAAAACAAGAAGGACAAAGAAGTCTATTCCACTCCTCTAGAGGTTGAGGATGAGGAAGTGATGGTGACGACGATGCTCGTGAAAGATAAGATGACGACTGGCTGACTTACCAAACGGACGGACACTTTGATCTTGATCATGGTATCTAAGTCGAAATGAAGGACTATCGTCAACGCGGTTGGAGCCGCTAGATCCCACAGCAGTGATCTTCAAACTGATAAACCAACCTTTCACTTCTCATATGGGGAATCATCCACATGAGGACCGGAAGATGGCATTATAAGTCTATATAGAGCCCTTATCCAAGAAATGAGCTATTTTGCTTAGCATACCTCACCAAAGCTCTTCAAATCAATCTCCTCGGTACTTGAACTTGATTCTTTAAAGCCGGGAACTCCATTCAATTAGCCGGGCATAACCTCTCCCCCTGCTTTGCTCATTTTCCCTTGATATGCTTACCTTTCCCGTTTAGGTTTTCAAGAAGTAGACACGGGTAGCGAAATTCCTAGCTAGGTTCTTCGTCTCAGTGCTCTCTCGGCAGCAAGCTCGTCAAAGTACCAAACCCTGGCTTTCTACCTTGAACATTGGGTATCTTCTTCTGGCCCCTTGGGGGCAAGTGACAGCACTAGATCGAATACACAGGATTGTCCATGTTTTTTACCTTAGCTCTACTTAGACTACTTCTCGATTTTTCCTTTTTACGATTGTTTACTTCCAAAGGCTTACGCGGGACAGCAGTTCCATTCATCATCATAAAAGAGGAACGAAGATTCCAGATTGGGTTCTTGGATTCGGAGGCCTTTCCGCATGCTTCGTTTCCATTATCGCAATTATTGTCATAATTTCTTCCTTCACCATCAGAAACATGGACAGATACGAGAGAAGAGGAAATGGAGGCCAAACATATAGTAAGGTACCAAAACGGTTGTCACTTGCGGCACAGGAATTTGGTTCAGCTTCAAGGGTGGTGCTGTGAGGGATAAGGGTAGCAATCCTTTATTTTCAGAAAAGTCCCGTATGCCCACAGATCAACGAACCGGAGGGAGCAAAGCACCACAGCGGATATGGAATTCTGTTTCCATTTTCAGTTTCACCTCGCGACTCGGGATACGTGCAAGGAGAGCCAGGGAAGGGGCAAGAGGTTCACCCACTTTCACGAGTTTCATAGGTTTAAGAGATCCCACTATAGAAGTGTCTAGCCGTTCGCCGAAGGAAGGGATTCTTTATCAAATTCTCCGAAAGGCGCACTTAACCTCATTCGATGATGGGGTTGGGGCAATTGACCGATCCTAAGCTAAATCTAGCTCTGATGGTGTGTCCGCGGGTCCCTTCCTCTCAACGTCTGAAAGAACTCTCTAATGGCAAGTCGGGCTAATTCTATTATAGGGATAGAAAAGGAATTGGCAAGGGCAACGTCCGATCGGAAATAGGGTAAATAATGGAAAAAGTCCCTCTCCGATAATATGACTTGAAGGCTTTGTCTATGCGAGCCTGCCACTACGCTCCTTTGTTACATAATTAATGGTCAGAAACTTGCCTTACTTAATCTCTTTCGAGATAAAGGTTCTTACAGAGGTGAAGGCACCTATCTCACATAAAATAGTTAGAAAGCTCGCACTCCATTAAGTGTATAGATTGATATCCAGTAGAAGTGGGAGTGCCGCAAGGCTCTTGAGTTAAATGACGCTCAGGATTGAGGAAGTGGTCTTATTGGCATTCGGAATGGAGTCTGTCCCGAAAGAATCTCATCTCTCTTCCAATAGAACAGGAAGTCTCAAGCCAGTATCAGGATAGCAGTTCATTCAATCCATTCAGTCAAGCCTTTCTAGGTTATCTTGAAAAAGGATGGATAAACTTTATCAAAAAAGGTTAGGCAAGCAGGTGCTCTTATTGGACATCACGGGAGAAATCCCGATGGCTGAGAGGGTCATACCCTTCCGAGCTGTGGAGCGTACCAACTTCACTTTGATTAACATCGAGTTGTATGTTTCGCTGCTGTCTAATGAGGTGCAGCATCGGTCTGGACTCGGGATGGTCTGTCCAAGGGACTAGGAACCCAAGGCTCTTCTTAGTCTAACATGATTGTTGTAACCTCGGCGGGTTGCTCATTGGATTTTGATGGAATTCAGTGACAGTCCACTCCTTAGGTCCAAGGGGCCTTCCAATGGCGATGAGGGTTCTCATCTAGGGAGTTCATAGTGGTGAGCTCAGTTATAGAAGGAGAGGTCTACCAGGCGTTGGCGGGGAGGATTGCAACTGGGTTGATCAGCCGGTATTAGGGGCGGGGGAAATTAACCCGGGATCCATTTCTTAAGACCTTCCGTCTTTTTTCTAAGGGCCCTCTTCCTATTTAGGGGGTTGAACGTGGGGGCTGTTCTTATTTTACCAGAGGGGTTTGAATTAGCGCCTCCCGATCGTATCTCTCAAAAGAACAAAATTCTTGTTAGCGATTATTTATGATAAAAAAAATGAAATTATGAAAACTCCTTTGTCTTATTTAGACCCTTCTGAAAAATCTACATTACATACTCTTTTTCTACGAGATACTGGGAATCCCGTTGAGTTCTTACGCTTTCATATTGACAACTCAATTCATTCAATTACTACAGGGATGAACCGAATCCAGAATATGAACCATAAAAGAAAATACCTATTAAACTGATTACAAGAATACCAGTTACAATACCTATTATCCAAAGAGGAATCCTTCCAATAGTATCGGCCATTTACCCCACTTCCCTCCAGATTTCATCAAGTGGTCATGCTAGAGACATAAACAGTCATGGATAATGAAATGATGAGATCCTTCCAAATGAGCTAAGAGAATCTTATTTATTCTCTTTCGTATTGTTAATTGAAGAAATTATTGGAAAATAAAAAAGCAAGTACAAAAATGAGTAATAACCCCCAGTAGAGACTGGTACGATTCAATTCAACATTTTGTTCGTTCGGGTTTAGTTGTGTCGTAGCTTTTTAATTCGGATTAAGTTTATCGTTGGATGAACTGCTGATATTGATCCAAAAAAAGACGGTAGGTACAGCTAGGCCGTGAACAGCCAACCATCGTACTGTAAAAATTGGATAGGTTCAATCTATAGTCATTAGGGCCTCCTAAAACGATCTACTAAATTCATCGAGTTGTTCCAAAGGATCAAAATGGCCAGTTATTAATGGAATTCCTTGTCGGCTCTCTGTAAAATACTCGTTTGGCCGAGGGCTTCAAACACATCGTAAGCTAAACCGGTGCTGAAAAATAAGCAACCCGCCATGAATAGGGAAGGTATAGTAATGCTATGAATGACCCAGTATCGAATACTGGTAATAATATCAGCAAACGAACGCTCTTTTGTGCTTCCAGACATGCTGAGCTCCACATATTCTTGTACAGTCAAAGAGGATCGATTCCGTAAAAGATGAGATCAGTAAATGACAATTCACTGAAATTGCATCTTTGTGAGATCGTCAATATTGTACCGAGGGCGTCTTGAGATTATACCGAATCAGTATAGCTATTCTTCTTCTGACACAGCAAGACAATTTGAATTAGTATCAAAAGTAAGTACTAAATAATTTTATTTTTCCTTTACTTGTTGATGTAAAATCATCTTCCATTCAATAGAAAAATTTTTCAATTCAACGAAAGAGATTCTCATATTCCGTAGATGCGAGATATAGAAATTTTCCTGGTCGAGTAACAAATAAGAGTAGTAGAAATTCTTTCAATACCGCAGTTTTGTTGTTGGAATCCTTTTTTTTAAAGATGAAGTTAATGGTCGAGTAACAAATAAGAGTAGTAGATCATATTCGATGAAAGTAAATATAAAAAAAGAATAATTGGAATCCATAGTTGTGGATCTCGATCCAAAGGTTCTTTCTTGATCTAGCTACAAGGATGGGGCAGTATGGAAAGAAAAAATGTGGAATCTAATAGAAATTACTACTAGTTGGACCAAAAAAAAGATTTTTTCAAGCGATTGTGTGATAACTTTTTCTTCTTCTCAATCATTGAAAATATTATGTGAATTAATATATTACTGAATCTAATGAGTTAAACTTAAATTAAAGTAAAAAGAAAAAGTTTTCTAGTTTGATAAGGTAACTCTTCGCTTTAAAATAGAAAATGGATTCGATACAATTCAACAGAATCTAAGAAATGATCAAAATATAAATGATTTTAGAATTTGATTCTATAAAAATTCAAGTTTCATTTTTGAATGAAGTTAGACGATACAGCTCTTATTAGTTTAATAGTTTACCCAAGAGTTACTCAACGAATAGGTTGATTGGAATTGCGGGATGGATAGATGTTACAGATGATGAATCAATTTCTTTTATATGTCTGTCACTTTATCTTTGTTAGTGTTGTCTGCCTATAATGATAGATGAATCAAAAACTTTTCATTCAACTTCTTCTTTCAATTGAAATTGAGATTTTTTCCAATCCTCCTATTTTGAAAAAACGGAAAGTTAGGTAAGTGCTTTCTAAACATATGTATAAAAAGAACATCTTTCATTTAATTTAGCCCTTTCATGCTTACTCTAACTAGTTATTTCGCTTTTTTATTAGCGGCTTTAACTAGAACCTCAACTCTATTTATTGGTCTGAGCAAGATACGACTTATTTAAACTGAATATTTAAAATAAACAATTCATAAAAAGAAATCTTTCTGTGGGATTACATGTATTCTATATTTACTTACCTTACCAATTGTCAATTCTTGGTCATTGTCATTGAGATTCATGTCAATTCTGATTAATATTTAGGTATAGATATTACCTCTCTTTTTTTCTCCTTTCAAACAATGAAAAATTATTGAAGTTTTTCTATTTGGAATCTTGTTAGGTCTAATTCCTATTACTTTGGCTGGATTATTCCTAACTGCATATTTACAATACAAGCGTGGTGATCAGTTGGACCTTTGATTAATTAAAATCTCTTTTTTTTATTGACCTCCTCCTTTCTTTAATTCACAGGCACAGGAGGTCAAATTCCGATTGTTGTGAAAGTTACTGAATGAATCTATTTCATTCTAATTCGATCTAAGAAGAAAAAAATCACTCTGTAGGATTTGAACCTACGACATCGGGTTTTGGAGACCCACGTTCTACCGAACTGACTAAGAGCGCTTTCTTATCACAGTAGATACGACTGTAAAGAAAAAGGATTCTTTTTGGACCCCCAATACATCTCATGCATATAGTCTCATAAAATGAAAATCTGTATGTCCAATTTGAATCGATCTCAATGGATCCCTCGTTACTGCCCAGAGGAGAAGAATAGGTAGGGATGACAGGATTTGAACCCGTGACATTTTTTACCCAAAACAAAGGCGCTACCAAACTGTGCTACATCCCTTTCAATTGGTCTACAACAGTGTCATTGTAGAGAATCCCTGCCCACCACTCTCCCTGTAGGTCGAGCCTCCTTTTCAGTCGCCCTCTGCATCGTTATTTTTTCCATAGATATCTAATTTATGTTGCCATTTATTATTTTTTGGTCTTTATTGATTTATATACTCATCATCATCCCGCCGCTCCTACCAACGCTTACTTACAACTAAGCAAACAAAAGGGTTCTAAATAAGAAGCCCTTTGAATAAGCGAGGCTTTTCCGATAGAAAGATTTGCATGCAATAGAGATCCCAATTCCGTGTATCCGGTTAAGCAAGCCCCGCCCGCCAGCTTCCACCCAGACAAAAAGGGTGAGCGCCTAGCGCCAAAGGTTGCTTTACTAAGTAAGATAAGGCAAGAAGCAAGGGCGTAGCAGCTGTGCGAAGTTGCGCCTTAACGCATCCGTTTTCTTGCTCGTTAGCGTTGTTTTTTGATTTTTGAAAGAAGGGGCGGAGCTTGAAGAAGCAAATCGAGCCTAGAGTAGCAGCCTATTACGTTTTTTAGGACCTTTTTATATGTTATTAGTCAAGCGCTAGCGCCCCTTTAGAGTAAGTCTTTTCTGTTATCAATGAAACCGAAAGAAAGAAAAAAAACCAGTGCGTTTCGTATAGATCGAGACTTGTAGCTTGATTCTTTACTCATTCCATACTTGGAAGAATTGCAGGAAATCATTCAATAACACTTCTTCCTATTTCTTTCTCAATGATATCCGACGATCAAGAGAATTCCCGTGAAACTCTTTCATTTCATATAAATGCATTCTTATTCTTACGAAGCAAATAACATTTCCTATTGATTTGTCCCCTAGACTGGACCTATTCTGATTCTGAATTATCCATCGCTACGCTATTCTCAGGGACTAGCAAAATCGAAATAGCGAAATTCTTGGGTCATCTCAATGGGTTCAGAAACCACACGTTTCTCTGGATTATCATAGCGTACATCCACATATCCACCCAGAGGAAGGACTTTTCGTAATGGATGACCCTCGAAACCATAATCTGTTGATATACGGCGTAGATCCGAATGATTGATGGAAGAAACACTAAACATATCCCAAACCTCTCGTTCCCACCGGCCGGCTGATGGAAATAGACTGACTACCGGAGATATTCGTGTTACTTCGTCTGCACTGGTTTGTACCCGAATGCGTGAGTTATACCGAATACTCAGTAAATTATAGACCACTTCAAATCTTTGTTTTCTAGAGGGATAATCAACTCCGAAAATATCGATCGAAACTTGAACCCTTGTATAGGTATGCAATTTCAGAAAGCACAACAATTGAAATAGGTAGTACGTATTGGTATCAGATCTATTCCCATGTTCCGATCTTTCCATTTTTTTGACCCATTTCTTGGGTAAAGTCTCCCAACTATATTTGAAAATGAATTGGTTATCCATAAAGAGAAAGAAAGTTTTCTTCTAGTTCCGCTTCTTGCTCTTCCAATTCAGAAAGACTTATTGGAAATCGCCGGTTGGGTTGGTCCGACCAAGAAAGGCATGGGACTTTTGGGCATTCCTTGGGCCGAGTGTTATATGGCTACATAGTGATTTGAAAGCACCCTCACTGCACACTTTCTATATATCTGTCTCTATCCAATCAAAGACGTCCATGCCATAGATAATCAGGCTCGGCAAAAACAAGACTAGGGACCATGCTCCCCACTTTCTTCATGTGGTTACTATTAGAAAACAAGCCAATGAACTAAAAACCACAACACAAGCACCCTTTATTTACTAGTTTTGGAGTTTTCGCCCTTTGCTTCCAGCTTTGATGAAGGTAAATAGTCAAAAACGTTCCCCGTAGAACGCGAGCGTTGATGTTTTCATCGAAATAAAGAGAGAGGCCCAGCTGGTGCTTTTTTCTATGTTAGCCAGGTGAAAGGCTTGCTTGACTATAAATAGATTAGTGTATTAAGTAAGGAACTACTAAAACCTATATTCCCATTTTTGGGCTACAAGACTCTTAGCTTCAAGCAAGCTAGGTGCATAAGCTTTTTTTACTACAAAAACGATTCCTCCCCCGGCAAAAAGTGGTCCGCCAATTGAACATGATTTGTTGTAATAGGGGTACCGCCTTTTCATTCTCACCAAGGAGCCGTAGCTTTTATTTGATATGGCTTGACTGCCTTACCTTCTATTATATTAGTAAAGGGCCTTTAATCTTGACTTTACTAATATAATATCAAGTAAAGGGGCATGTCACCTTTTTTGTAAAGAAAGAGGGCTACTTCACGAGCCGCTACTAATAATCGAAAATGTTCACAGCGAGTTCAGTATATAGTGACAAAGGGAGCGTTTCCGCTGGAGGGGTTTGTCTCCATGGAAAAAGTATTCACTACTGCTTACAGCGCCTTCATTCACTCGTCTTGCTACTTCGGAACTGTTCAGCGAACACGTGGAGTCGAACGTCTCTCTACAATGTTGCGTAGGTAGACTGGTTATTGTAGGTGACTGTCTCTAGTAGTTTAGAAAGAGTTCTGTTGCTACCAACTTCTTTCTTTGTAGTCTAGTAGATCTACATGCTCTAGTGGATCTAAAGTTGGTTTATGTTCAACAACAGAAAGAGGTGAGGTTCTGCTTTCTTACTTGAGAATATTTACAAGGGGGAAGCCTCGAAAGGCATATGAGTGCGCCTCTCGTACACGAATATCAACTCAGTCCGCTCCTACTGCGCGGGAGTCTCAGCCGGTCGGTGCCGGGTCTGCCCTTAGGGCACTATACGCCTTGAGAGTGGTTCGGCCATCAAGTTACTTTGTGGGGAAGGGGACCAGACTGGTGACTGCTGCGGTTGTTGTCTGCAGGGTATGTGACACCCCACAAGTTGACTAGGGCCGAGCCAGAAGATTTTCCTTTGGATCGTTACAACGCTCGTTGAACGGTTCAAGTAGAAGTGAATAGGTAAGAAGTTGAAAGCCCCATATCAATCGATCTCCATAGGAGACAATATGAGCAAAAGACAGGAATCCCTAAATCCCGCAGAAAAGAACTCACTTCGGAGGGAGTGAGGGGGTATTCAAAAAGGGGAGCCGCGGGTTCTTTCATTCCTTGTAGGAAAGGTCTTGGTTTGGTATGGCATTAGAGAAAACTTGTTATGGTTATGCGGCTATATAGAAAAGGCGGGTGGGGCTTCAGGAAACTTTTTTTATGAATAGTTTCAATCAAAATTCCATCGATTGTAGCTAGTGATTGCCCGGGTCGGTGTGTGATCACCAAAGGTGAATTAACCCTTCAGATGCTCTCTCTGCCCATGCCGAAAACCCCCGGCCGGTTCCGCCGGGTAAGGCCAGGAGCTGGTTTGGGGAATCACGGGGCCTTACTTATTCAGGAGGGACTTGATTCTGAAATGGAATGATTGATAGAATCGATATTTCATAGAAGAATGACCGAGACCATAAAATCCTTTCACACCCGCACATGTCGTTGAATCTCTAAGGAAGTTCACACACCCTGGAAAAATCCATTTTGTATCCCTGACTTGCCAGCTTGATCGCTTGTCTTATTTACCATTTTCTTAATGGGTGGTTTATGTCTGGTCATTTCGGGTTGCCTGACCTGCGCTGATGGTGCTTCATAACGGCTTGTGTGGAGTCCAGTGTCTCTCTAAGGCTTCGATGTACTAGTACCTGCCACCAAAATATCGTGAAGGATTCAGTGAACGTCTTGAAACTTAGTAACACAAGATAGTTCACTGAATGGTTGTTGGCTCTACCGAAGGAGTCTGAAATCAAAAACGTGTAACTGCTTGGGCATTGAGTGTTCCATTGCTTGAGGAAGTATGTGAGAGGATCGATGTTGAGTAGAAGTGGGGTTAAAGCAGCCAACAACGCACCCCCTTTACTTAGTAGGGCTTTAAAGGCTGGACAATTTTTTTTCCTTTCCTGTCCAGTATTTTCAATCCAAGCCTAAATAGGAAAAGTCACAAGCACCACTAGGCCCGGTCGTCGGTTGAACGTCAGTAGGGTCCGATATTCATTCCTTACTCAAATAGGAATGTGGCAGTCTCAATCTAGCGGCGTGGTCCAGAACAAGACTGTGCCAATCCATGGGGTTTTTGTTTTGGTTGCAAGAAGTGATTCTTTGCTCGCTTGCAGCGCCTCGACTCGAGTTTCCACTGTAGGATTTAGTGAGGTAACGAGAGCTGAAGCCAAGGTTCCTTGCTAAGCTCCAAAGATGTTCGTACGATTCTTGTGGATTTTGGGTGTGTTTGAATTTAGCCTCTCGTTAGGTCTTCACTGAAGGATTGTCCACCTTCTCAAGCCTCTCTACCATACCCTTAGAAAGTGACAACGGATGACTTCCATTACTAAATAGAAGAACTTTTCAAACTAGTTGATAGTTGTTCCCTGGTTGCACCCCACAATGGGTTCTAATTTCCTAAATCACATGTTTCTGTTTTCGGAACATCACATGTAGAGTATTTTGGGGGAGAATCACGCGGCGCGAGGCCTCCCGTGTGAGGTCAGGTGATGGTCAACAAATCAGGCAGGAAATGCTGAAAAGCAGCTAACGATGCAAGAGCTCTTTTCACCTTATACGCTCTAAAAAGGGGTATGTCGGGTTTTTGGACCCTATGTTGAGTAAGGGTTCCAAACCTTCCAAAAGTGATAGGTATGTGTTGTTTCTTGGCACTCTCTTTCTATATTATGCGAACCTAAAAAGAGCGATGGAAAGTGGATTTCAGGTTCGATAGTCTCGAGAAGGTATTAGCCACCGGTGACCACACTTTCGTAAAAGCACCATTGGGCGGTGGTTCCTCTCCTTCCTCTTGAAACTCGAACAAAAAATCGATCCTGCCATCAGCTCGACTAAGAATTCCGAATCGAAAAAGTAAACTGAACTTGACTTAAGATGAAGGAAGCTAGTGCCGAAAAAAAACCGCTTTCTTAAGGCTTCAAACTACTAGTCATTAAGAGTACTATGAATGAAAAGTAACGATGTCCTTTTCTTGACTTGGCCTGCGTGCATTATACCTAACCTTTTAACTTGATTTCAATCTCAACAAAGAAATGAAAGCATAACTCTTTGCTCACTTGCAGCGCCTCTTAGTCTTTTATTTTAGCCTGCCTTGTGAAGATCTCTCGGGTGTCTACGGCAGACCCGATCAATCTCGTGATGAAGAGAAGCCTTTTCTGATGTTAAAAGGTATCGTCACGACAACTCAATTTGTCCGATAAACTACTCGGGGCTCCCCATAGTTTAGTAAAAGGGAGGGGATATTTTTTATTCATCCGGGGGTTCATTCATTATGAACAAAAAAGTGGTTGGCTGATTAGTGAGGTCTTAAAAATATCATAGAAATCATGATCGGCCATTCCATTTTTGCTTTCAGCAAGTAGGCGACGCTAATCTATGCTTTCTATCTTTCAGTCGGATACCAATTGCTTGGATGCGTTTGTAAGCCTCGAGATGACTTGCAGAATAAATTCTTTCTAGGTTTGTCTTGTGTCTCCGAAACAAACGGTCCATTTATTGATGGGCAAACGACGGGGATTGAACCCGCGCATGGTGGATTCACAATCCACTGCCTTGATCCACTTGGCTACATCCACCCCTACCCCCGCACAGGTTGAAGTCTCTATCTATGATCAGATCCTTTCTGAACTCCCCTATGACATCTTATCAAATAGAAGCTTTTTCCTATACTGTAGTGGCATGTCTATTGTTGTGTTTCGGAATTAGGGGAAACAAAGCTTCAACAAGTAGAAGCTTCCTGGCAAAGCTTCAAACAAAGAGGTTGGGCTGTTCACTTCATTGATTTGACTTCACTTTACTTAAGATTAAAGAAAGGGGCCGGGCGGGTAGTGAAGGCTCATTTAGTAGAGAGCGAGCGAGCTGCAAGCACATACTCGAGAAGCAGCAAGCGAAACTTGAACTTGAAGAAGCGAGCCTCTATAAGAGAAAGCCATTGCGCGCTAGCCCCTTGTCTTGTATAGGGTGGAAAACCTGCGCACCCCTAAACTACAAGCTTTCTTCGAAGCCCCTACAATATGGGATATTCGAAAAATCCCCTTTCTACAAACCTTTCTATAATATAAGAGAAGCTCTTCGAGCTTTCTTCGCATGCTTGAGCGCATCCCCTTTCTATTAGTAAGGTTGTCAAATTTTCTTTAGTTCCTTTATGACTATAATATAAATAATAGGGGTAGGGGGCGCAAACGAGCAAGAAAATGGATGCGCTAAGGTGCAACTTCACGCAACTGCTACGCCTTTGCTTCTTGCCTTATCTTTTACTAAGAAACTAATCTAAATATAAGCCCTTCTTTCTCATAGTCAACTTTCTCCCTTCCTGCTTTAGTGAAATAAGGGGCGCTAACGCGACCTTCCTTCGGCTGGCTTCGCCCTATCTATTCATCTATTTTCTCAAATTGATATTTAGGGATATATCCTGTTCATAGATCTTGAAACCAGATCAATATCCATTTCTCAATAGATCTATTTATCAATAGAAAGATACAGATCTCTATATAGATCTACCTCCATATCTAAATATGGAAGAACCGACACAATAAGGGCATAACCAACGGAAGGTTCTCACCCTGTCCCCAACATTGTTCTCCGACGATGTCCAAGAGCCACCATTCTCTTTCTTTCTTCAATCG
This sequence comes from Nicotiana noctiflora, assembly GCA_032618575.1. Lineage (NCBI taxonomy): Eukaryota > Viridiplantae > Streptophyta > Magnoliopsida > Solanales > Solanaceae > Nicotiana > Nicotiana noctiflora. Next base: position 44,228 of record JASVEL010004394.1, read on the forward strand.
TTCCGATCAGGACAAGTGGTTCATTTCGTCCTCCTATCTACGCAATTCTCTGTCTTCATTCGTGATCATGTTGGGCGAAAGGTAGTTGTAGAGGAGCGGCTATGAAATAGCGATTCCCCCGTTTCCATTAAAGTAGGGAGGGCCTCCTTCCCCACCATTCCGGCCTATTATTGATAGGGATTTTACCGATGCTGAAGATAGCTTGCTTACGAAGCCGCCCACTTGAGAAGCTAGTCACCAGGAAAGAAGCGAGGAGGAAGCGAAGCTGTCTACGAAGCTTTGCTTGTCCCCCTGTAGTCGTAATACTCGGCTTGTCGCTACTTTGATTCAAAAGGTAACCGATGGTTCCCGACTTTCTCTGCTTTCCGTAACCGTAACCACTTGTCTTTCCGATTACTTCATCCATAAACCTTTTTTTATTTCAAAATAGCGATACTCTCTAAAAAAGTAAAGGAGAAGCTTCCATTGTAGAAGCTACCGCTTCCCGCCTCCCTCGGGGTGACAAGTTCCCTTCCCTTTTCTAAAATGCCTGAGTGGTCTGCTCAGCAAACGTACAAAGTAGACCGCAGTTTGGCTGACCCTCTTCTTCCCATTCGGGTTAGGTTGACCCAGAAGTACAGAAAGAAGGAATGGAACAACTATAGAGTCGCCTGCACTTCACACTTGGGAAAAGACGACTGACTTTAAAGCGGAACACGAACCTATTTCCGCTATTCCGGGTTCTTATTGAGCGTAGCGAAATCAAGGTTGATGATAAAGTCAGCGAAGTTTCCATGGTGTTCTACCTTTGCGTAGTCTCGGTCCACAGTGGAAGGCTCCGCACCTGAGCCTCGTTAGACTCAGCTGAAGTGTAAAGAGATGAAGTTCGTCCCTTAGCCTAGTCTATATCCACAGCTGATGCAACTCCGTACCGACGCCTCACTAATACTTTCATTTTTCTTTTATTTTTAAATTAATTAACAGCTAAGCGATTCCATAACCTGAGCTTTCCTTAACTAGCTGACCTTACTTTGTAACCTTAGCCTCCCTTTCTTTATAGTTTTCTAGTTCGACTAAGTGACTTCGTAACCTCAACGTACTTTTTTTCTTAATATAGAATAGTCCTTCACCACTTCAAACGGGCGCTTCGCCCCTCTTTTCTTTGAATTAGAAAGAGCGGGGTCTTACTTATTCAGGGGGGATGAAAGACAAATAAAGGGATCAGGGGGCTTTATGATCGGAGAAAGAGAAGGGGCATGGTTGGTGTGTCACTGGGTAGGTGGGGGAACCCGTAGGAAGGGGGAGGACCCACCGAATTCACATCAGAAATCGCCAACATGAAGAAAAACGAAATCTTGAATTGCGTATAGAAACAAAACGAACCACTTCTATTCTCGGAGCTGAGGTATATGAAGAATGGCTTTTTGGTCCCTTTTGTCCAGTGTTTAGGACATCGTTTTTTCATGTCGAAGACACGGGTTTGATTCCTGTAAGGGATAGGTACTCATTCCCGGCCGCTTTCAGTTAGTGTTCATTGCTGAGTGATCGCTCGCTATCTGGCTGGAAAAGATGGTCCGGAAGCATCCTCTCTCCCAGCAAGCGAGACAAGATCACCACTTCTCTCAGTAATGGACTTCCTTTACTTAACAACCTTAGCCTTAGATGTCCTTTCATAGATTCTCGAACCTCCGACAGACAAAATCTCCATGCATGCGTTCTTTCTCTCCTCCTCTCAGCCATACATCCCTTTTTTTCTTTTGGCCGTTTTTGTTAGGCATTGAACCACACCCCACGGAGCGGTGCTGAGTGGTGTGCTCCCCTCCCTAATACCTAAACAGAGTTCCGTTTATGGAGCCTAAATCTTAAACCATGGCATGGCGCACTAAGTTGTCCTAGTCTCTCGCCCAGCCTTCGCCTTCTTCAGTGGCCAACTTGAAGCGTTCAATGTCGGCCTACCACCTTTTTTTTCAAGGTTGAGCTTGTTCAATTGAAGCTAATTCTATGCTGCCCTTCCCTTGTTCAATAGAAAGTGAGGACTTTCTTTTAGCTACCGGCCCAAACAAAAGAGATTAGCCTCTTGATCGATCGATTGATTGGATCGAAGTACGAAGGGGTTGATTGAAGTCTGAGATCAGCCCAAGACTAAGGACGAGCAACTAGCTGCTATAGGATTGGACGTCTATCTATCTCACCACTCTCCCCTACTCCTATAAAGGCCGGCAGAAGGAATGCTCTGCTCATCTTTCTTACGGCTCATTACCGCAGCGCTCGTTCACCCCTTCGACTTCTTCCATTCAAAAAAAAGGTAGTCTTTCCTTGATAAATAGCATCTTGAAGTGAAGCGAAGGCATTATTTAAGTAAAGAAATGGCGTGTCGGTCAATTGCATTAGGTAGGAGATGTAGGACCTGTCTTAACCGCAAGTGCATTCACTATTCGATTCCATCCTAAATCCCACCAAATTTTGATTCCAAAGTGTGTATCTCTTCTTTACTTTTAAGTGACAATGGGGTGACAAAGGGTATACCTTATTCTCTATGTCGCCATCTCATCAATGAGCGTAGTTTAATAGTCAAGCCTACCCTTTGTGCTTGTCAATCTGTATCCCATTCTTCAGGTATAGTTTTCTTTGATCACAGATCAACAGGTGATCCGTCCTTTCTCCCCCTTTTGTCATAAGGCATGGTCTGACTCTGAGAAAAAAAATTCCTGTGTTTAGGTCCCTACTAAGCATAATTCGTAAACTATGCAAAGGCTCTTTGAATACTTTTGAAAAGGTTTTTAGCAAAAAAAGCAAAAACAATTCTCAACGCCCTTACGAGGTACTGATGAGTTAAACTACTCGTGTTGGCATAAATGTCAGCCCGGTAAACTGATTCCATTCCGCTACTAGGGTTCCAAACCTTCCCCCGAGCTCTAGAATCTATAAATACCTTTTCAACTCAAGAAATGCTAAAGCTATTTAGAGTTGGTATTTCTAACTAAGTCAGAATGAGGGCTTTGGGCAAAGAGCAACTCGAAAGTACTTTACTTCAGTCCCAGTACTGAAAGACGTGACTTCAGGAGTGGATTTCGTAAGGAAAAACTTCGTTTACTTCCTACAAATTGCTTATGTAAGAACTAGTAGAAAGAAAGGAATTAAAAAAAAGGCAGCATTGACACTGAATGAGAATGCTTGAATGGGAATCATCTTAGCAACTGACTATAGACATGAGTCTAAGCCGCCAGGAGAGGAGAGACCATTTTCATGAGAGAGGGACGAGCAAGTGACAGATTGGGAAAAAAAAATAGGTAGGCCTTCTGAGCGGTCATTTAGGGGCTTCGTTAGCGACCCATCATTCTTCCCTAAGCTGTCAGAGTCTGATCGAAGCGAGCAAGAGATAGAGGAATCATCGCTCATAGATGTGAATTGAAAAAGCAAGCCCGAATTCTTTTTAATTAGGCTCTATAGTCTGGTCCCTGTCCCTGGTAAGGTCTGATTGTTATCCATAAGTCTTGTTTTGACCACGGGAAGGTGAACTTTGCAAAAGTGCTTATTTGGTTGGGAAGAATAGGACTTCTGACTCCAAGCCTACCCTACCCGAAAAAAAGTTTCAGCTATTGATGTAGCCTCTTGTCGATACTACTAGTCTTCTCGCTACCTACTAGAAAAATCCCATCAAGATAGATTGAATCGACGACCTATACTTCAACTAAAGGCACAAGGGCGTAGCGAGCACAGAACAGAGGAAAAATGCACATGGGTCTCCTTGAAGAACGAAGTCAATGGGTAAAGATAGAAGGGTAGAGTGGGCACACTTTTACTGTGGTTGGATTGGCATGGCTATCCCCCTTTGCTGGTTGAGGCTCGACCTTTGACTCCGCTTGCCTCTACTTTTCATGTCAAGCATACAAGTCTAATTTAGTGGGATTTACTTCTAAAGACAGGAATTCTTTTTCATCTCCCCTGTCAAAGTCGACGTCTTAAACTGATATCCTGAGCTCAGTTGATTCTTGAAGCAGTAGCTCTGGATCGAGAGCTGGATGCTTACCTTATTATTATGAAAAGGAGAAAGAGCTCTTTTATAGATGTTGAGGTGAGTGGGGGGGTGAGGGGTTTGCTGGCTTGCTGGCTAGCTCGTGCAATCAAGGAAAAATGCCTTCGCCTTCTTTTTTCAAAATGAAAAAGTAAACTACCTTAGTAAGCTAGCTTTGGTTGCTAAGCAAGCCGGGCACTAAGCTAGGATGTGGATCGATCATGACGAGAATGGACTTCTCCGTAATGTAATGTAAATGTAATAGAAGAGGCAGAGTCCAGTTCCCCTCCCTTCTCGACCAGCTGACGAATGAGATATGAATTCTATTTAGGCGTTTCAGGTCTTGGCTTGACCCTGTGTTATTGTCACGCCCCAAATCGAGGGACATGACCGGCGCCTGACAGGGTAGCCCCAGTCAAGCGGACCTGGGTGCCTTTCATTCCCACGCGTTACCCCTGTGTTGACTGTTTCTCATTAACCGAATATCTTACCTATTATAATAGATTTCACAATATACAAACATAACCATACGAGTGATTCATTAACAAGTTTATAGTTTTTACAACGCCGGACATAACATAATATATACATAAAACTTGAATCCCACAGTTTACATGTCTACAGAGCCTCTAGGATACAATAGGAAACACAAGACTTGACGGTAACAAGGCTCCGGCTATACCTTACAAAATCAAAGTGAAGTCTAACAAAAGTGGTGTGAACCACACAGGGCCCCGAGGAAGGAAAGGGGCTCACCAAAGCGGACAGTGGAAGATGAAGGATACTACTGCCGATGAGCTGAAGTGCCTGCTACTGATCCACCTACAATCATAACACGAATGTAGCATCCCGGCAAAAAGGGACGTCAGTACACCTGAATTGTACTGGTATGTATGGAAAAACTTTGTCCCAAGTAAACTCAAGCCGCTAAACAAGAATCGCGATGACAAGACAGCCAATAAATTACATCAAGAGTCACTTAAGCCAACTAACCATGTTTTCCACATTTTACTCATTTCAGATAAGCCTCAACACAAGCACGTTTAAGGTCAACAAATAGAACTACAGCCAATCAACCACATAAATTGCAAGTAGTCAAACAAAGGGGCAATCAGTGCCCCACATGTTGCAAACTCTCCTGTTGTCTCTTTTCACAATTTCGTATCAATGATTTAGTATCAATTTCATTAGCGATTTCGATCGCTTTCCATCCTTATTACCTCATCCACCCTTATTACCTCGGCCACCCTTATCACCCCAACCCATACCTTATTTTTTCATGTTGCGGCGCGCAACCCGATCCCACCGTACAATTTCAAACACAACAATCACAAACAGCCGATAAGGCACTACACAGAATTAGAAAAAGTTCAAATAAGCAACTTACAAGTTGGTTCATGTCATCAATTACTTCTCAAACCAATATTACAACGGAGTTACAATGTTTCCAAAAATCGAGAATGTTCATACCGTTATGTTCAACAACTTACCACACCTCAAGTGTTTCGTTTCTTTTCCACAAGGTACCATATATACCATCATACCCATTATTCACAATTCATTACCAAATTCAACTCTCATTGTCTTCCGGTTCATATCCCGTACTACATCACTCATAGTTTAACAGAAAATTTGAATATCCAACAACAACATCAAGAATTTCACACAATTTGTCAAATTAACACAAACCAAACAAATTTCACACATATGGGCGATTTTACAAGAATCAAAATTAGCCATACATACCTGGTATCGAGTTTTCTTCCGTTAACATCCTACTTTATGCTTAACCAAGCTACCCTATATTTGCCGACCTTGTTTTGCAGACTCTTACGCCTATTCACTTCCTCCTTACTAAAAATCAAGTTCAACAATCATGCATGAGTGTAAAATTCCATTTTCAAAATCTATTATATGCAACCCTCTCCTTACCCATTTTAAAACTGAAAATTAGAGAAAATAACTAGGGTTTTTACCTTGAAATGATTTGGGGAAGTTGAATCATTTCCCTAGAATCCTTTGAACTAAGTAGTTGGAACAATCATTGAGGATGAAAGACTTCTATCTCTAAAATCCCTCTCTTCTCTCTCTAATTTTAGTAAGATGATATGATAAAATGAAAGAGAAAGGTGTTATATTAAATAAGAGGTCGGGTTGAATTTTATAATATTTCGGGGCCGGGTCAATTCTGCGGTCGCATCTGCGATCGCAGAATCAACATGCGGTCCGCATAATGACCGCGGAATTGCCTCAAAATTTACACAAGTTTTGCTATGGAATACGACCAGAATGCGGTCCGCATTCTTGATCTGCGGTCGCAGAGTGCACCGCAGATTCGACGCTAAAAAACCTTCGAGAATTTATGCGATAGATCTGTGGTCCGCAGATCCATTCTGCGATCGCATATCGACCGCATTCTCAACACCAATTTTTTTAAACCTTCTGTTAAGCTCTACGGCAAGAATGTTGTCCGTATAGCAGATCTGCGGTCGCATTCCTGACCGCACAATCGACACTTTTCTGGAAAAATTGACTCTTTACATTTTTGAAACTTAAATCACTACCAAGGGTCCGAACTGCGGCGAGCAAGCTCGCCGCGAAAAATTCTACGCATTCCTAACACATTATTCGGACCATGACACCATAGCTACTAGGTTTTACGCATAAAAATTTTATGGGGCCTTACATACTCCCCCCCCCCCCTTAAGATCATTCGTCCTCGAATGAGGATTTTGAAAAATGAGTTGGTTTTGAAAGACATGATATGCAAACTATCTAAATTTCAACTAACTCTTATATTTTAGAAAACTTTCGCCAGAGTTTCCTTTGTATTATGGACATATCCAACTGTCAAAGGGCCCCCGAAACACATCATCAAACAAAAATACACAAATACAACACTTTCAACAACTTGTATACACTTTCTTACCTCAACGAATGCACATATTCTATCACATGGTTACAATTGCACATAAACTAGTCACTTCAATGAGTTCTTACCTTATTTAACCATCTTAATACACCATGTACAGACAAACAAGCCATTACCAATATACACTTACTATTAGTTGTTTATTTAACACATGAATCTCTATAAGGCTTTCATTTATCAAGAAAGGTTCAAGTGACCCAAGGTAACAACACATTTAACTCATTACAAAATGAAGGAGACTTCACTAATACTAAGAGGGAAACAACTTGGACAAGATGACAGTTACTAGGAGTAGAAGGGTCACCTAATTTCTTCTAAGCTTGATCAAACAAATGGGGGTACTTTTCCTTCATCTCTTTTTCTGCTTCCCATGTGGCCTCCTCAACTTGTTGACTTCGCCACAATACTTTAGCGGAGGCAACTTCTTTATTTCTCAACTTACGGACTTGCCTATCAAGAATGGCAACTGGAACTTCTTCATATGAGAAATCTTCATTAACCTCAATAGCCTCGACTGGCATGATGGTGGATGGATCTCCAATCACTTTCTTCAATATGGACACATGGAATACCGGGTGCACTGATGACATCTCGGGAGGCAACTCCAGCCTAGAAGCAACTTGACCAATCCTTTGAACGATCCGATATGGCCTAACATACCTAGGACTCAATTTCCCTTTCTTTCCGAATCGCATGACTCCCTTCATAGGAGAAACCCTCAAGAACACCCAATCATCGACTTGAAACTCCAAATCCCTTCGGTGAACATCTACATAGGATTTTTGACGACTCTGTGCTGTTTTCATTCTTTCTTGAATAACCTTTACCTTTTCCATAGCTTCGTACACCATATCTGGCCCTAGCAGTTCCGCTTCACCTACCTCAAACCACCCGATTGGCGACCTACACCTTCTCCCATACAATGCCTCAAACAGGGCCATCTGAATGCTAGCATGATAACTGTTATTATAAGCGAATTCTATCAGTGGCAAATGTTAATCCCAATTACCTTTGAAGTCTAAGACACAAGCCCGCAACATATCTTCAAGCGTCTGAATAGTCCGTTCGGCCTGACCGTCGGTCTGCGGATGGAAAGTTGTGCTGAGATTCACCTGAGTTCCCCAAACTTGCTGAAACTTTTTCCAAAAGTTAGATGTGAACTGAGCCCCGCGATATGAGATAATAGAAAGTGGAGTGCCATGAAGCCTTACTATCTCCTTGATGTACAACCTTGCATATTCCTCTGCAGTATTAGTGGACTAGACTGGCAGGAAGTGAGCTGATTAGGTGAGTCGATCCACTATCACCTATATTGAGTTGAACTTACGCTGAGTGCGAGGTACCCCCACCACGAAATCCATATTGATCATCTCCCATTTCCACCTTGGTATTTCTATATGTTGAGTTAACCCACCGGGCCGTTGATGCTCGGCCTTCACTTGCTGGCAGCTCTGGCATTTAGCTACAAAGCTTGCCACATCCCTTTACATGTCATTCCACCAATACATCTCCTTAAGATCATGATACATTTTCGTGGAACCTGGGTGCACCGAATACCTGGAAACATGAGCCTCTGCCATCACTCTTTCCCGAAGCTCGTTCACATCCGGAACACATAGTCTACCTTGACACGGCAATACACCATCCTCACTGCTGAGTACAAATGCTGAGGTCTTGTCATTCATAAATGCTTCCTTCAACCAAACCAATGCTGGATGCATGAACTATTTTTCCTTGATTTCCGCGACCAATGATGATTCTGCTCCATTATGCACCTAAACATTCCCCTCGTCTGACACCAAGATACGAACCCCCAATCTGGCCAATTAGTAAACCTCCCGAGCCAGGGGTCTCTGATCCACACCCAAATGAGCCAAACTACCCATGGATTTTCGACTAAGAGCGTCGACTACCACATTTTCCTTCCCTGGATGGTACAATATATTCATATCATAGTCCTTAAGCAATTCTAACCACCGTCGTGTTCTCAGATTTAGCTCTTTCTTCTTGAACAGATACTGGAGGCTCTTGTGGTTTGAAAACACATCTACATTAACCCCATAAAGATAGTGTCGCCATATTTTCAAGGTAAACATAACAGCTGCAAGCTCCAAATCATGCGTCAGATAATTCTTCTCATGGTTCTTGAGTTTCTTGGAAGCATAAGCTATGACCTTTCCATGCTGCATCAATACACATGCCAAACCGACTCCGGAGGCATCACAATAAACCACAAATCCCTCTGTGCCTTCTGCCAAGGCTAATACTGGTGCCGAGGTCAATCTTGATTTCAACTCTTGGAAACTTTTCTCGTATGCATCGGACCACTGGAACTTAACTGCCTTCTTCATCAGTTTTTTCAATAGGGAAGCGAGGGTTGAAAATCCCCCCACAAACCTCCGATAGTACACTGCCAAACCCAAGAAGCTACGAATCTCTGTCGGGGTCGTGGGTCTAGGCCAATTTTTCACTGCCGCAATCTTTTGAGGATCCACCTGAATCCCCTCACTGTAAATAACATGCCCTAGAAAAGCTACAAACTCCAACCAAAACTCACATTTCGAGAACTTGGCATACAATTGATGCTGAAGAAGGGTCTGCAATGCTTCTCTGAGGTGTATGGCATGATCTTCCCTGCTCCGAGAGTAGATGAGGATGTCGTCAATGAATAAAATCACAGAGGAATCTCGGAATGGCTTGAAAACCCGATTCATAATGTTCATGAAAGCTGCTGGGGCATTGGTTAGCCCAAAAGACATGACCAAAAACTCGAAGTGACCATAACGAGTTCTGAAGGCGGTCTTAGGAATATCCTGCTCCCTGATTTTCAATTAGTGGTACCCGGACCGTAAATATATTTTTGAGAAGAACTTCGCTCCCTGCAATTGGTCAAATAGATCATCCACTCGTGGCAAAGGATATTTATTCTTGATGGTGACTTTGTTGAGCTGCCGATAATCAATACACATTCGAAGTGACCCATCCTTCTTTCTAACAAAGAGAACCGGAGCACCCCACGGCGACACACTCGGTCGTATGAACCCTTTCTCTAATAAATCCCTCAGCTGCTCCTTTAACTCCCTTAGCTCTGCTGGCGCCATTCTGTATGGTGGAATGGATATTGACTGAGTATCTGGCAATACATCGATCCCAAAATCAATCTCCCTATCCGATAGGATGCCTGGAAGCTCATCCGGAAACACTTCAGGAAATTCATTCACAATTGGCACGGACTCGAGGGTAGGCACCTCAGAGGTGGTGTCCGTTACCTGGACCAAGTGATAGATACACCCCTTCTTAATTATCTTCGAAGCCTTAAGGTAGGAAATAAACCTACCCCTTGGCACAACACCATTTCCTCTCCATTTAATAATTGACTCGTTAGGGAACTCGAGCCTCATAACTCTCGTCCGACAGTCAAGCTTGGCAAAGCATGAATAGAGCCAATCCATCCCCATAATTACATCAAAATCAACCATCCCAAGCTCAATTAGATCGGTTGTGGTAACACGACCACTGATTCACGTCCAAGCAACGGTCGTAGTCAATATAACTTGGTTTAATAAGTCCAAGATCGATCCCACAGAGAATTAACCTACCAATTGCAACTATCACAACCCCAAAAGTACTTCCGAATTAAGTTCCCAAACTTTGAATATATATTTGTGTGTTTTTCGAATAACTACTTTGCAAGAATTAAAGAATGCTTTAAATGAAAGAATTGAATGTTGAATAAAATAATATAGAGAAAGACTAAGGTATTGATTTCCCCTATTGATGGAATCCCTTATCGTTATGCTCATGCAAATTGTTAATATATTCTATCAATCATGAACGATATGTGTATCGTAACCCTCTCCCGAGCAATTACAATAATTTACTAGTGCACTCTCCCGAGCTACCCTAGCTAGCTTTAATTTGAATAGTTTACTTAAGATTGCACCCAAGACTTCGTTATTCCTAACCCCGTCTTTACGCCTAATTATAGATTCCTCTAATAACCTATGTGTGGTGTTGTTCAACAATAAACCTAAATATGCACTCTTTTCCAAGTTATGCACACTAAATAGGCACAGCTAATTGGGAATCCTACCAATTAACTACAATAAGAATGAAGTTGAACAAATAGAAATCTAAGTCACAATTTGTAATCACATAAACGATAAGTTCATCTATCAATAGGTTCCATCAAAACCTTAGAAAAGAATTTAGCTACTCATGCTTGAAGAAACAAAAATAATAATTGAAATCATAAAGAATTGCTTGATATAAAATAAAAAGAAAGAGTTTGAGAGGATTCTCTCCTAGTGAAACCTTGCAAAAGTATTGAATAATAGATTACATGCCTCTATGGGGCAAACTAGGAGTTTATATAGAGGTTTTAGGGCTAAAAAAACTAAGTTTGAGTACAATTAGGACTGCTGCTGCGGCGACTTCCGCGGTTCGTTCGCGGCCGCGGACGGACCGCGAACAGTAAACTTCAGAGAGCCTGTTTTTCCGCGGTTCATTCGCGGTCGCGGAGAAACCGCGGTTTGTCACCCTGTTCCCTTGCGAATTTGGAAAACTCAAAACATGAAAGTTTCCGCCCTTTGAATTAGCTTTCCAACCATATATTATGGAGCCATAATTGAGTTCTGAGAGAAACGTTATGTCCAATTTAGTAAACAGTGCACAATATGCCTCATCCATTCTTTGCTTGTTCTACACTTATAAAATTTGACCCCCGAACTCGATCCCGGCTTAATTCCTTGAGCTTTTACTCAGACTTCAAAGCTAAAAATCACTTAAATTCATTCCATAACATCCATATAGCTCGGAATCACACCTTCCCGGCTACTTTCAACATAAGTTCTTGACTTGTACCACATTTTGGCCTTTTTCACCATCTATTGACTCCAAAACTTGCTCTTTTAGTCTTCATTAGATCAAGTGTACCTATAACACACTAAGAACACTAATAAAAGCATTTTTTCATCATAAACAATATCAAAACAACAATAAAGCGTGATTATTTAAGGCATAAATAAAGTCAAATTCACCTATTATCAACCACTCACCGTAACAACACAATTTCTGTAGACCCGTGAGGCTGTAATAGAATCACCAACCGGAGTCGACATAGAGAATGACTCATGACGCTGTTCGGGTTCTATCCCAAAACTTGAAGCAATGAACGGAGTAACATAAGACAAGGAGGACCCCAGATCAATAAGGGCTTATCAATCAATAGTCTGAACAGACAGGATACCTGTAACAACATCTGGAGAAGCCTCGGCATTCTGGCGGCCACTCAATGCATAGAATTTGCTAGGTCCACCCCTACCATGAGCTCCACCCATAGTTGCAACACGCCATGCTGATGATGTAGCAGCCAAAGAATCGGATGACTGAGCATATCCCCTACCCATACCCTGACTGGGTGCAGGGTAGTCCAGCTGAATGTGACCTCACACCCCGCACCTGAAGCACACTGGGATGTCAAGGTAGCAAGTCTCTGTATGAAATCTCCCACACTTGGGGCATGTAGGTCTCCCTGCTGCTGGGACCTCACCCTAAGACGACCAGACTGACAAGACCTCCTACTGTCTAAACCGGGTCTCGAATGATTGCCCTGCTGATGACTGTGCACAGAGGGCGGTGCACTCGCGGAGGACTGAGCATATGACTGAGATGGCCCTGATGACCCTCTCCCTGGAAGGGATCTCCCTGAATGACCCATTGACCGGGCCCTGCTGCTACTTTCTCTTTCTGCACGAATCTTCAATTTCCTGGCCTCTGTGGCCTGAGCAAACCCCACGATCCTCTCATAGTTCATATCTGAGTGCAAAGCTGTTGTAGCGGCCTAATTCACTACCAAAGGGCTAAGGCCCTGAACAAACCATCGAACCCGGGAATCCATGGTCGGCACCAAATGAGGAGCGTACTTGGACAACCTCACGAACTCCATGTGATACTCCCAAACACTCATACTACCCTATTTGAGGACCTCGAACTCAGTGGCACGGGCTGCCATTGTCTCAGCAGGCAAGAAGTGGTTCATGAATGCATCCACGAACTCATCCCAGTTGGCCGGAGGGCTCCCTTCCTCACGGGAATCATCCCACATTTCGAACCATGAACGTGCCGCTCCCTTCAGCCTGTAAGAGGCTAACTCTACCCCCTCTATATCTGTAGCCTTCATCACTCTGAGGGTCTTGTATATCTCATAAAGGAAATCTTGTGGGTCATCCTCTGGATCGGTGCCTGAGAATTCCGGAGGGGCCAACCGCAAGAACTGGTGGATTCTGGAGCCGGAGGAATCTCCCTATCCGCTGGAGGATGCAGGGGCATCATGGGATCTCTGGGCCTGGGCAAACACTAATTGTGTTAACATATGAATGGCTCCCCTAAGATCCTCATTAGAGATACTAGAACCAGAAGCGGGAACTGTATCTGAGTCAGGAACACTGGCAGGAGGGATGGTGGCATCCTCTGCCGCAGCTGGAATAGGGACACTTGGGTTTTGAACAGATGGGCCAGACAAGTTCAGAACTGGTGGGTCATTCTCACCCACAGCATCGGGTACATGATTAGTGGCCGTACTCGGGCCGGAATTGGCCCCAAGGCCAAGTCTAGCCTTCTTCTTAGGTGCCATATTATGAAAATTTGGGAACAAGGCGCGAATTAGACACAGATATTTCCACGTAGCACTTTACCGCATGACATAGATTAACAAAAAAATAGGTAAATTCTTAAATGTCCGTGCAGCCCCCAACTTATCTGATGTGGTCGACAATACACCGATAAGAAGGGCACTACTAGACACGACTCTGAGACATCCTAGGACACTTTAAAATCTTAGGCTCTGATACCAAGTTTGTCACGCCCCAAATAGAGGGACATGACCGGCGCCTGACCGGGTCCCCCCTGTCAAGCGGACCTGGGTGCCTTTCATTCCCACGCATTACCCCCGTGGTGACTGTTTCTCATTAACTGAATATCTTACCAATTATAACAGATTTCACAATATACATACATAATCATACGAGTGATTCATTAACAAGTTTACAGTTTTTACAACGCCCAGCATAACATAATATATACATAAAACTGGAATCCCACAGTTTACATGTCTACAGAGCCTTTAGGATACAAAAGGAAACACAATACTTGCCGGAAACAAGGCTCCGGCTATACGTTACAAAATAAAAGTGAAGTCTAAACAAAAGTGGTGTGAACCACACAGGGCCCCGAGGAAGGAAAGGGGCTCACCAAAGCGGACAGTGGAAGATGAAGGATACTATTACCGATGAGTTGAAGTGCCTGCTACTGATCCACCTACAATCATAACACGAATGTAGCGTCCCCAGCAGAAAGGGACGTCAGTACACTTGAATTGTACTGGTATTTATGGACAAACTTTCTCACAAGTAAACTCAAGCCGTTAAACAAGAATCGCGATGACAAGACAGCCAATAAATTACATCAAGAGTCAATTAAGCCAACTTACCATGTTTTCCACATCTTACGCATTTCAGATTAGCCTCAACACAGCCACGTTTAAGGTAAACAAATAGAACAACAACCAATCAACCACATAAATTGCAAGTAGTCAAACAAAGGGGCAGCAGTGCCCCACATGTTGCAAACTCTCCTGCAGTCTCCTTTCCCAATTTCGTATCGATGATTTTGTATCAATTTCATTAGCGATTTCGATCACTTTCCATCCTTATTACCTCGTCCACCCTTATTACCTCGGCCACCCTTATCACCCCAACCCACACCTTATTTCTTCATGTTACGGCGCGCAACCCGATCCCACCGTATAGTTTCAAACACAACAATCACAAACAGCAGATAAGGCCATACACACAATTACAACAACTTCAAATATGCAACTTACAAGTTGGTTCATGTCATCAATTACTTCTCAAACCAATATTACAACCGAGTTACAATGTTTCCAAAAATCAAGAATGTTCATACAGTTATGTTCAACAACTTACCACACCTCAAGTGTTTCATTTCTTTTCCACAAGGTACCATATATACCATCATAACCATTATTCAAAATTCATTACCAAATTCAACTCTTATTTGTCTTCTGGTTCATATCCAATACTACATCACTCATAGTTCAACAGCAAATTTGAATATCCAACAACAACATCAAGAATTTCATACAATTTATCAAATTAACACGAACCAAACAAATTTCACACATATGGGCGATTTTACAAGAATCAAAATTAGCCATACATACCTGGTATGGAGTTTTCTTCCCTTAACTTTCTACTTTATGCTTACCCAAACTACCCTATCTTTGCCGACCTCGTTTTGAATGCTCTTACGCCTATTCACTTCCTCCTTACTAAAAATCAAGTTCAATAATCATGCATGAGTGTAAAATTCCATTTTCAAAAGCTATTATATGAAACCCTCTCCTTACCCATTTTAAAGCTGAAAATTAGAGAAAATAGCTGGGGTTTTACCTTGAAATGATTTGGGAAGGTTGAATCTTTGCCCTAGAATCCTTTGAACTAAGTAGTTGGAACAATCTTTGAGGATGAAAGACTTCTCTCTCTAGAATCCATCTCTTCCCTCTCTAATTTTAGTAAGATGATATGATAAAATGAAGGAGAAAGGTGTTATATTAAAGAAGAGGTCAGGTTGAATTTTATAAAATTTCTTGGCCGGGTAAATTATTCGATCGCGTAATCAACATGCAGCCCGCATAATGACCGCTGAATTGCCTCAATATTTACACAAGTTCTGTTACGGAATGCGACCAGAATGCGGTCCACATTCATTATCTGCGGTCGCACAGTGCACGGCAGATTCGACGCTAAAAAACCTTCGAGAATTTATGCGATAGATCTGCGGTCTGCAGATCCATTATGCGATCGCATCTCGACCCCATTCTCAAAACCAATTTTTGTAAACGTTCTATTAAGCTCCGCGGAAAGAATGCGGTCAGTAGAGCAGATCTGCGGTAGCATTCCTGACCGCAGAATCGATACTTTTCTGGAAAAAATGACTCTTTACATTTTTGAAACTTAAATCACTACCAAGGGTCTGAACCGTGGCGAGAGAATTCTGCGCATTCCTTACACATTATTCGGACCATGACACCATAGCTACTGGGTTTTATGCATAAAAATTTTACGGGGCCCTAATGTTCTCCCGGGTCGGAGGCGAGAACTTGAAAGTGAATCATTCAATGGTGGGCTGTTCATAGAACATAAGGCCTCGCCCAAGGAGTGGAAGATTTGGATGGAGTCTCGCTTTGATGCTGGGGAGATGAGATCCATAGATCTGGATAGAGTCTCGCTCATATAGAAAGAGTACGCGCGCTAGCGCGCTACGACTTACGTAGTTGATCGGATCAGATAGCCCTTCCTTCGGGCAAGCAACCAAACCCGGCACATCCAATTCTATTCTGATCAACAACTTGGAGGTATGGCTGAGTGGCTTAAGGAATTGGTTTGCTAAATCGACATACAAGAAGATTGTATGATGGGTTCGAATCCCATTTCCTTCGGTACGGAAATGAAATGGGCGGGCGAAATTATGTGAGAGAAATAACCTCTTGGTGGAGTCCAGTCCCCCGGAGGACAGAATAACACTTCTTAGTGACTAGGAGCGGAGAGCCCGTTACACCTTGTTTTTATTTGACCAGCCTATCTTCTTTCTATAAGCCAGCTCCCTCCGGCCGTCCAGTCCCTGGACAGCTCTCGGTTCTTGAGCATGTTGGGGGATTAGGCGGCAGTTGAAAGAGCTGCTCGAAATCTTGACGAACAAGCGAAAAAAGCCTATCTATTCTATTTTATTAGTTTAGTAAAGAGCTTTTCCCTTACTAGTCAAGTGGTAAGGTAGGGCGCTATTCGATGAAGAAAACATACTTTAGGAAAGTGGTTCAGGTAGCTCAGCTGGTTAGAGCAAAGGACTGAAAATCCTTGTGTCTGTGGTTCAAATCCACTTCTAAGCAGGCGAAAGGTCCAAACCGTAGCGAGGAGCGAGCCGGATTTAGAAATGAACTTTTTTATAAGAGTAAGCAATAAAATGTGAGCGCTCCTGCACTATACGGACGACTTTTTGGCGGTAGGGTTAGGGTGGCTTGCTTGAGGCAGATTCAAAAAAAAAACGGTTAATTACTCGGATTGGTTCTCGCATCCCTGTGCCCAAAAGGATGGGCGAGTTCGGTTTGAGTGTTCATCAATTGGGTGGATCTATATGCTTCGGGGAGGTGAGATGAGGTGAAGCGCAGTCTGGTCAGCGCATCTGTTTTGGGTACAGAGGGCCATAGGTTCGAATCCTGTCACCTTGATATGGTAGCCTTCTCTGTGGTCGGAGAGTAAGGGAAACAGCGCAAAACATAAAGTAAAGACATGATGCCTTGACTAAGTAAAGTTTTTTTCCCCTTATCGGTAGTTCCGTAGTAGGTTGTTTCGTACGTTTCTAGGATCAGTAGAAGCACCACCCCAGAATTGATCCTTCTTTTCTTCTTACTTTTACTAAGTCTGACTCTAGTTTCTCGTTCAACAAAAAGAAAAAGGAGTGTGATTCTTTTATTCCTAATATTTTTCATCTCTTTCGTTTTCTATTTTCTCCGGATCTACTTACTTTCTCGCTTAGATGTTCTTTTGGCTGATCTTTTCTGTTTTGTTTTGGTTTTGAGTGTGGGGGAGGGCAAGGACTTCCTCTTCCGAGCCCTTCAAACTCCTCATCGGAAGATTTATTCGGGCTCCAGGTCCTGTCAGAGCCTTGGCCTTGGAGTCATTGATGATAAATATGATATTGGCAATGGAAAATACCAATAGCATTTTTTTTATTGATAAGGATAGGGGGGTCTATTGGGCAGAAGTAAAACATTCACTCAACAATTGTTCCTCACAAAAGGAATATAACCAATTGATCAAGTTCGAGAATAGGGATCTTCGAATCCGTGAGAAAAAGCATTCATGCTATTCTCTTTTTCAACAAATACTTACTTCACATCCTGCCTTGGCCGAAAATGCCGCCTACATCCCCCAAGAAGCCTTTTGTGACTTTTTGGATGAGAAACAAAGTGAACTTGACCAACAAGGCGGGAATGTATTAGTAAAGGACCAGAGAACTCTAATTTTTGAATCTACTGTCTCGCGATATACGAACACATGGCCAAAACTCACCTTATATAAATAGAATGCTCGGTGGATGATAATGAATTGGATTTGTACTGAAAAGTCCCTATGGCCCGGTTGAGGGCAGCTGAACGAAAGGAAAGTGGGTAGGCCGCCTGGGTGAGACAAAGAAGAATAATCTAACCGGAGGAGTGAAAGCCAGGATGGCTTGGTAAGCAAGCAATCCGTTATGTGGGTGCCAACTCCAAGTTCCCTCTCTTCTTTCTATTTTTTTGTCACGATCAAAATGATAGGTTGTTCTCTGGGCCTGGCTTTTGCTCCCAGAGATGCTGGTTCGAGTCCAGCTCGTGAAAGAGTTTGTGAGTATGCCTCGGGATGACGTTTTATCCACTACGCATCCTCGAAATCTAGTCTAGTTCAGCCATAGAGGATATGATACTTATCTTCGACAAACCTCAAGCGGGACGAGTCAATAGCAGATGCGGATTTATTTAATAGCTGCTCTTATGCCTTCAACCCCAAAAAGGTCAGATTTGTGCAAAAAAGTAACATCCAAGATTTTTGAACATACCGGCTTGGGACAGAGAAATCCGGATGAATACCACAAGGGGCGGCATAGGGCTGTGTGAACGCGGCTTTCACTAAGAGAAAGATGTGCCTACAATGAAATTGTTAGACCTTTGTTGATGCACATGAATTATCTTTCCAGCCGGTGAAGCTAAGAAAAGAAGCCGTTAGAAAGCAGAGCTATACCCACACAAATGCTTAATCAAAAGCTCTGTCCTCCTTCCCCTCGTACCAGATCGAAAAGAAGAAGCTTGCTCTTCCGACCCAAAAGGCTTTTGCCGTGATATTACTTCCCCCTATTCGACAATTCACTCTTCCTGGACTTGCTTGACTCGTCCGAAAAAATAGGGAAAGTGCTAAGACCGCTAATGCAGCTAGGGGAGTTTAAGGACTCATTTCCAAGTCTAGAAGCCTAGACTAGACTAGAAAGGAGATTGTTTTGCTCTTCAGGCAGCTCTACTAGATGCAGTTGCCCAGAAATCCAATGCACTAACTCCTGGAAGCTCCATTCATGCACACCTACCGACAGAGGAAGACGCTACCGATCCCTAAATCGAGGGACTACGCGCTTTCAATCCCTTACAGCTGCCTTCCAAGCCCTTTCACTGCCGAACTACCAATCGCCCCACTATCTGCTAGTCTGGTTCGACTCAAACTTCTGTCATGTCAAGCTTCTTGACATGCTTTGTACCAGCCGGTATTTTGTGTACTTCGGGGCGCTGACTAGCCCTGCTCAACTCCCTACACCCTTCTCTTGAGCTCTTCACTGAGCATTTCTCTTTCCTATCCCTTCCTTACGCTACGCTATCCATAAGGTTGACCTAGCCCTCTCTTCTCTCTCTTTGTCCACGCAAAGATTCCATTCCTTTCCTTTCCTAGCGTATTCAATGTGGTCATGTATGTAATAGAATAGAATGGGAAGACCTCCTAGTTGGACCCAAACTACGATGATAGTGAATGTGGCCTCAGCTCCCACAAATGCAGGATCCCAAAGCCTTAGACTGAGATAGTACCACAAAGCAGGGGTTAACACAATGACTCTATGGAAGTCCTCTCCCACTTGAAAGCTAAATAAGGAGAAGAAGTGCCCCAAATGAATGCATTCCATTTTTAGCAGAGGTCCCTTCCATATAATCCCTCGAAGTACTTCGCTCACCTTCGAAGAGTGAAAGGATCATTCAAAGCAGACTAAAGGCATAGGGCAAAGGATCTTAGAAGGGTGACGAAGTGGAGTAGTAATGTATGAAATCACTTAGATAGAAGCATCTTGGATGACGGAACGATGACTTCATGCTTAAATTCTAAATTTTAGATTTCTGACCTTGAGAAATAACGTAAGTGATAGATGGAATCGTTCAGTAGGCTAGTTTCCATTTTTGATTGAGAAATCGGCGGGCCCAGTGAGCTCTCCAATAGTGCACCGAAACGGGGCCGGAGAGAGGGTAAACCTTAGATCGGCTAAGATCAAATTGAACTATCTTTGATTGAGCAAATCCTGCCCGATTTTTATTTCTATCACCGCTGGAGACATCGTAAATATTTAAATGTTTGATTCCCCTATTGAATTTGGAATCGATTGAATGGGACTTGCCTATCCCTTATTCATATCCAATTTTTCTCTCTTTCTTTTTGATACTTAGTTGGCAAGGTCCGGGCCTTTCTCACTGGGTGAGCTAATCCGTATTATTCTATGTCAATGTGACCTTAACGGCCTTTATTTTAAGCAATTATTCGCTCCAAGACGCATGACAAGACCTTCGATCTCTCTCTCTCTCCATAATTGATTTGGAAGTTGGAAAACATCAACCACTCAAAGCTGACCGCAAAATGTTCTAGACACGCATAAGTGTGAAGATTTAAGACCTTCTTTTCTATATTTCATATAGTTCATTAGTACAAAAGAAAAGGGCACTGGTTCACGCATTACGGGTAGATACCTCTTACCTACAAAATGGAAGGGGGCACTTCACTGAATGATAGGTAAAGTATGGGACGTTCAGTAAACAGTCCCTTAGCTCAAGTCCTCGGAGATACCTAAGGCAGCTCCCTGTGTCCTTTATACCCAACAGGACAAGAGTATATATGTCCTCCTGGAGCGAATAAGAGCTCGACGAACCGTCATTCTTTACTTCCGGGGTCAATCAATCGGTAGTCCTCTAATTTCTTCTCGAAAGCCTGTTTATAAGAAATAGCTTATGCCACTCGTATTGCCCCGGATTGACAAAAGAGGCTTGGATTGGAGATTCTTGTGTAAACATTCAAGTTGATAATCAGCTTTCTAGTCAGCCAGTGGACTCTGAAACAAATACCAATTATTTCGCTGGATCTAAGAATAACGTAGCACAAAAAACCGGACTCACCAAGGATGGCGAATGGGCAATACGTAGAGGTTGCTCCGCTTTCTATGGATTTTTTTATAGCGGTACGATTACGATGCTTGCTCCAAATGGAAGAGAGATGGTTTTCCTTTCGGATGTTGCAAACGCACAAACGAAACACCTTAGTCAGCGGAAGAAGTCACTCTCAATCCGATCTAGCAAGAATTGCTTTACCGGTAAAGTAAAGCGAGAGACAGTCGATCCTTTCTTAGGGTTCCAAGTAATTCAACAAGTGCCAAGAAAAGTATCCGGTTGTAGAGCGAGGCAGCAGAGGGGAGTTGGCACAATATGTAATCCCTAGGGTATCGATGTCGGAGAAGGGGATCACTCAATGCTGCTACAGGCACTCATTAGTTCGGATTTGGTAGCGTGAAGGAGATAACAGAAGGACCCGCCGAAAGTAGTTCCGTCTTTCCTGGTCTTCCGAAGTCAAAATTTCCTCATCCAATAGCATTCTTAGTTAGTACGATTCAACTAAGCCTGTTTTTTACGAGTGAAGCGGCTAGGCTACATGCTTAGCCTAGTATTCCTGGATTGGAATTGGATAAGAAAGAATTTGCTTTCTTCCCACTCATGAAGAACAATAAACTGAGGGGAGGGCTTCCGTGTAAAAAGAGTAAGTTTGGGATGAGAGGGTGAACACTAAAATAGTAGTCACCAAATTTGACTATTTTTTTTATGAAGGCGAATAGATAAGAAAAGGTACTTCCATGTGTATAAAAGCATAAGGGAAGGAGGCCCCTAGTCCAAGTATAATAGCATAGGGAGTGCAAGGGTGAAGATACAAGAGTGGTTTGGCACTCCCGGTCAGCTTTCTTTCGTTCGTGCTTTCTTTCTTCTGCCTTTGCGCGAGCTAATTATGCGTGGCGCTGAAGAGGAATGCATCATTTACTATACTACTATCGGCCATACAATGATGGCATTGTGGATCTCATTCATATTCCAGTTTTTTTGGACAAAGTTAGAGCAATCATTTAGGGAATAAGTCTTTTTTAATTATTCTATTAGCATAACATTAAGTGGTAAACATTTTACACTTTTGGTTTTACCATACTATACATGCAAACATAAGAAATAAAACCAAACAAAGATAGTTAGCATAGATAGGAGTCTATCTCCAGTAGGCACCAGAGTAGATCTACACTAAAAAAAAAGAACACCAGACATGAAAACAAATGTCTCAAGACACTTCTTGAAACCTTCTAAAACTAAAAAGAGTCGACGAACTCTTTTAGTTTTCTCGGGCACCAAGGAAGATTGCCTCCACGATCAGTGCCTGCTACTCCTGGCGTACTCCTTGGAGTTTTTCTTCTAGTTCCCGAATTCTTTGACGGCTTGCTTCCATTCGTGCTTAAATAGCAGCCGGGTTCACGGAGCGAAGATGCCTCAAGAAACCATTTAACATTATTCGAGTTTTTCGAAGAAAATTTTATACATTTTGTATTTCAACGTTAGTTTCAGCAAGTCGCTGGGGAATGTCGAGAATTTGAGCAGGAAGGGCCATGGCTTCTCGATATACACTGGTAGAAAATTTTTTGTTTTTTTTGTTTTTTTTTTGTAGAGCACGAAGGCTTATCGAGCCTCTTTTTATAGGGTGTATAGAAATTCTGCCAATGCAGTACGAATTGCATGGATGGCACAATATGAGTACTATAACCACGCTGCCTGTATGAAAAAACAAAATTTGCAGAACCCTTTCATATTATCGATCGTGGTGAAGTCAGCAATGGATTAGGTGGATCATACACCTTACGCTAGGATTTGGGAAGGACAGTTTTGAGACTGAGGTCAGTTTTAAGAGAAAGACGGGGGTGGATTTTTTGCTCTAACTGGCTATGAGCATAGGAATTGCGTTGCCGAGCAGAGGGCGGAGAGGAATTTGGTGTTGCAGGTTTGATGACTGTGAGAGGGTTTGAAAATTTATTGGTTTTTTTAGCAGGTTTATTGGTATGAATGAACATATTCTAGATTATAGAATGTAGAAGAGCCATACGGCACGAGCAGTTGACTACAGTACTATCATGCCTTTGTTTTGTTGTGTGAAGAAAGTAAAAAACTTGCGAAGCACGCACCTCAATCACCCAGCCTGTGTGAATTGAACGAACATAAAAGTACAACCAACTTAAGCTGGTTTTCCACCAATTTTTTAGTGTTCGGCCATTTCTAGCGAAGTCTAAAGGACATATTCGTTGTCGATTTGAGGTTCTGATGGAAGATACTGCTGAGGTTATACACCAAGTACACACTTGATTCTCCTCTGGCAGAAGTGCACGCGCAATTCAGCTCTTGAAAAACACCCTGAGGTCCAGAGAGAGATGAAGTTTATAGTCAACCTCTGCATCTCAGATAGCTTTCTTTTCCAACACTTCTATGTGGACATGGATGTAATATTAATATGATTGATAGTTTAAGTTTACTATTTGCAGTTTTCCAAAGTCTCAAATTTAGGGCTTGGTTCCGGCCTTTGTTTCGTATTGAATTTATGGATTTGAATACTTCTAACACTAAATTCAATTTTGTAAATTAAAATTGCCTTGTACCTGGAACAGAGAAAAAGGGTATCCAATTGAAATCCAGTTTTTTCTATTTTTCGCTTAGATGTGCTCGGCAGATGCTAAAGCCAGAGCGTGATGGTAAGAATTGATCGTGCCAAGAATCACAGTTCTCAGCTATCACATTCAGAAAGACTACTGGCCTAATTTCACTCAATTAAATAAACTATACCTTTACAAAACTTATTAGTACTCCTACACAGTTGTTCAATTTTTATGTCATTCTTAACTCTATCCCTGACTGGGTCTTTGATTTCAGGCCCTTTCGAGGAGGGTATCTTTTTGGTTAATATCAGCCCGGCTCGCATGGACTTCCGGTCTTTCTTAGTTGACAACTTTATTGCAATTTGTAGTTCTCTAGTTACTCCTGCACAAGCAACAGCAGTTATGGATCTGATTGAGGAGCGCTGGGAAGAATGTATCGGGGAGATGCCCTTGAAGATCACTTACCCAGCTCTGGAAGGACATGAGTGGAGAATTGTCACCGGATTTGATCCAAAAAACACAGGGCAGAGTTACCTTATTGGTGAGTCTTGGCCGGGTTAGTGTTTAAAGAACAAAACCTTATTGTAGGTTCTTTTTTATTTAAATAGTGCCAAATTCAAAAATAAAAGGAAACGATGCTTGTACGCACATTAGATTTGCTAACTCAATTGATCCTTCTGTGTCTAGATCAGGGTTCCCGCTTGTTAGCTTTGTATTGGCTCCCATCTTACTTAACGGGGCCCTTAGTTGAATACCGATCAAAATTGTTTGAAAATTTTAAACTTATCCAATATAGAATTATTAGTTATGTTAAATACCCCGAAAAGTCGAAACCTCTTATTTTGGTCCTTAGAAAAACTACGACTAGTCAGGAATTGCATAAGAGCAGAGATGCCGTAAGTAACAATAGCGCAAAAGCAGGCGGCGGAGATCCGCAAAGGTAACTGGATGCCCCGGGCTTAGGACAAGGAGCCTCCGGAGTCTCTTAAGAAAAGACAAAGACTAATTAATATCATGTTTACACCGATCGGATTTAAAAAAGTCCTTCGCCCCTTATCTTCTCGTCTATCTTCTTTATCTTCTTATTGGATCGCCTGGCTTCTTTCAAGCCCTACTTGAATTTCTTTCTTCAAAAAAGATTTCTTTATTAAGATTCCTTTAAGAAGCTAAGCTCCTTCAGATAGTAAAAAAATATAGAGAATGAGCTATTACATGCAAACAATGGAAATTCAACAATAAGAGTCTGATCTTCTCGCTTAAGAATATGCGAATCCTCCGGAATGAAGTTGTTGGGGGGAAGAGAAGATGAGGAAGCTAGTTTAATTGAGTACGCCACTTTCTTTAATGTATACTAGCTGGTCTACAAAAGCATGACGCATGACGTTTCTCCGTTTTTTAGTCCACTCTCCCTTAGAAAACGAAGCTGCTTGAAAGCAGATTTCTAAATTACATGGGTGAATGTAGAGATCACCAGTGTCCTACTCGAGACGAAGTACTTGTGTCACGCCCCAGATCGAGGGACATGACCGGCGCCTGACCGAGTTGCCCCAGTCAAGCGGACCTGGGTGCCTTTCATTCCCACGTGTTAACCCTGTGTTGATTGTTTCTCATTAACCAAATATTTTACCAATAATGACTGATTTCATAATGCATAAACATAACCATGTGATTGATTCACTAACAAGTTCATAATTTATATTTACAACGCCCCATACCTATACATAGGCCACAATCCCACAGTTTACATGTCTATGGAGCCTCTAGGATACAAAAAGGGAAATGCAATACTTGCCGGTAACAAGGCTCCGGCTATACCTTACAAAACCAAAATGAAATCTAAACCGGGTGGCATGAACCACACAAGGCCCCGAGGAAGAAAGAGGCTCACCAAAACGGGCAGTGGAAGGAGAAGGATACTACTGCCGATGAGCTGAAGTGCCTGCTACTGATCCACCTACAATCATGACACGAATGTAGCGCCCCCGGCAAAAGGGACGTCGGTACACTTGAATTGTACTGGTATGTATGGACAAACTTTGTCCCAAGTAAACTCAAGCCATTAAATTACATCAACAATTAATTAAGCCAGCCAGCCAACCATGTTTCCACATTTTCCTCATTTCAAATAATTCTCACACAAAGCACTTTCTACGATCAACCAATTTAACAATAACCAATCAATCACGTAAAGCACAAGTAGTCAAACAAAGGGGCAATCGGTGCCCCACAGGTTGCAAACTCTCCTGTTGTCTCCTTTCACAATTTCACATTATTGATTTTTGTATCAATTTTCAATAGCGATTTCGATCGCTTTCCATCCTTATTGCCCCTGACCACCCTTATTACCTCGGCCACCCTTATCACCCCAACCCACACCTTATTTCCCCACGTTGCGGCGCGCAACACGACCCGCCTTACAGTTGAAAACACAACAATTTCAAACAGCAGATAAGGTACTACACACAATTTCAACAAGTTCAAATAAGCAACTTACACATTGGTTCATGTTCTCAATTTCTTCTCAAGCCAATATCAAAACCAAGTTACAAGTATTCCAAAATCAATAATGCCACATAATCATGTTCAACAATTTACCACAATTAAGGTGTTTCAAATTCTTTCCACCATAGCCAAATATGCCATCACAATGGTTGTTCCCAATTCTTTACCACTCTCGATTTCCTTTTTATCTTTCAATTCATATTTCATACCACACCACACGTAGTTCAACATCAATCAAATGCTCAACAAGGAAATCAAAGAATTACGTAAAATTTCTCAATTTGACACATGCCAAAACAATTCGCACACATTTGGGCGATTTTACAAGAATCAAAATTAGCCATACATACCTGGTGATGATTTTTCTTCCTACTTTATGCTTACCCACGCTATCTTACTCTTGCCAACCTTGTTCTTGAAGACTCTTACTTCTACTCACTTCTTTTTACTAAAAATCAAGTTCAATAATCATGCATGAGTGTAAAATTCTATTTTTAAAAGCTATTATATGCAAACCTCTCTTTACCCAATTAAAACTGAAAATCAAAGAAAATAGTTATGGTTTTTACCTTGAAAAGATTGGGGATGTTGAATCCTTGCCCTAAGATCCCTTGGAATTAAGATGGTTGGAACAATCTTTGAAGATGAAAGATTTCTCTCTCTAAAAACCCTCTCTTCTCTCTCTAATTTTTGGTAAGATGATATGATAAAATGAAGAAGAAGTGTGTTATATTAAAGAACAGATCGGGTCAAAATGTTACAAAAATCTGGGCCGGGGTCAATTATGCGGTGCACTATGCGACCGCAGAATCAACATGCGGTCCGCATAGTGACCGCAGAATTGCCCCAAATTTTACACAGGTTCTGTTAAGGAATGCAGCCAGAATGTGGTCCGCATGCTTGATCTGCGGTCGCAAAGTGCACCGCAGATTTGACATGCGATCGCATATCTACCGCACTTTTGACACGATTTTTGGGAAACTCTCTGGAACGTTTTGCGGCAAGAATGCGGTCCGCATGTCAGGTTTGCGATCGCATTCTTGACCGCATATTGGACACTTTTCGGAAAAATTAATTCTCTACATTTTTGAAACTTAAATCACTACCAAGGGTCCGAACCACGGCGAGCTTGCGAGCCGCGAAGAATTCTACGCATTCCTAACACATTATTCGGACCATGACACCACAGCTACTAGGTTTTATGCACAAAATTTTTACGGGGCCTTACATCCTCCCCCCTTAAGATCATTCGTCCTCGAATGAGGATTTTGAAATAAATGAGTTGGTTTTGAAAGACATGATATGCAACCATCAAAATTTTGACTAACTCTTATATTTTAGAAAAATTTCGCCGGAGTTTCCTTTGTATTATGGACATATCCACCTGCCAGAGGGCCCCCGAAACACATTACCAAACAACAATACACAAATACAACATTTCCCACAACTGGTATACACTTCCTTACTTCAACGAATGCACATATTCTATCACATTGTTACAATTGCACAAAAATTAGTCACTTCAATGAATTCTTACCTTATTTAACCAATTTAACACACCATGTACACTTAACAAACCATTACCAATCTATACTTACTATTAGTTGTTTATTTAACACGTAAATCTTTATAAGGCTTTCATTTATCAAGAACGGTTCAAGTGACCCAAGGCAACAACACATTTAACTCATTACAAAATGAAGGAGACTTTACTAATACTAAGAGGGAAACAACTTAGACAAGATGACAGTTACTAGGAGTAGGAGGGTCACCTAATTTCTTCTAGGCTTGATCGAACAAATGGGGGTACTTTTCCTTCATCTCTTTTTCCGCTTCCCATGTGGCCTCCTCAACTTGTTGACTTCGCCACAATACTTTAACGGAGGCAACTTCCTTATTTCTCAACTTACGGACTTGCCTATCAAGAATGGCAACTGGAACTTCTTCATATGACAAATCTTCATTAACCTCTATAGCTTCGACTGGCATGATGGTGGATGGATCTCCAATCACTTTTTTCAACATGGACACATGGAATACCGGGTGCACTGATGACATCTCAGGAGGCAACTCTAGCATATAAGCAACTTGACCAATCCTTTGAACGATCCGATATGGCCCGACATACCTAGGACTCAATTTCCCTTTCTTTCCAAATCGCATGACTCCCTTCATAGGAGATACCCTCAAGAACACCCAATCATCGACTTGAAACTCCAAATCCCTTCGGCGAACGTCTGCATAGGATTTTTGACGACTCTGTGCTGTTTTCATTCTCTCCTGAATAACCTTGACCTTTTCCATAGCTTCGTACACCATATCTGGCCCTAGCAATTCCGCTTCACCTACCTCAAACCACCCGATTGGCGATCTACATCTTCTCCCGTACAATGCCTCAAACGGGGCCATCTGAATGCTAGCATGATAGCTATTATTGTAAGCAAATTCTATCAGTGGCAAGTGTTCATCCCAATTACCTTTAAAATCCAAGACACAAGCCCGCAACATATCTTCAAGCGTCCGAATAGTCCGTTCGGCCTGACCGTCGGTCTGCGGATGAAAAGCTGTGCTGAGATTCACCTGAGTTCCCAAACCTTGCTGAAACTTCTTCCAAAAGTTAGCTGTGAACTGAGCCCCGCGATCTGAGATGATAGAAAGTGGAGTGCCATGAAGCCTTACTATCTCCTTGATGTACAATCTTGCATATTGCTCCGTAGTATCAGTGGACTTGACAGGCAGGAAGTGAGCTGATTTGGTGAGTCGATCTACTATCACCCATATTGAGTCAAACTTACGCTGAGTACGAGGTAACCCTACCACGAAATCCATATTGATCATCTCCCATTTCCACCTTGGTATTTCTATAAGCTGAGTTAATCCACCGGGCCGTTGATGCTCGGCCTTCACTTGTTGACAGTTCGGACATTTAGCTACAAAGCTTGCTACATCCCTTTTCATACCGTTCCACCAATAAATTTCCTTAAGGTCATGATACATTTTCGTGGAACCTGGGTGTACCGAATACCTAGAAATATGAGCCTCTACCATTACCCTCTCCCAAAGCTCGTCCACATCCGGAACACATAACCTATCTTGACACCTCAATGCACCATCTTCGCTGCTGAGTACAAATGCTGAGGTCTTGTTATTCATGACTGCTTCCTTTACCCGAACCAATGCTGGATCCATGAACTGTTATTCCTTGATTTCCGCGACCAATGATGATTCTGCTCCATTATGCACTAAAATATCCCCCTCGGCTGACGCCGAGATACGAACCCCCAAACTGGCTAATTGGTAGATCTCTCGAGCCAGGGGTCTCCGATCCACACCCAAATGAGCCAAACTACCCATGGATTTCCGACTAAGAGCGTCGGCTACCACATTTGCCTTCCCTGGGTGGTACAATATGTCCATATCATAGTCCTTGAGCAGTTCTAACCACCGCCGCTGTCTCGGATTCAGCTCTTTCTGCTTGAACAAATACTGGAGGCTCTTGTGGTCTGAAAACACATCTACATGTACCCCATAAAGATAGTGTCGCCATATTTTCAAGGCAAACACAACAGCTGCAAGTTCCAAATCATGCGTCGGATAATTCTTCTCATGGTTCTTGAGTTGCCTGGAAGCATAAGCTATAACTTTTCCGTGCTGCATCAATACACATCCCAAACCAACCCTGGAGGCATCACAATAAACCACAAATCCTTCTGTGCCTTCTGGCAAGGCCAATACCGGTGCCGAGGTCAATCTTGACTTCAATTCCTGGAAACTTTTCTCACATGCTTCGGACCACTGGAACTTAACTGCCTTCTGCGTCAGTTTTGTCAATGGGGAAGCGAGGGTTGAGAATCCCTCTACAAACCTCCGATAGTATCCTGCCAAACCCAAGAAGCTACCTATCTCCGTCGGGGTCGTGGGTCTAGGCCAATCTTTCACTGCCGCAATCTTTTGAGGATCCACCGAATTCCCTCACTGGAAATAACATGCCCAGCTACGGACTCCAACCAAAACTCACATTTTGAGAACTTGGCATACAATTGATGCTGAAAAAGGGTCTGCAATGCTGCTCTGAGGTGAATGGCATGATCTTCCCTGCTCCGAGAGTAGACGAGGATGTCGTCAATGAATACAATCACAAAGGAATCTAGGAATGGCTTGAAAACCCGATTCATAAGGTCCATGAAAGCTGTTGGGGCATTGGTTAGCCCAAAAGACATGACCAAAAACTCGAAGTGACCATAACGAGTTCTGAAGGCGGTCTTAGGAATATCCTGCTCCCTGATTTTTAACTGGTGGTACCCGGACCGTAAATCAATCTTTGAGAAGAACTTCGCTCCCTGCAATTGGTCAAATAGATCATCCACTCGAGGCAAAGGATATTTATTCTTGATGGTGACTTTGTTGAGTTGCCGATAATCAATACACATTCGAAGTGACCCATCCTTCTTTCTGACAAAGAGAACCGGAGCACCCCACGGCGACACACTCGGTCGTATGAACCCTTTCTCTAATAAATCCCTCAGCTGCTCCTTTAACTCCCTTAACTCTGCTGGCGCCATTCTATATGGTGGAATGGATATTGGCTGAGTATCTGGCAATACATCAATCCCAAAATCAATCTCCCTATCCGGCGGAATGCCTGGAAGCTCATCCGGAAACACTTCAGGAAATTCATTCACAATTGGCACGGACTCGAGGGTAGGCACATCTGAGGTGGTGTCCGTTACCCGAACCAAATGATAGATACACCCCTTCTTAATCATCTTCGAAGCCTTAAGGTAGGAAATAAACCTACCCCTTGGCACTACACCATTTCCTCTCCATTCAATAACTGGCTCGTTAGGGAACTCGAGCCTCATAACTCTCGTCCGACAGTCAAGCTTGGCAAAGCACGAATAGAGCCAATCCATCCCCATAATTACATCAAAATCTACCATCCCAAGCTCAATAATATCAGCTGTGGTATCACGACCACCCACTGTAACAACACAATTTCTATAGACTCGTGAGGCTGTAATAGAATCACCAATAGGAGTCGACACAGAGAACGGCTCATGAAGCTGTTCGGGTACTATCCCAAAACTTGAAGCAATGAATGGAGTAACATAAGACAAGGAAGACCCTGGATCAATAAGGGCATAGCAATCAATAGTCTAAACAGACATGATACCTGTAACAACATCTGGAGAAGCCTCGGCATTTTGGCGGCCACTCAATGCATAGAATCGGCTAGGTCCACCCCTACCCCGAGCTCCACCCCTAGCTGCACCACGCCCCGCTGATGCTGGAGTACGCGCTGATGATGTAGCAGCTGAAGAACCGGATGACTGAGCAGATCCCCTACCTATACCCTGACGGGGTGCACGACAGTCCCGCTGAATGTGACCTCTCACCCCGCACCCGAAGCATACTGGAAGGTCAAGGTAGCAAGTCTCTGTATGAAATCTCCCACACTTGGGGCATGTATGTCTCCCCTGCTGCTGGGATCTCACCCCAGGACGACCAGACTGACGAGACCTCCTGTTGTCTGAACCAGGTCTCGAGTAACTGCCCTGCTGATGACTATGCACGGATGGCGGTGCACTCGCGGTGGACTGAGCATATGACTGGGATGGCCCTGATGACCCTTTCCATGGAAATGATCTCCCTGAATGACCCATTGACCGGGCCCTGCTGCTACTTTCTCCTTCTGCACGAATTTTCAATTTCCTGGCCTCTGTGGCCTGAGCAAACCCCACAATCCTCCCATAGTTCATGTCTGAGTGCAAAGCTGCTGTGGCGGCCTCATTCACCACCAAAGGGCTAAGGCCCCTGAACAAACCGTCGAACCCGGGCATCCATGGTCGACACTAAATGAGGAGCGTACTTGGACAACCTTACGAACTCCATGTGATACTCCGAAACACTCATACTGCCCTGTTTGAGAACCTCGAACTCAGTGGCACGGGCTGCCATTGCCTCAGCAGGTAAGAAGTGGTCCATAAATGCATCCACGAACTCATTCCATCTGGCCGGAGGGCTCCCTTCCTCACGGGAATCCTCCCACATTTCGAACCATGAACGTGCCGCTCCGTTCAGCCTGTAAGAGGCCAACTCTACCCCCTCTATATCTGTAGCCTTCATCACTCTGAGGGTCTTGTATATCTCATCAAGGAATTCCTGTGGGTCAGCCTCTGGATCGGTACCTGAAAATTTCTGGAGGGGCCAATCGCAAGAACTGGTGGACTCTGGAGCCAAAGGAATCTCCCTGTCCGCCGGAGGATGCAGGGGCATCATGGGATCTCTGGGCCTGGGCGGCCACTAACTGTGTTAACATATGGATGGCTCCCCTAAGATCTTCATTAGAGATACCAGAGCCCGAAGCGGGAACTGTATCTAAGTTAGGAACACTGACAGGAGGAATGGTGGCATCCTCTGCCGCAGCTGGAATAGGGACACTTGGGTTTTGAACAGATGGGCCAGGCAAATTCGGGACTGGTGGGTCATTCTCTCCCATGGCATCGGGTACATGATTAACAGCTGGACTTGGGTCGGCATTGGCCCTAAGGCCGAGTCTAGCCTTCTTCTTAGGTGCCATATTCTGAAAATTTGTGAACAAGGCACGAATTAGACACGGATATCTCCACATTGCACTTTACCGCACGATATAGATTAACAAAGAAGTAGGTAAATTCCTAAATGCCCGTGTAGCCCCCTACTTATATGATGTGGTCGACAACACACCTATAAGAAGGGCACTACTAGACACGGCTCCGAGACATCCTAGGACACTTTAAAACCTTAAGCTCTGATACCAATCCTGTCACGCCCCAAATCGAGGGACATGACCGGCGCCTGACCGAGTTGCCCCAGTCAAGCGGACCCGGGTGCCTTTCATTCCCACGCGTTAACCCTGTGTTGATTGTTTCTCATTAACCAAATATCTTACCAATAATGACTGATTTCATAATGCATAAACATAACCATGTGATTGATTCACTAACAAGTTCATAATTTATATTTACAACGCCCCATACCTATACATAGGCCACAATCCCACAGTTTACATGTCTATGGAGCCTCTAGGATACAAAAAGGGAAATATAATACTTGCCGGTAACAAGGCTCTGGCTATACCTTACAAAACCAAAATGAAATCTAAACCGGGTGGCATGAACCACACAAGGCCCCGAGGAAGAAAGGGGCTCACCAAAACGGGCAGTGGAAGGAGAAGGATACTACTGCCGATGAGTTGAAGTGCCTGCTACCGATCCACCTACAATCATGACACGAATGTAGCGCCCCCGGCAAAAGGGACGTCAGTACACTTGAATTGTACTGGTATGTATGGACAAACTTTGTCCCAAGTAAACTCAAGCCATTAAATTACATCAACAATTAATTAAGCCAGAGCCAACCATGTTTCCACATTTTCCTCATTTCAAATAATTCTCACACAAAGCACTTTCTACGATCAACCAATTTAACAATAACCAATCAATCACGTAAAGCACAAGTAGTCAAACAAAGGGGCAATCGGTGCCCCACAGGTTGCAAACTCTCCTGTTGTCTCCTTTCACAATTTCACATTATTGATTTTTGTATCAATTTTCAATAGCGATTTCGATCGCTTTCCATCCTTATTGCCCCTGACCACCCTTATTACCTCGGCCACCCTTATCACCCCAACCCACACCTTATTTCCCCACGTTGCGGCGCGCAACACGACCCCGCCTTACAGTTGAAAACACAACAATTTCAAACAGCAGATAAGGTACTACACACAATTTCAACAAGTTCAAATAAGCAACTTACACATTGGTTCATGTTCTCAATTTCTTCTCAAGCCAATATCAAAACCAAGTTACAAGTATTCCAAAATCGAAAATGCCCACATAATCATGTTCAACAATTTACCACAATTAAGGTGTTTCAAATTCCTTCCACAATAGCCAAATATGCCATCACAATGGTTGTTCCCAATTCTTTACCACTCTCGATTTCCTTTTTATCTTTCAATTCATATTTCATACCACACCACATGTAGTTCAACATCAATCAAATGCTCAACAAGGAAATCTAAGAATTACGTAAAATTTCTCAATTTGACACATGCCAAAACAATTCGCACACATTTGGGCGATTTTACAAGAATCAAAATTAGCCATACATACCTGGTGATGATTTTTCTTCCTACTTTATGCTTACCCACGCTATCTTACTCTTGCCAACCTTGTTCTTGAAGACTCTTACTTCTACTCACTTCTTTTTACTAAAAATCAAGTTCAATAATCATGCATGAGTGTAAAAATTCTATTTTTAAAAGCTATTATATGCAAACCTCTCTTTACCCAATTAAAACTGAAAATCAAAGAAAATAGTTAGGGTTTTTACCTTGAAAAGATTGGGGATGTTGAATCCTTGCCCTAAGATCCCTTGGAATTAAGATGGTTGGAACAATCTTTGAAGATGAAAGATTTCTCTCTCTAAAAACCCTCTCTTCTCTCTCTAATTTTTGGTAAGATGATATGATAAAATGAAGAAGAAGTGTGTTATATTAAAGAAGAGATCGGGTCAAAATGTTACAAAAATCTGGGCCGGGGTCAATTATGCGGTGCACTATGCGACCGCAGAATCAACATGCGGTCCGCATAGTGACCGCAGAATTGCCCTAAATTTTACACAGGTTCTGTTAAGGAATGCGGCCAGAATGCGGTCCGCATGCTTGATCTGCGGTCTCAAAGTGCACCGCAGATTTGACATGCGATCGCATATCGACCGCACTTTTGACACGATTTTTGGGAAACTCTCTGGAACGTTTTGCGGCAAGAATGCGGTCCGCATGTCAGGTTTGCGATCGCATTCTTGACCGCATATTGGACACTTTTCGGAAAAATTAATTCTCTACATTTTTGGAACTTAAATTCTACGCATTCCTAACACATTATTCGGACAATGACACCACAGCTACTAGGTTTTATGCACAAAATATTTACGGGGCCTTACAACTTGTCGTCCCCAAACCAAAAGGGATGAGGGAAACAGGCTCGAGAAAGCGTCCTTGGAAGGGGGAATATCTGAAAACGTGTTAGCGGGGAGCCCATCCCTCTCGTTCTTACAGAAGAGATAAGGGGGAATACACGACACACGGAAAGCGGGGAAAAATCCTTTTTCTATCTTCTCTCCACAGAGGAAGGAAAGCACCGCCAAGCCAACAAGAAAGCAGAAACTGCATGAGGTAAGACTAAGGGCCTTGTGCGCCCTACAAGAGATTACCGGGGGTCTCGGTTACAGAGGGGCGTAGGAACAAGAAACTCCAGTAAATAAAAGAAAGACAATAGGTGTCCTCTCAATAGCCGAGGGCCCACTTCCCTATATGCGCTTACGGAAGGGGAAAAGTTTGATTCTCATAGATTAGACAATACACATGTGCAAACAAGAAAATCAAACTATCTTCTTATTGATACTATATATTTATCATTTCCCCTATAGATCCACCTTTCTTCAAAATAAAGATATAGTAACTAAAGGAAAGCTAAATCAAATCGAAATAGGATAAAGAATGCACGAAGGATCAGAGAGAAAGATGATTCTAAAAGCGAAAAGCCTAGAAGACTAGATTGTCAACTCGGAGGTAGTAGTAAGATCTCTGTCTCCAGGGAAGGCATGAGGGTTTTCTAAAAGTCTCCTCTCATTACTAATGGATAAAGCTCTTAAGCTTAAGCTTTTACGAACTAAAAGATCTTCCCATTCTAAATAAGAATGAGAGTCTTTCAACTAGATGTGCTCATTTGGCTGTGTTTGAGAGAGAGAGCGTGAGATAGTTGGTCTAATAACTAGTCCAACTTCCTTGTATCTGAAAGCGATGACAGGATGTTAGGTCTAGTAAGGAGACTTCTTTGATAATTTACTTCCACGAATAGATTGTGAGGCTAAGAAGAATAGGTTGGGATTGATCCCACCTTTGAAAGAGTGGTTTTCTTCTATCAATACAGCTTATCGAGTTATCAAGCTGAACTGCCTTTTGTAAGGAGCTTGAATCGTTCGTTTACTCTAAGTCTTATTACCGACGCGATGGATTGCTATTTTAAAACACTTTCAATACAAAAAGAGCTGCTTCCGGCTATACACTAGTTGGACAGTCTTAGTTCAGTTTGAGATGTCAAGGAGGCCCGAAGAGCTAACAAAGAGTCTTTATATTTGACTGTCCGAAATCAAGTGGGAGATTGAATTGAAAAGGCCCCTTACTATAGATAAGGTGTTAGCATTGTTTTTTGAAATAAGGACCTTTAGGTTTGACTAATAAGATGGAAAGGGGCAAGCCAAAACCCACTATGCTGAGTTTGGCTTTCGGGGCTACCTACTTTAGGGCTTATGTAATATATAAAGAAGAACCCTCTTAGGCCTTTTCGTTTAAGGGCTGCTCGCCTTTTGAATAGAAGGGAGTGGGAGAGCAGAGGTTATTTCGGTAAACCGATGCATGAGATGAGGCTCCCATGTCCCGCCAACCCCCCGAAAAAGTAAGGGCTCATAGGGAGTCAGAAGCAAGCAGAGTAAAAGGAAGGTAAAACTCACATAAGAAGAGGGGGAGACACATTCATGAAAAGCGAGAAGCCCTGTCGTGGGGGACTGACCAACTATGAATAGATCTTACTTATGCTTACGGGTAAGAACATATATTAGTCCGTATCGTGGGTCTATTTGTTACAAAAGGCGAACATCCCCTTTCCAAAACATTAACATAGGTCCTCAGGCAGACATCAAAAAGGGGGCGAAAAGAGTCTATTTACATTTACAATATTTCAGAATGTATCATGGCTCTATCTATTCATTTAAAAAAAAGAGTTTTGCATCTCGGGTGAACAAATAGGCGTGGGGACGAGTGAGAGGGGGGCTATGAGCCCTCTCTCGTTGTTGTTCCCGGACCACCCATCTCTTCTTTCCCCTTCGCCCGGCCCGGTGAGATCTGATTTCTAGAACGAAGTGAAGTGATAGGAAGAGAAGACTGCTGGCGGGAAATCCCTACTCATGAAAGCCCCTTGTAAAGGGGAAAACGAAAGTGTGCTCTTGCGCACCAGCTGAAGAAAGGAGCTTTGGAAGCTTACCTTATTATTATATTAAAAGGGGAAAGGGTGGAAAACCTATCTGACTAATAAGAAGAAAGGGGCAAGCCAAAACCTGCTCCTAACAAGTTGCTGGTTCGAAGTAATACATTATAC
This sequence comes from Nicotiana noctiflora, assembly GCA_032618575.1. NCBI lineage: Eukaryota > Viridiplantae > Streptophyta > Magnoliopsida > Solanales > Solanaceae > Nicotiana > Nicotiana noctiflora. Next base: position 81,441 of record JASVEL010004394.1, read on the forward strand.
ATCTGCCCGCCAGCAGCGGAGGGGGTTCGATTCCCATTATACGCGATGTGGCGAAAAAGTCTGATTCAACGAGATATGCCTTGCCTGCATTAAGATTTGAAACTTTTCGTTTACTTTCAAGAAATGTTTGGAACAGAGCACTTACAATAATACAACGCCGTATTCTCCGAAGATTGAGAAACAAGAAGAGATCTATTAAGAGAAAGATTTATTCTAGAGAAAATCTTAACAGTTACATCCAATCACAAACTACACGAAAGTTGTCCTTTTTTTATGGAGATTTACCCGTCACAGAGATACATAGAGGAACAAAACGAACATCATATATCCCTTTTCTACTCAATCCAGAAACAAGATCGAACGTTATCCTGATTCATCTCCATTTTTGTGAAACTATTCCTCAAGCAAGGCAGCCGATAAGTCATCGAAGGGTTTGTTTGAATAATGGAATGGTTAACATTACTCATTTTAAACTCTCCCACGGTGATATAATATCTTTTTAAGAAAATGATGCGAGAACCCGCGCTGAAGAAATAAAGAGATCCTTCTATATCGAAATATCAGTTGAAAAAATAATAGGAAAATTCCTGGATCACCCGTGGAGAAGAACCAAAACAGAATGGTTCCGCCTACTCAAAACTAAGAGGGGATGCCGCCTACTACTAAAATCCCGGTTTTTGCAATAGTTGCGTTCTTCTATGCAAGAAGAAGACTTAGAAAGAACAAAGAAGTTTGGATCCGAAAAAGTATGCTTAGGCAGTTCTTTCGCTGAGCACAACAGAACTGAAGAGGAATTTGTATCATTTCAAATCCCTATTCTTATCGAAGAGAAGTAACAAGAAAAATCGAAATATTCTGACTCGAACAAGAAGTCCTATAGTTTACAACTCTTCTTTATATAGTAATTTCACCTATTGCTCCACATCCCCCCATCAGTTTACTAAAAAGATCAAAATAAAATGGATCGAACTACCTACACATTATTCGGAGGTGAATCATAGAACACCAAAAGCTGTGGTATCTTATGGACCTAACATAGGTCACATACCTCACGACATAAGATTGAAAGATCCAAACCTTCTTCTTCGGAGCGGAAAGAGACGTGGCCAAAACATATAAAGATCGGCGTAGTCGCTCATAGGGACATATCTATCCGGATAGAGGATAGTCTAGGCCAATTCATAGATAGATCTCTCTCCATATAGATAGGTATCTCCGTGGATAGAGATAAAGATAGGGATCCATCTAGATCTTGATTCACTATTTCCATATTTTTTCTTGATTCTGATTGATTGCCTTTTTTTGACGACAAGTTTTAAATCTTAATGCAGGCAAGGAAACATCATTTTTCAATTATTACTTGCTGGGTCGGAGCATAGACGAGCGAGCAGAGCCAAGGAAAGAAGGAAGCCCATCATAGAGCAGTCGACTAGAAGTAGAAGACTGCTGGCCTGAGAGAAGGCGACCTCTCTCGGGAAAGATGGCACAATTTCTCTTCTTTCTTTTTGATTTCAGCTTTTTTTTTTCAGGGGTCCAGAAGGCTAAAAGGTGGGGGAGAAGGAAGCCGAACCTCTAATCGACCTGGACATATAAATAATTCTCGGCATCGAGAGAGATTTGAGATTCTGTAAGTAACTCAGTGAGTGCTTTCTAAGAAGGGCTTGGAAGAAGAAAATGAAATAGGAGCAACTGCGTTGGTCGTAATAGATCGACTTTCATGCTAGTTCTTGCTCCAGCATGAAAGTTCCATTTCAGGGAAGGACGACGTACTATGATACTTTCTGTTTTGTCGAGCCCTGCTTTGGTTTCTGGTTTGATGGTTGTACGTGCTAAAAATCTGGTACATTCCATTTTGTTTCTCATCCCAGTCTTTCGCAACACTTCAGGTTTACTTCTTTTGTTAGGTCTCAACATCTTCGCTATTATCTTCCGAGTAGTTTGTGTAGGAGCTATAGCCGTTTCATTCCTATTCATTATTATGATGTTCCATATTCAAATAGCGGAGATTCACGAAGAAGTATTGCGCTATTTACCAGTTAGTGGTATTATTAGACTGATCTTTTTGTGGGAGATGTTCATTATTTTAGATAATGAAAGCATTCCTGGAAGGAATTCACCGCCCTATGGCTGACCGGCGATTACTAGCGATTCAGGCTTCATGCAGGCGAGTTGCAGCCTAAAATCCGAACTGTGGACGGGTTTTTTGGAGTTAGCTCACCCTAGCAGTGGAATTGAATCAGAAATCAAGATAGAATAGGCTCTTACTGCTCTAGAAAGAACTTCCCTTGAATTTACTGCTATTGAAATTAGCTTAGGGACATCGGTGCCTCAAGCAGAAGAGGGGATTTCTTTCTCTTTCTGGCTGCTACGCTCCTTTCTTATTCTTTTTTTCTCTCTCTGAAGTGAGTGAAGTCAAGCTAGCCTCAGCAAATTGGACATAAGCAATAGACCTAAATCCCCGTCCTTTTAGAAAGACGATAGCGATTCTCTTCCAGTGCTTTAATGTTGAGTTCAAAGAGTTACCTTTAAGAAAAAATGGTAGGAATACCCGGAACCTAGCTCTATCGGAACTTACCTCAGCGACTTTAACTTCCTTTCGGCTTTGGACCGAAAGAGAGTGAGATGGAAACCAGAAGAGATAAGGCACTAGGCAATCTTTCTAAGAAATTTCAGTCATCGATTGACTCCTATTCCCACTTCTTAGGAGTGAAAGGCTGGTCTTGAAGAGCCTAGGTTCACTCATGACTGAGTGTACAAGACCGGCTCTCCTCTTTCAACAATGTTCTAAGACTGGGATTTTGGCATTTCTGGATTTCCCACCAATTCCTTAGATCCCTAGTCTTAGAACTAAAGGAAGTCCTCTAACTAATATAATCCACCGAAGGAGAAGGCGGAGTTCTCTTTCCTCTACTATCAATAATAAGGAATACCAGGCTGCACTCGCCTTTTTGAATTGGCTATGCCGAAAGCGAGATTGTCTAGTTCTACCGGATGGGCATAAGACCTTTTGACAACTCCTATGCATTTTCTTCCTACTATCATGTAGTAATGGCATAAACGTCCCCTACAGGAACCAGTCTTTATCCAATCCCTTTCTTGACTCTTGAATCTTCGTATTTCCTGATACTTTCTCAGTAACAGCTGGGTCCGAGATATAATAGAAAGTTTGAGTTTAGGTCTTTCTCTCTTTGAAGGCCTTTGAAAGCCCCAAGACATATAGTTAGAATAGAACTGCCATCTATTGTATAGGGCTACTATTCATGGGTACTCATCTACTAATGCCTAGCTACATCGGATTGACTACTACCCCGAGGACTCCGCTTCGATATCATCTAAAGAGTCAATATTGATGGGCCTATCCTTATTTCGCGTACCCCAATCTTCTTTCTCCCCCTTACCTAAGACAGAAGGAGAAAGCAGCTCGTTAGGGAGTGGATGACCAAGCACAACAGAGTCGGTGTCGCTATAGTTAGACTTATTATTACGGATAACAGGGTCCATATGCATCCTAGCGTAGGCAGCAGCCGCTGCCGCCATCTGGACTGCAGCCTTTCTCTGGGGGTGCCATTTTTCTATGGTCGGGCCAGTGTAACTACGGTAGGTAGCGGGGTTGGAGTTTTCTTTAAGCTCTACACCTTGTTGGAACACCTCATGAGAGAGAATCAATTCTTTCGACCTTCATTAAGAAATGCATTTCATAATCCTTGTTAGGGCCGCATACCTCACCAGTATTGGCCACAAATGCCTTAATCACGTTTTGGATCCTTCCAGACCAATCTTTCATCAATTTCTGGTTTACCGTGTCAGGTATACCGCCATGTAAGCACTCTGCCAGGTCCGTACTAGAAAATACTCAGTCAAGAACAAAATCACCTGAACGGATACTGGTCGGTCTAGAAAAGGATTTCACCTCTCTAAAACCGTCGAAAAGGGCTCCGCCACCATAGATTGCCAAAGAGGAGCAATCATCCACTTTGGGGGAATGAATCTGCATCATAGGATGGCGCCTGTCTTCCAACCAGGACTATGTGCGGATATCGCGAGAATTTGATCCTTTGTTTAATTGACCTGCTAAAGGGAACTCATAGAAATAGTAAGTGTACGCCATACCTACTCCCTCAGTAAAGAAGAAGACATCTACTTGTATTTTGATTTTTCTAAGGACATGCAAATTGATTTGTCCCCGACATCTCTTAGGGTATTGACACCTTGTCGATTGACTGTTGCCTTGTGTTAGTTAGCGGGTAAATACATCATTTCAATGTCTGTTATACAATGCTTAGCTGGTGCAGGCTATCATCTTCTCTCCCCTTTGATGTCTACTCAATCTAAACGTTGGGAACGACTAAAAGCGACTGCTTCTAAACCCTGTGGTCCACATCGATTACCCTTAGAATTCAGGTTGGGTAGGGGAAAGCCTCTCAATCCCTATTTGAAGGCGAAGATGATCGATTCTCTTTTTCAAAGGGAATTAAAGACTAAGGAGATAGGGCTCTTTCCAGACGAGCTGGTGTTCGATGGTGATCGAGAGATAGAGGAGCGCACTCTTCTAGGCCAATGGGTAGATTAGTGGTTGCGATGTATCTCTTGGTATCACACCTCGACATGGTCGGGCATAGGGCCACGGACATAAGTCGTGCCCCCGCCGGCTATCTTTGATTGTCTTGGTCGGAAAATTAGGGTCTTTTGAGCGGGTTGTCTCCTCTCTGATGATATTTTCTAAAAGAAGTAATGAAAGGGAAGCCCGGGGTCAAAGCGCATTCGTTGTTTCCTATATATCTTTCTAGAGCAGAGATCCATCAATGCATTCTAGGCACAGATCATTGGTATTGGATGTATCGTTAGGTTGTGCCAAGTCAAATCTGCTTCGATTTTTTTCCATTACAAAAAAGAGATCCCTTCCCCTCGCTTTCAAAAATGATGAATATGATGTCTGGGAGGCTGCAGGTACTATGGATCCTCTGCACCCAATCGGCTTGCCTTCCTAGGTCTCGCCGATGTTGCTGGTAGGTCGTGATGTGCCTTGAGATGGCCGTCTCCTGTCCCCCTTCCAGTGGGGAACCCGCTCCCCGGTCGTCGCTCTGCTGCGTCTGGCCCGTCCTCTAGGCACATTTGGAAGGCAGGGAGTGTGACAACGTACACGCTTCCCTTTACTGCATAGGGCCTTCTCATCAGTTGTAAGGTTTGGTGGCCCAAAATTGACTTGGCTTCGCCAAAAGGCCTCATCTCTAAAAGCCCAGCTCGCGAGGCGTCCCTCTCGCAGTAGGGTTCCAACCCTCGCCTCACTCTTGCGACATGATGTGTTTCCCTTCTCTATTCCCAAGAAAAGGGTGAGTCCCATGCGTCAGTTTGTGGATCACGGTCTCACACACTAATCCCTACAGGTGCCTGTAATAGGCCGACCGCCCTACTTAAACCAATCATCATATCGGTCCCTAGGCCCCATTGCTGGAAAGGCTCGGCTTTAAAACCGTACGTAGAGATTCCGCCTCATACGGCTCCTCTAGGGATAGAGGTAAGCCCAGCCCAGGCTTGTGCGGTTAAGGTTGTTGTACACGACCTTATAAGAAAAGAATGAAAAAAACTATATTTCCAGGTTCTGGTCTTTGACATAAAGAAATAAGTAATAACAAAGGGGACATTTTCAAATTATCTCCTAGCTAGTGGAACAAGAAAGACATGGATGGTTTACTCATGTAAACCAATAAAAAAACGAGAAAATTAATATAAAAAGAAAAGATCAAAGTCGAGTCTTATGTCGGGTTTTCTCAAAATCCTTGAGAAACTTATTGAATTTCTGAAATAGTTTTCATAATGCTATACTTCAATTAAAGATCGAGTCAAAGGAGAATTCCGCTTTACAAAATAAAAAATCTTTCTTAAGAACCTAGGCGACTTGCTTTAAAGCGGCGCCTTCCTTTTTTGAATATGAAAAGAGAGCAGCCAGATTTTAGATGAAAGAAAGGAGGCCTTTCCTTATAGGAATAGTTTTCTAAACTATTTTAAATAATATGAGACCACCAAGGCCTCCCAAAAGATTTTGACAGAAGACGATTCCAACAAACAAACATTTGTATAAGCCGGTTATCATCTACGTAAACACAAACTTGCTTTCTTCAAGGAGATTGAAGTGAAGTCCCTCCTCGAAAGGAAAGAGGGACGAGCGGAATGGCTTCGGTATCGGTAAGCATTCCCCCGCCGGGCTCAGTTTGAGCTTTCCAGTCTCGTTCAATTTAATTGCACGAGATAAAAAAAACGAGATATCAAGCGGGAAGGCAATGACGTTGAGGGAAAGGTAAGTAGTCAGAAGCAGGAAGCATAGGAAAGAGCAGTAAGAGCAAGAGCAGTCCGCAAAGCAGCTGGTTGAAGTATGGCAAGGGGAGAATACTTTGAATGAATGTTGAATGGGAACTGGGATAGGAACTGCTACTGGCTGATCTTTGCCTAGAACCGAAGCTGACCTTTAGCTAGCCGACCATGTGCCAGAAGTCTATACTGGCATTTCAATAGGTCAAGCATGTCCGTTGGCAAGCCTGTAGGCTATTGGCTTCTTCCTATATCCCTGTTCAGGAAAGCTATTGATTCCATTACCGAACCAAAAAAGATTTTTCCCTTAGTTCTACCTACCACCCTTTCACATTGTTTAAGGGGCAGCATCTATTGAGAGTGGATTTCAGGTGTTTAGATATTTCAAGCATAAACAGTAGTTGAACTAGCATAATGAAAAAGCTAGCAAAAGGGCAGGCCAGAGTCGGTTTCAGCCAAATAAACAGAATGGCAAGCTTCATACCGTTCGAAAAATCCCATCGGTTTGAAACTAAATCCTAAACTTCGGAGTGGCAAGTAGCAGAAAGAGAAAGTCCAACTTAGGCCTCAGGCTTGAGAAGGGTCATATTTCCACGGTTGCGGAAAGCAGAGAAAGTTGGGAACTTTCGATTACCTTTTGAATCAAAGTAGTGACAAGCCGAGTATTACGACTACAGGGGGAGAAGGAAAGATTCGTAGATAGATTCGCTTCCTCCTCGCTTCTTTTTTTTTGCAGGGGGAGCCCATCCCCGCTAATGCCATGTTTTAGGGTTACAACGAGCTGGCCTCTGAGAGAATAAGTTGAGAATAGCGCTCGCTATATTTCCAGCCATAGGCATATCTGCTTACTTATCTAGGATCAAGGGCTCTTTACTAATATAATATCATATGGGACATTTCCTTGAAGAAAGTCGTACTCCCATCAACTTTCAAGTAGATAAAGAAGTTAAGGCTAGTGACATCAGCTATCAGCTACTGGCCTTTGTGAAAGCTCTTCCTCAATATGTTTGATCCCTTTCCAAGCATTACTCTTCGTCAATGATTATGGGTCGCTCCTGTTCTTTAGTTCGATACACTACTCTAAGGACAGTTGCCTATACAACATCTTTACTTTCTAGTAGAGTCCACTTTGGTTATCACTACACCCTCTCTAGACAAACGATTTGATTCAAGCCACTCCACCACTGGTACAATAGCACCCTGCCTTAATAATCGCATAGCCGCTCGGGCTTGACAAGTTCAAGCAAAATCGTAGAGAGAGCGGGCTACACCTAGCTTAGCCTATCCAATATCCGATTCAAAAAGAGTTTTTTTGCTGATTTTCCTCTCTCTATATAAAGTCAGTCCCAGTGTTGTGCAGAGCCCATTGTCAAAGGATCGTTTCGCTGTAGTGCTTGCTTGAATATAGCTACTCCCATTAAAAGGAATTTTTCACTCTATACGGTATGGCTACAAATCGAATGAAGAAGTCGGAAGCAGTTTATCGCCTGTGGGAGCTTGCTGATAGTGAGGAAGCCATAATCTATCTATCGGATTGCCTATTTGTCTATCTGTCTGGTGAAGAGAGAATGGAAGAGACTCTCAATAGGGCAAGCACAAAATATCTCTTTCGAGTCCCCGGACAAAGGTGAGACCAACCTTATTATAATTAGCGAAGTCCTTTCCAACTCCGTCGAATGGTTTCACTCCTCTTTTCCCCTTCCGTCAATTCCTTGTCAGTCAATTGACTCCCCTTCCTCAAAAGATTATCGAACTTCTCGGTTATTCATCCATATATGGGTAATCTCTGGCGGGCAGAGAAGAAAGGATCTCCATGAAAGAAGGAGGTCTTAAACATTAGTATGTCTTCAAATGCGGGAAGGGTAGACATTCAGTTTGATAAGGGCAGGTTCCTACACATTAATTTTAATTGATTGATTGGGAAAGCTGGTTCCGTAGAATTAGAAGCTTAAGTATCCGGAAAGAAGGTGGAATGAGGATGTTGAAAATAAGAGACGGTCTTAGACCTTATCTTAGCAGCTTAAATAAAGCAGGGGCTAGGTCTATGTCCCCGGATTCAATGATTCAAGGGGTTTAGATAGGATGGACAGAAGAGTTTGAACGTGCGAGTGACTTTAGGGTTCCACAGGTTCCAAAGGCTAAAAGCCGGAGTAGTTGATCCAGTAGTTCTAAATATGGATAGAAGAATCCCGAATGAACAAGCATCCACAAATGTCGATTTATTCAAGCAAGAGAGTGCAACAATCCTTTCCTTTGACAGTGGTCCCATAAACGAGTGAAAAGTACCTTGTACAGTTTCCCCTTTCCCTTTCAGCCAGTCCTAGAGTTAAGTTCACTCGAAAGCGGGTAGCCCTTAAGGAAAGTGGCTGTTGGATTTTTGGTTTTAACCGGTTGCCCCACCTCTTATAGTAAGTACCAGTGAGAGGGAAAGAGCGCTCCTGCCCTTTACCCAAACTGTACAAGAATGGCAATCCACCTATTGGTCTGCTGCTGCCCTCAACCGACCTGATCGTCCCAATCCGGTTGTCCTCACTAAGAACAGATCCACAATCTCTTATCTAATGAATATGAAATTGCTATATAATATTCCTTTGCCTAGCTGCCCATTGCTAGAACTTCCAGCGCTAACTTGGTTGGTGTGTAAGGCAAGCAACTCCTCTTTCCGAAGAAGAGTGCCTGCCCGAGCTATCTTAAAGTAAAGCTTTCTAGGTTAGCTATAGGTAAAGTTCTCCCAGAGCCCCAGACACAGGCCGCTACTCCTTCAGAAACCATGAATCCGCAAGGAAGGATAGGACACAGAATAAAGACCTAAAGTTGTTCGTCGGATAAAACCGAGAACGGAAAGGTGTCTATCAAAGAGCAAGAGGGACTGACTAGACGGCTCTGTCAACCAGCTCTGAAGGTTGCAAAGCCTTTAGAGTGCCCCTGAACGGAAGGAAGGAAATATATTTAGAAATCTTTCCTAGCTACCGGGGAAGGGGAGAGGAGAACATAAGTAACCATCAAACTATAGAACCTCACCTCAAACAAAGGCCCTCGGAAGAGCCTCAAGTAGAGAAACCTACAAATAAATAAAAGAATACCTATCAAAAGCTTCACCTCGGTAAATCTTTGGAATAAAGATCGTCGAGCCGCCAACAACTCCCAGGGTTCACTAAAACAGGTGATACTCCGCGAAAGACTATTGAGTGACATGTTGAGCTGATCCGCACCAAGTGGGCCGCACCTCTGAGGACTCAATATGAAACAGAAAGGTGTTCCTTTAAGCCCTAAAGTCGTCTGCTTTCTCACCGGTCGCAGAAAGTCTTTTAAGAAAAAGGCTTCCCTAAATTTTCGTGGCATCCTGATCAGGATACCCCGGCACGACGAAGACTGGCACCTTTGTTTCGGGGTACCGCTGTTGTCACAGAGCATAGGAAGGACGCGCGGCGATTACCCAGAAAACCTTCGCTTGCTTGGAGGCATCTAGAGGCTCATGTAGTACAACCGGCGAGCAGAGCCAAGCCCAACCATTACAGTCAGGAGACGCGTGGGCGTGACGTCCTGGAAGCGGACGTGTAAAGCATATCGCTTTTCGCATATCACTTATCCCGGTCACCCCTTCCATCCAGAGAAGGTAAGTTTAAAGCCTAATTATTTCCTTTTCTACATATTCACATCCTCACTCGAATAAGACAAAAGCCTTCGAACTTACAGCCACTAGCCCAAACATCTTTCTATGACACCCTGCGCGACATCGTCACGAGTAGGCCCCCTTTCTTTTTTTTATTTTTTTCAATTGCCTTTGTTTATTGTGAATCTGTTTGACATATATGCCTTCACTCTGGCCTCAAAAAAGCAAAGAAATGTTGAAGTGCCATCAAATCCCGTGGTCACAATGCCGCCTCCACGCAAGCCCTCGGTCACCGAGCCGACCTTGTCCGCTAGGAAGGACACAACCTTGGCCAGCCTTCCGAGTTTTACCCCCGCTACCATAAATATCACAGCCCATACACCGCTCGAGGGTACCTCCGCTCCCCAACTGAGAAAAATGGAGCAAATTCGGTTGAGGCCCGGGAGATGAGGGAAAGGAGAGAGAAGAAAAGGGAAGGTTCTGCTAAGACTCAAGTCCCCCTGCCGGAGCTCCCCGAACCTGAAGTGGAAGTCGAGGGGCTGCTCAGTGAGAAGAAGCGTCAAATGTTTTGGACAGTTGTCGTGCTGGCGGAGCAGGGAGCCTACAGGGAAGGTTGGGGCAATGAGGAGCTAGACGAGTATCTGCATAACCTCTACCCAATCGACTACATCTATCGCTGAACCAACTGAACATCCACTTTAAACGGCATAATCATCAGAACCGACTGCAGCTTCATTGACTGAATGAACTGGTGCCTATACCTTTCTAGGCTCCTGGAGCTGGCTGTAGCCGTGGGAGGTGGGGGCTCTACCAAAAAGCATGCAACGACACAATCAACAGGTGAGCCCTTACCCGCACTCCGAGCATGTGGGTATCGACAGACATAACGACTTAATCAATCGGATCCACCGAAGCTATTTCATCTAGATAGAATGAGGCTCCCATTGAGAGATTTATTAGTGATTGAGCCACCCCTCCTGGAAAACAAAGAAAGGCAGGTTCAGGCGATTGATCGAAAAAATATTTCCGTCCATTTCTTTATGACAGAGCAATTGAATGAAGCGGTACGGGGCCTATAAGATTATGCATAAGCTATTTATTCTTCGTCCTTTTAAATAAAAAAACCTTCAAAATAATGGTAGTAGAGTAGTCGATCTGATCTCGCGCGCGGGCGGATAGAAATGCCTATAGATGAGGTAGGCGAGGGTAGCTTGCCGGCAAAAGACGTGTATGGTAGTCTTTTGTTTGATGATAACGGAAAGGGCAATTGACTGCAACCTTTTTCGGCCTATTGGCTATTGGGTGGGGGAAACTGGAGGAAGACAGCACGGGGCAAAGCAACGGGCAGAGCTTCAAGTGACTTGTTAGGGCTGTCGAAGAGCAAAGAAAAAAGTCACTCGAAGCTCCTCTCCATAGAGTCAAGTGGCTTTCAACTCCACTACCGCGCCCTAGCCGAGCGGTCCTCGCCTGCACAAGGAAGCAGATTAGCTCCCTCATTCCCTTATGTGCCGGCAGGCCTGGGCGAACGAGGTAGGGTTAGATTAGATGGAGGAAGACTACGAACGTCCGTCCCATAAAGCGCCAGGGAACCATGCATTCCTCCCAGGCTGGGCTCTCGCGTATCCGGGATCCGATCAGATCTACCAGCGACCGGTTTACGGTACAAGGAGTTAAGAAAGGGCTAGGAGATTGATAAAATAACCTGGCCGATGTCAGTCTTATGTTCAATTCCGCGGTTGGAAGGATTTCTTTCTGCCATCTGTCTTTCCCTTCTCTATCTTCTCTTAGCAAAGGTAGGTTCAAGTCAAACATTTTTTGGCTTGCGGGCTCGGGGACCGCAGTCAGCTGCTTCCCTTGTAGTCATCAGCTCGTTCTTGACAGATCCGATTGGGTGTTCATAATCTGGAGTAAAAGGATTCGAACCTTTGCATGCCGGTACCAAAACCCGATGCCTTACCACTTGGCTATACTCCATAGGCCTGTTTTCGATGGTAGGAACGGGGAGAGGGGGAAAGGAGAAGCAGGGCTCAAAGAACGAGCCGTGCAAGGACGCGGGTATATAGCAAGTATGCATCAAGGTTCTCCCCTTATGACTGACTACAACAAGCTCGCGACTCTAATAGAAAGAAAGGGTACGCTATATGCTATATTTTCTTGCAATGCTATGCCTATCAAAGTTGGCGAAGGCTTCTGTAACCTTAGACTCATTACGCTCTTCGACTGAACTCGTTGGCTCCGCGTCCACCGAAAGTCGGTAACCTTCGTCACCATCAGCATTTGGTACTCTCTCGATAGCTTCAATAGTTCACTGAAAGCCTGTAGTGTAATAAACTGCAAGCTCTTCAGAAAGAAAGACATAATATAATAATGAATTAATTAATATTATTTAATAAAACTATTGATTGTAAACCATAGCAGTTACAGTCACTCAATGGAGATGTTCGCCTTTGTTTGGAATGAAGATGGATGAACATGCACTTGAGCCTGGAACTGATGAAATTCGAGGAAAACATGGAAGCGGTCACTATACTGGGGGGCAAGACATGACCGTGACATAAGAAAAAAGTACCCTTGATAAGACTAAAGGAACGGGGGAATGACTACCTGTAATACGACACAGGCTAATAAGAGCCGACCAGAAGAAGCAAGGCTTAGATTATCAGATCCTGGACACAATCTTCCTAGAGATAGAAAGCCCCTTGCCTCGCCTTTTTGCACCTATCCTTCTTGCTTGTTTACCTATAGATCTCTTGTCTTAGTGACTCTTCCTCTTTTCTAGTTTTTTTTCTGAGTGTTAAAACAATAGATTTTTCTTTTGCCAATAAATTGGATCCGCCCCGATTCGATCAATAATGGGATTCTTGGCTAGAGAAAGGTTTTGTGACATGGACGCCCAGCCCAACTCGGTCGGTCGGTTGGCCCACCTAACAGATGATGAGATTCTCGATCGATTTGATCGAATTTCAAAAAGTTTTTCTCACTATTCAGAACAGTGTAGATTTCGATCAAGATCTTCTTGCCTCGCTCATTTGGGCTCTCGCTCGAATCAGAACCTTTATGCGTTGGTGGGCTTTTGACTCAATTTAATAGCCTACCTATCGGGCACCAATAAAAGAGAAAGTTTTTGCCTGGGCTCATCATCTGATACAGAACAGATGCGAGAGGGATAAGCGGGGATTGATAGCTTTTAAGAACCAGTGGAAAGGAAAGACTTCTTTCCTGCATTCCTTCCTTTCCAAAAAAAGAAAATTAGTTTGGGCTGGCATAGGCATAAAATATTTGATTGAATGAATGCCACCATGGTAGTTTTCAAAAAAATCCAATGTTGGGCCAAGCCTTGCCAGCCGGTAATAGCCGAAGGCAAAAAGGGGGAGATAGGGAAGAGGAGATTAAGGATAGTCAGTCCACTCCATAGATACTGCACACAGATTCTTCTTTCATTTTCCAATCCTTTCGAGTCGGAAACGCGGGCTGCTAGTGGGGCTGTGCCCATTCTCCCTCTTCTTCTGCTTTACAACAGGAATAAGGAACCTTAGAATTCACCCTACCTGTCAATGAAATAATGGGATTTGAGAGGAGCTGAAAGCCACTTGACTCTAAGGAGAGGACCACCAGCTAGCGGATCACAAAATTTTTTATGGAATGTCCTACTCCTGCCTGAGCTTTTCGATCAACCAATCTCCTATTTCAAGGACATATGTGGTAGGTAGGCCCAGGGATCACTGGTTAGTCGAATGAGCCGATCTCTCTGGCTTATCATTTGTTGGTCGATTTGGCTGGCGGCTCCTGCATCTCCTGCCTCTCTTTGGGGGCCCCTTTTTATAGACTAGTTTGCTGCTAGGAGTCCCTAGAGTCTAATTAATAATCAATAGAAGTCCCTATAGAAGTTTACTGACCTGGCTCTTCAATCGATGATCTATTGCTCCCTCATAGTAGCAGATGCCCATGCTTTGATTCGAAAGCCCTAGCCAGTGATAAATCACCAGGTATTCAGTGTCTTGTTCAATAGGACCAGTAAGAGAGGACACTTTTTTTCCTCCTCCCTTCAGTCCAGTTTGAACCTGTCCCAACAACGAACACCTTCCTACTGTAAGGTGAGGCTCTACCCTTCCCCTAGAATCCACTCCGGGTTGGAGGAGCAACTAGTCAAACTTCTAGAGCAGCCGAGATATTGAACAACGAACATTTGAAACAATTCCTTGCCTCACCCTGAGATGAGAGGGAAGGTCGATTTGACTCGAATCTGGACCTGATCTTGAATCCTACACCGGTTAATGATGGGATGGGGGAATTTTTTCTTTTTTCATCAATGCTGGCCCAGTCGAGACTCGTACATGCCCAATCCCGATGGGCTTTCAATTTGCCCCTACCCTAGCTCTATAATCCACCCGTTTTCCCCAGTCCCTGAAAGCCCTCCGGGGGCCTAGCCCTCTTTCTCCACTCGAGTCTGAAGTTCAGCAGCTTTCATCGTTGACGAACACATGCGCTAATAAGAGAAAGAAATGGAGAGTCTATGCCTTGATTGAATCAGTAACAACAGATTAGTGGAATGAGGGATCAAGAGACGGATAGGGAGGGAATGGCCTATCAATGATTGGTTGACCTTCCCTTGATCCAGTCACGGAGCTCTCAATCGAGTTGTTTAGGTTCTGGAATTCCATCTCTAGTTGGAGGTTTCGATTCAAAAAAATGTTGTGCGGGTTCATCTCTCTCGACCAGTTCAGGTTCAAGGGAGGGTGATCGAGGTGATCCAGACTTTCGATCTCTTCTCTATGGCGGGAGCTTTCGTATCAAAAGTGTGTTGGGGAGGCCAGGGAAGATGGATTGGATCGAGAGGCGATGCTTATGCCTCTTCTTTATCGATGAGATTCCCATCATTTTCAGTCTACGGTGAAGGAGACAAGGGCGAGGCACCAAATATGTTCTACCCTCAACCTCCATCCGTCATTAGTAATCTCAATTAGCTTTTCCTATTCACTAGTACACTGCGCGCTACAACTAGCAGCCCCTTTACTAGGTTGGGAAAAGGCTAGCGCGCTATCGCACAACGGCTGATGAAAACCCAGCAACTTGTTAGGAGTATGTTTTGGCTTGCCCCTTTCCTCTTATTAGACAGATAGGTTTTCAACCCTATACAAGGGGCTGCTTGCTGCTCGCCCCTATCTCTAAAGTGGCTTATGCACAGAACTTGTTACCACTAAACGACAAAGCCAAGAGCGGAAGGACGGACTTGAACCCTCAATCTCAGCCTTGGCAAGGCTATGCTCTACCATTAAACTATTTCCGCCAGCTAGGGTAGTGGTGAAGCACTACTGAGCAATTCACGTATCACTTGATACAGACGACTTCTGTTTTTCCGCCATACCATTGTCTTGACCTCCGATCGAGCTACGGACACGAGTAGATAGGCGGTTAGGGGGGGAGAGGGCCGGCTGAGCCTGCCTTTTCAATCAATCTCCAGCCAGTCAGTGCCGATATTGGTACGAGTTGTAAGGAGTCTTGGTCTCGAGTCAAGCTGGGGCGTTATTTAATTCTCGTAACGGGAATGAGTGCACCGCAAGACCAGACAAGTTGCTCCCTCACCTCGCACCGGCGGCATCTGTCTTTTAAGTCATTTCCTAAGACGGCTCCTCTTATTCTACGATAATCCAAGCTGCAGTGGCACCTCACAAACTTCTTATTGGGGCAGTACTATAATAGGCATTTGCGAGTGTTTGGATGCACGTGTTTTGTTCATATTCCTGCACAGTTAAGAGCAAAATTGTCCCCAAGGTGACCACTTGTGTCTTTCTTGGATATGCTCAGTCCGGGTATATATATGTTATGATGTGAAATCCAAGCGAGTCAATGTATCCTTAATGCTCTCTTTAATAGGGTCGCCTCATATTTTCCTTAACCTAATTAATTAGCCCCAGGGGAGAATGATGATGGAGATGTATTGCGGCCTTCTCCTGTTCATCAACTCGAACCTCATTCTTCTACAGTTGATGTTATGGATTAGCCTCACTCTTTCGGCCAATAGCTTTGCTCAGCATTTTCTACCGATTGTCAGCCTGTTCAGCTGACCTCAGAGGATTCCTGTCACCCGGCACAACATGTTTATTCTCGGCGGCGATTACAGTTTCTTTCCCAGGGTCAAGCTACTCCAGAAGATCAGTAGTCTAGCCCACTTGCTTCCCTTCCAGCCGCTTCCTCTAATTCTGGATCCCGCTCTCAACTTCGTCGATCCTCTCAAGTTTCATATCCTGTTGAAGGCTTATGAATCGTTTTCCCCAAAAGATCGAGCTTACATTATCTTAGTTCAATCTTCTCATGAACCTGAATCATTTGCTGAAGCCTCCAATATTTCTTGCTGGAGAGATGCTATACAGGAAGAAATCAATGCCCATGAAAAAATAATAAGACTTAGTCCTATTGCCTGCATGGAAAGAAGCCATTGGCTGCAAGTGGATTTACAAGATCAAGCATAAAGCAGATGGCTCGGTAGATAGATCCAAAGCTAGATTAGTAGCTAAAGGGTTCCTTCAAGAATATTGAGTCGAACCCCTTTAGAGATAGGGAAAACATTTGCTTCTGCTTTCTAAACACCATTCGTGGCATTTTTGCCTTGGCTGCAATCAAAAGGTGGCCTTATTTCAATTTGACGTGAAGAATAGAATGCCTTTCAACAACATAAGGGAAGGGGGCAAGAATAAGTTTCTATTCAGCCTCCTCCAACTCCAGGCTTCTCTTCTCCTACAAATCCTAACTTGGTAAGCATGCTCAAGAAAGCGATTTATGTTACGGCCTCCGGCAAGCTAAAGCAGGAACCAAGAGCTTGGTTTGAAAGGTGACAACACCATGTATAAGAGCCAAAATAGGAGTAGAGGAAGGAGCCGGTTTTCAAATAAGTAAATCGGATCATTCAATGTTTATAAGGAGGTCGACATCAGGTATTGTCCTTCTTCTTCTCTATGTGGATGACATTGCTTTCTCTAGTAATGACTTAGCTTCGATAAATGAGCTTAAGAGAAAATTAAGAACCCAGTTTTATATGAAAGATTTAGGAGGCTCAAAGTCTCTTCTGGAGATTAAAGTGATGAGGTCGCAAAGAGGTTTGGAACCCAGTAAAAGTATTCATTGGATTTAATGTCAAAAGTTGGTCTTTCTGCATGCAAACTAGAATAAGATCTAAAATTAGCCTCAGATGCAGGAGAGATATTGGATGACCCATCTACTTGCAATGAGACTTGTTGGGACTCTTTTCTACTTGACTAATTATCGCCCAGACATTGCTTACACATACAACATAGGAGGGAGTGATCAGCCGATTTTTATATGGACAAGCCGAGATCATCTTATTTAGAAGCTGCTTTTTGGATTCTTCGATACATCAAAACCTCACCGGGAAGAGGTTGATTTTTGTCTACGTCATCCTCTCTTCAGATGTCTTGTTACTATTATACTGATTTCATTAAGGCAGTTGATTATTCTGATTGGATTTCGAACATCGTCCCCATGCCCAAGAGGGATGGACGTGTTCGCGTATGCATCTATTTTTGAAATCTCAATAAAGCATGTTCCCAAAGATGATTTTCTACTGCCGAACATTGATTTGTTTGTGGACATGACTATTGTGAAAGTATGCCTACTACTCTTTTCTGACGATTCGAAAATCTCGTCGTCGGCTTCCTCGAGGTAGAGTTCGTTTTGTAATAGGAACCTCGTTGGGATTTTTCGGAGTTTGGCCTGCTTTCGCATTAACTCACCATTTGGTGATTTGGTTTGTAGCAGCCCAAGTATATCCAGGAGTTCCTTTTACACGCTACGCTATTCTCGGCAACGATATCGTCATCGGAGATGAGCGGGTGGCTGAGCGTTATCGCGAGCTAATTTCGCCACTGAATGTTCCATTTTCATTAGAGAAATCGTTAGTATCGTTAGTTGGTGTTTTGGAGTTTCCTAAGCGGTTCTTCGTACACGGAGTGACTAAGGACTTTTTTCCTGTCTCCTATCACATGTTAAGATCCTTAGTTAGTTCCATATCCCTTGTTCCTGTAATGAGGGCTATTATGTCTAAGGATCTTCCATTGTCATATCATTTCCGGGAAGCTGGGTACCGAGTGTATACTCGACGCACGGTGCCTCCTAGGAGACACTGGAATCGGCATTTCCTCGTCTTTCACTCACCAAACGGTGTGTGCCCTCTCCTTTTTTGGAGCTGGTTTAGTGCAACCACTGGTAAACACTTAACCTCTTGTCAACAAGGTATGGTGAGGGGACCTGATTAGGCTCTTGACCCCTCGATTCCCGAAAAACATAGTGATCTCAAAGTTTTTCAAAGCCTGGTCAGAGTACGACTTGTTAGGGGGGCATGGGTTTTATCCGAATGGATGAAGTCCATTCTCTCTTACTGGTCTTGGTATTACACTATCGCGGAGAAAACAATACTCCCATTAAGGCGCTACTTAGCCAGTAGGTTGTGCCACTGGTGACTAAGCATACAAAGAAATTATATCATTTTTATAATAACTAATAATGGTGCAGTCTTCTGGTGTTACGACCTGGTGCTCTCTTGTGAAGAGCCAAAAGCTCTTGACGTAGGGAGGTTCGGTCCAGTTTGTTCACCTCAATTTGCACCCTATTTGAGACTAAAGCAGGCGGGGTGGTGACCTCGTCTTAAGATAAGATATAGGCAATAAGACTTTAAGCGTACCTGAGCGCCTTTGCCCATAGAGAATACTGAGGACAAAAGTCTCTAGGGGGGGAGGTGTTCTATGCAGCAAGTCTCCCATTGCTTTCGCAAACCAGTGGCGACAACCCACCCCCCCCCCCCCCAAAAGGAGTTTTTCACGCGGCGATCTTTATTTGAAATATGAGCCACTAAAATTTTTCCCTTTTGAATGTATTTACCCCTATCAACCTGATGCATACAAGTCTTTCTGTTTGTTGGAAGGCTTATACATAATACATAACCAAAGGAATGCTTATAATGTATCCATTAGCTGATAAAACGATCTTTTTCGGTAAAAACAATGATCTTTCCCTTGTGTTCGGCTATAGCGGAAACCCCAAATCTAGAGCTTATGGTCTTAAGTTCCAACCCAGTTCCAACAATGCACTTCTCGGTACATTATCGGCAGGGGAAAGCGGAACTGCTTGATGCTGTATACTTAATACAACAAGCCTGATTCGCATTATTATGCTCAATAAAAGGAATGAGGGAAGCTAAAATAAAAAATATTAGAAGGAAGGGAAAATTGGAAGATGAATCTTTTCCCCGGAGCTGGAAAAACTTCTTCTTCCTGACCCGATTCAACGCCAAAAAATTCATTGTCCCTACCATAAAGTATTCATATTTCCTAAAGAAAGCATCTGTTCCTTGATCTCTAAGATATTTCATAAAACTCTATATGGATCCTTAATCACCAATCCTTGCATGAATATGGGTTATGCTCGAGAGGCTATGAATCGATTGGACCTGCCAATCGAATGAATCACAATACTCGTAATGATCGACTTTACGAAGATTCCATTTGATTCCAGAAGCTCGTAGCATTTGTCCGGCACAATTCCCAAACTTAAGAAGCTGAGGGCGTGCCCGCCGGCCCCTGACCTGCCTCCGATTACTGAAAGTGAATTCATTTTAAATTATCCTAAGCCGGCCTATCATTCATTGGTTAGGGTAAGGGAAAAAAGCTAGCTGGAAGTAATCTCTTCTTCTTAGTGAAAACTAAAGGCCCTGGTATAGTAGGAGTGTGGTGCGTGCTCTCTTTATTCTGTAGATGCGCTCCTGGAAAGGGAAGCCAGAATATTTGATGTAGATCGATCAATCCTGCCCTGTTCAAGTGATCGCCCCGAGCAGAGCGAGATTGGAGACCGCCTTAATGATTGTTCGTAATGGGCCTACCATTTAACTTACGTATGTCATGTAGTTTTTGCTTTTGTACCTTTGCCATCCCTCAGCCCCTCTCCCACATTTTCTATCTATCATTAGAAGTAGGGCGGGTGGCGTACCTCACAGAGCTATCGATCGCGAAGCTATCGCCCGGTTCAACCAACCGTCCGTCCTGGTGCCTTTGCTACTGATTTGATCGCTTCTCATCATTAATCTGGGTTCACCATGGCCCTCACCCCAGAGTTCTTATGAAGACTCTAATGGTGCATGTGTATGATAGGTCCCCCCATAAGCGCCAAAGATCGGTGATGTTGTCATGATAAGTGTGGGAAGTCGATAGTGTACTCGAGGATTGAAGGACCTATCGACTTGCATTAACTTCCCATGGCTAGTAGGTGGAACTTTAATGTAATTGTGGATCCATTAGAAAAAACTTGGGGGTCGGCCTCCTGACATCAATGCCTTTATTGAAGTGATGAGCTTTAAAGATATGATTTTCTCGTTTGGATTATTTGATTGGGCTTTGTGACGACCCAGCCCGTCGTCACGAGAATTACCACCCCGTTATGTTGTAAATACATGTTTTATGATTTTATATCAGTGTTAAAGCCTATCGGGTGAGTTAGGAGTGAATAGGATTGAAAATGAGGCATATAGCCTTTGTGAAGGAAACTTGAATAAGGAAAGTCAACCCGGAGTTGACTATTTGGTTAGAGGGCTCGGAATCGGATTCTGATGATTCGGTTAGTTCCGGAAGGTGATTTGTGACTTAGGGGAGCGATCGGAATTGAATTTGGAGGCCCGGTGTAGAAATAGGCTTGAATTGGCTAAGGTTGAATTTTGGCGAAATCCGAACGATAGGTGAGATTTTGATCCGGGGGTCGGAATGGAATTCCGACAGTTGCAGTAGCTTCGTTAGGTGATTTTGGATGTGCCTGCAAAATTTCAGGTCATTCGGACGTCGTTTGGTCGGGTTTTTGATTGAATGTGTAATTTGGAATGTTTTAAGGAATTTAGGCTTGAATTCGATGCGAATTATGGGTTTTGATGTTGTTAGACGTGTTTTGAGGATTGGAGCAAGTTCGAATGAGGTATTAAGATGTGTTGGTATGTTTGGATGAGGTCCGGAGGGCCTCGGGGTATTTTCGGATGGTTAAACGGGAGAAAATTGTGGAAAAATTGCAGGTTGGGATCCTGCTTCTGTTGTTTCCGCTCCTGCGGACTTTTGGACGCAGGAGCGAGTCCGCAGAAGCGGACGAGGTGCGCAGGAGCGGGTGGTTCCGCAGAAGCGGAAGAATTTCCGCTGAAGCGGGGTCGCTGGTGCGAGCCCGGGATCGCAGAAGCGGACGAGAGAAATTGGGCATGGTCCGCAGAAGCGGACGTTTTTCCGCTTGGGCGAGACCGCAGAAGCGGTCAGTGATGCGCAGAGGCGGACGAGTCCGCAGAAGCGGGTCCACTTAAGCGGCCCTTTGTTCGCAGAAGCGGAAATGGCCGGCTAGGCCTGGAGCCGCTGAAGCGACCCTTTGGTCGCGGATACGGGAGCGTAGAAGCGGAAAATGTTCCGCATAAGCGAAAATCGCTGTAAGTAAGTGTATCAGAAGTTAGAAAAATTTCAGAACATTTAACACATTTTGGGTCTCGGCTTTAGAGGCGATTGGGGCGATTTTGAAGAGAAATTCAAGGGAAATCATCAGGTAATCATCTATGGACTTAAACTATGATTAGTACTGGTAATATTATGCAATTATATCATGAAAATGGAGGAATTTGGGGAAATTTATGGAGGATTTAGCCCTAGGCTTGAACTTTAGAAAATCAAGGTTTTGAATGGGAAAATGGAGTCCGATTTTTGTAAAATTGATATGCTTAGACTCGTATTGAGATGAGGGTTCCGAATATGTGACTTTCGTGATTTTTCGATAAGCGTACCGAAAGTCGGGTTTTGACAACTTTGGGAATTTTGATGTAAATTGAGTTGTATTGATTGGGTGTAGTCCCATTGGCCTAATTTGTTGTATTTCTACCGTATTTGATCAGATTCTACGCGTGCGGAGCTTGATTCTCGTGGCAAGGGCATTGCGGAATAGTCGTCGTGCTGTATTGAGGTGAGTAATAGATGTGGGTGATGACCAGCGGGTTCGAAAACCCGGTATACCACTTTGTGACGCTGTATAGCGGCGAGACACGCACACTCTTGAGAGTGCGGGGTCGATCATGAACTGGAGACTATATATTAGTCCGACCTGTTGATACTGTATTATTGGCTATTCTAGAGCCGTCGAACCTCCTTCTCGGATGGTTGTATATATATATATTGTGATAGTGGCCACTCTTGAGCCGAGGAACCCCTTTCTTGGGCGGTTGATTATACATGTGGGCCGTGAGCCAGTTATTGGATCCCGCGAGGATCGTTATTGTCTTATCATATAGACATGATAGTTTACTACTAGTCCGCAGCTATTTTGTTATTATGCTAATTTCCAATCTCTGGAACTTGATATTACTGTGTTCCAACTGAAAAATGATAAAAGAGTTTTCAAAAACTATTTTTGAGCCTGCGAGGCTATATCTGCATATTAGCTGACTAGTAGTGGATCGGGCTGCGCGCCGCAGCGAGATATATGTTGGATCGGACTGCACGCCGCAGAATATCTCTATGAGATGTGCTTGGGCTGTAGGAGCCCCTCCGGAGTCTGAACCCCCACAGTGAGCACGGGTACCCAAAATTGGAGTCGGGCTACACGCCGTAGCGTTCATATCATGCATTGCATTGCATTTAGCTACATCTGCTAGCTGTTATGCTATTTATTGGTATTTGTTGGTACAGGTACAGTGAAGATTAATTCTATGACAGGGTAGCTGATTATAGCTTTACATAGTGTTTTATTGCGGATTTCTTATCTGCGCTGTCTTACCCTTGTTTATTACCACTGAGTCTGGCAGTACTCATTTTACTCCCTGCACCTTGTGTGCAGATCCAGGTACCTCTCAGCAGTGATCCGGTAGGCTGTGCGAGGTGACGTTTGTGGATATTCGAGGTAGGTGCCGAGTCCGCAGGACCCGACATTCCTTCCTACTGTCTTTTGATTTTGTATTGACATTTCTTTCCGCACTTGGTATCTTGTAAACCTTTATACACTCATGTTCGGTAGAGGCTCATGACTCTTGACCCTTGGTCTATGGGATTTGATGTATTATGGGACTTGGTTCCCCGTTTTCGTTATATATATCGCTGTTATTTCTTGAATTAATTTGCTTAAATGGGTCAAAGAGAGCTTCTAGCTCCGTGGTTGATATGGATTTGTCAGGCTGGCTTAGCAATGTGCTGGGCGCCATCACGACCAGATTTGGGGTCGTGACAAGTTGGTATCAGAGCCTAGGTTTACTAGGCCTCGTGAGTCTTGAGCCGGTTAGTAGAGTCTTGTGGATCGGTACGGGGACGCCTGTACTTATCCTCGGGAGGCTGCGAACCTTTAGGAAAACTTCACTTTTCTTGAACTATGTCGTGCGATCTTGTTGTTCTGAGAACTGAACTTCTATATTCTATTCTCCCGTAGATGGCGAGAACGCGAGCATCGGGACGAGGTGGACGACCTCCATTGCCACCTGTTAGAGGCCGTGGGCGCGGTCGTGCTAGAGTTAGAGGTAGTGCAGCTGAGGCAGTGCCAGCTGACCCGCCTGTTGTACCAGTTCAGGAGCAGCCCCCAGTGGTTGAAGCTCCAGCAGTCCCAGTTCAGGGCCAGACTATATCTATTGCTATTCCTGGTCTTCAGGAGACTCTTGCTCAGATATTATCAGTGTGTTCCGGTTTGGCTCAGGTAGTTTCAGCTACCGCTACCGTAGCGACATCTCAGTCAGGGGGTGGTCAGCAGACCCCTGCAGCTCGCACACCTGATCCGGTTGTTCAGGGACTTCGGACGCCAGAGGCAGTCCCCGCTCAGGTGGTTGCACCGGTTATTCCTCCAGCTGCACCAGCTCCAGCTCCAGAGCATATGGTTCAGGTTATGCCCGAGGACGAGCAGCGTCGTCTTGAGAGATTTGGTAGACTTCAGCCACCCCATTTCAGTGGCGTTGAGGGCGAGGATGCCCGGGGTTTCTTGGATAAGTGTCAGAAGATGCTGCGTACGGCTGGTATTCTTGAGTCCAGCGGAGTTTCATTTACTACATTTCAGTTCACCGGTCCCGCATTTGATTGGTGGGAGGAGTTTGAGAGGCGTAGGCCTGCAAGAGCAGCACCTCTCACATGGCAGCAGTTCTCTACTCTCTTTCTAGAGAAATATGTACCTCAGTCTCGTCGTGAGGAGCTACGTCGCCAGTTCGAGTGGTTGATTCAGGGCGACATGTCTGTGACTCAGTATGAGCTTAGATTCACTCGGTTGGCTAGGCATGCCACATGGATGATCCCCACTGATAGGGAGAGGATCAGGAGGTTCATTGATGGCCTCAACTACTCTATCCGTATTCTTATGACCAGCGAGCGAGTTCTATCATCATCGTTTGAGCAGGTAGCGGATATGGCACGCTCTATTGAGGCGGATCATCGCCGAGAGAGAGAGGAGCGGGAGGCCAAGAGGCCTCGTGGTTCTGGTAGTTTCAGTGGTGCTCCATCTAGAGGGCATTCCCAGCAGAGCAGAGGTCGCTCATCTAGACCTTCTCATTCGGGCCGCCCAGAGCAGAGCGGAGGTTCTTATGGTCGTGGTCGACAGGGGTTTCAGCAGGGTCAGTCATCACTTAGTGCCCTCCCAGCCTAGAGTGCAGCACCTACTTCTCCAGCACCAGGTGCATGTTATGAGTGTGGTGAGTTTGGCCACATGAGGAGACATTGCCCTCGACTACGTAGGGGTAGGACTCAGCAGAGGGATCAGCCCTCCTCTTCAGCACCATCTCAGTCTAGTAGAGGTGGAGGTCAGTCTTCTCGTGGACGCCCCAGGAGGCGAGGAGAGATCTGGTGGAGGCCAGGCACGATTCTATGCACTTCCTGACAGGCGTGATGCAGTTGCCTCTGATGCAGTGATTACAAGTATCATTTCTGTCTGTCACCGAGATGCCTCTATTCTATTTGATCCAAGGTCCACATATTCTTACGTGTCCTCTTATTTTGCACGTCATTTGGGTGCGACTCGTGGTAGTCTTGATTTACCTGTTCATGTATCCACCCCGTGGGTGATACGATTGTTGTGGATCATGTCTATAGATCCTGTGTTATATCTATTGGGGGTCTGGAGACCCAGGCAGATTTGTTATTGTTGGGGATGGTGGACTTTGATGTTATATTGGGTATGGACTGGTTGTCTCCGTATCATGCGATATTGGATTGTCATGCTAAGACAGTTACGTTGGCCATTCCTGGTATTTCTCAGATTGAGTGGCGTGGTTCGACCGATTTCGTCCCTAGCCGTGTTATTTCGTTCCTCAAAGCTCAGAAGATGGTTGAAAAAGGGTGTTTATCGTACTTAGCTTTTGTGAGAGATGTGGGAGCCGAGTCTCCTAGCATTGATTCTGTACCTGTTGTGAGGGATTTTCCAGATGTATTCCCCTCAGACCTGCCGGGCATGCCGCCGGACAGGGATATTGATTTTGGCATTGACTTGGTGCCGGGCACTCAGCCTATATCCATTCCTCCTTATCGAATGGCACCAGTTGAGTTGAAAGAACTGAAAGAGCAACTTCAAGAGCTTCGGATAAGGGTTTCATCCGCCCTAGTGTGTCTCCGTGGGGTGCGCCGGTATTATTTGTTAAAAAGAAAGATGGTTCCATGCGAATGTGTATTGATTATAGGCAATTGAACAAAGTGACGGTGAAGAACAAGTACCCTCTACCGCGCATAGATGATTTGTTTGATCAGTTACAGGGTGCGAGGGTGTTTTCTAAGATCGATCTTCGTTCAGGCTATCACCAGCTGAAGATCAGAGACTCAGATATTATGAAGACTGCATTCAGGACCCGATATGGTCATTATGAGTTTCTTGTGATGTCGTTTGGGCTGACCAACGCCCCGGCAGCATTTATGCATCTGATGAACAGTGTGTTCAGGCCTTATTTGGATTCATTTGTGATTGTGTTCATTGATGACATTCTAGTCTACTCCCGTAGTCAGGAGGAGCATGCTCAGCATTTGAGTACTGTGTTGCAGAGATTGAGAGAGGAGAAGCTATATGCTAAATTCTCCAAGTGCGAGTTTTGGCTCGAGTCCGTAGCATTTTTGGGACATGTGATGTCTCGTGATGGTATTCAGGTTGATCAGAAAAAGATAGAGGCGGTGCAGAGTTGGCCTAGACCGTCCTCAGCTACAGAGATCAGGAGTTTTCTTGGCTTGGCGGGATATTATCGCCGGTTTGTTCAGGGATTTTCATCCATTGCTTCTTCATTGACTAAATTGACCCGGAAGGGTGCACCATTCGTGTGGTCGGATGAGTGCGAGGAGAGCTTTCAGAAGCTCAAGACAGCTTTGACCACAGCTCCAGTGTTAGTATTGCCATCAGCTTCAGGTTCATATACCGTTTATTGTGATGCCTCGAGAGTGAGGATAGGTTGTGTGTTGATGCGGGAAGGTAAGGTAATTGCTTATGCTTCTCGGCAGTTGAAGCCGCATGAGAAGAACTATCCTGTTCATGACTTGGAGCTAGCCGCCATTGTTCATGCATTGAAGATTTGGAGGCACTATTTGTACGGCGTGTCTTGTGAGGTGTATACCGACCATCGCAGTCTCCAACACTTGTTCAAACAGAAAGACCTTAAATTGAGACAGCGGAGATGGCTTGAGTTGCTGAAGGATTATGACATTACTATATTATATCATCCGGGGAAGGCCAATGTGGTGGCCGATGCTTTGAGCCGGAAGGCGGTCAGTATGGGGAGCTTGGCATATATTCCAGCTGAGGAGAGGCCATTTGCTTATGATGTTCAGGTGCTAGCCAATCGGTTAGTGAGGTTAGATATTTCGGAGCCCAGCCAGGTATTGGCTTGTGTTGTATCTCGGTCATCTCTATATGATCGTATTCGTGAGCGCCAGTATGATGATCCACATTTGGCTGTCCTTAGGGACAGAGTTCAGCATGATGATGCTAGAGATGTCACCATTGATAGTGACGGCGTATTGAGGATGCGGGGCCGGATATGCGTGCCCAATGTTGATGGCCTTCGTGAGTTGATTCTGGAGGAGGCCCATAGCTCGCGGTATTCTATCCATCCTGGAGCCGCTAAGATGTATCAAGATTTGAAACAACACTATTGGTGGAGAAAGATGAAAATGGACATTGTCGGACATGTAGCACGGTGCCTCAACTGTCAGCAGGTTAAGTACGAGCATCGGAGGCCCGGTGGTGTATTTCAGCGCATTGCTATTCCCGAGTGGAAATGGGAGAGGATCACTATGGACTTTGTTACTTGGACTCCCTCGGACGGCGAGGAAGTTTGATTCTGTATGGGTGATTGTGGATAGGCTGACCAAGTCAGCTCACTTCATTCCGGTTAGTACTACCTACTCATCGGAGCGGTTGGCATCGATCTTTATTCGAGAGATTGTTCGGTTGCATGGAGTTCCGGTGTCTATCATATCCGACAGGGGTACTCAGTTCACTTCTTAGTTTTGGAGAGCATTTCAGCGAGAGATGGGTACACGGGTTGAGTTGAGTACGACATTTCACCCCCAGACAGACGGACAGTCTGAGCGCACTATTCAGATTTTGGAGGATATGTTGCGAGCTTGTGTGATTGATTTTGGTGGTTCGTGGGATGAGTTCCTACCACTTGCCGAGTTTGCCTACAACAACAGTTATCAGTCGAGTATTCGGATGGCCCCGTATGAGGCATTGTATGGCAGGCGATGTAGATCCCCCGTGGGATGGTTTGAGCCCTGGTGAGGTTAGATTGATAGGGACTGAGTTAGTCCAGGATGCTCCGGATAGAGCAAAGTTGATCCAGGAGAGGCTTCGTACAGCACAGTCTCGTCAGAAGAGTTATGCGGACCGTAGGGTTCGAGAGTTGTCTTTCATGGTTGGTGACAGAGTATTGTTGAAGATTTCGCCTATGAAGGGTGTCATGAGGTTTGGGAAGAAAGGAAAGTTGAGTCCCAGGTTCATTGGTCCTTTTGAGATACTTAGGAGAGTTGGAGAGGTGGCATATGAGTTGGCCTTGCCGCCCAGCTTATCCAGCGTTCATCCAGTATTCCATGTGTCTATGCTTCGGAAGTACATTGGAGATCCGTCTCATGTATTAGATTTCAGCACCATTCAGCTTGATGGTGATCTATCCTATGATGTGGAGCCTATTGCCATTTTGGGACGTCGGGTGAGAAAATTGAGGTCTAAGGAGATTGCATCAGTTAAGGTTCAGTGGAGAGGTAGACCCGTGGAGGAGGCTACTTGGGAGATCGAACGGGAGATGCGGAGCAGATATCCTCACTTGTTTGAGACTTCAGGTATGTTTCTTGACCCGCTCGAGGACGAGCGTTTGCTTAAGAGGGGAGAATGTGACGACCCGGCCCGTCGTCACGAGAATTACCACCCCGTTATGTTGTAAATACATGTTTTATGATTTTATATCAGTGTTAAAGCCTATCGGGTGAGTTAGGAGTGAATAGGATTGAAAATGAGGCATATAGCCTTTGTGAAGGAAACTTGAATAAGGAAAGTCAACCCGGAGTTGACTATTTGGTTAGAGGGCTCGGAATCGGATTCCGATGATTCGGTTAGTTCCGGAAGGTGATTTGTGACTTAGGGGAGCGATCGGAATTGAATTTGGAGGCCCGGTATAGAAATAGGCTTGAATTGGCTAAGGTTGAATTTTGGCGAAATCCGAACGATAGGTGAGATTTTGATCCGGGGGTCGGAATGGAATTCCGACAGTTGCAGTAGCTTCGTTATGTGATTTTGGATATGTCCGCAAAATTTCAGGTCATTCGGACGTCGTTTGGTCGGGTTTTTGATTGAATGTGTAATTTGGAATGTTTTAAGGAATTTAGGCTTGAATTCGATGCGAATTATGGGTTTTGATGTTGTTAGACATGTTTTGAGGATTGGAGCAAGTTCGAATGAGGTATTAAGATGTGTTGGTATGTTTGGATGAGGTCCCGGGGGCCTCGGGGTGTTTTCGGATGGTTAAACGGGAGAAATTGTGGAAAAATTGCAGGTTGGCCTCCTGTTTCTGTTGTTTCCGCTCCTGCGGAATTTTGGACGCAGGAGCGAGTCCGCAGAAGCGGACGAGATGCGCAGGAGCGAGTGGTTACGCAGAAGCGGAAGAATTTCCGCTGAAGCGGGGTCGCTGGTGCAGGCCTGGGATCGCAGAAGCGGACGAGGGAAATTGGGCATGGTCCGCAGAAGCGGACGTTTTTCCGCTTGGGCGATACCGCAGAAGCGGTCAGTGATGCGCAGAGGCGGACGAGTCCGCAGAAGCGGGAGCTTCTTCGCAGAAGCGGGTCCGCTTAAGCGGCCCTTTGTTCGCAGAAGCGGAAATGGCCGGCTAGGCCTGGAACCGCCGAAGCGACCCTTTGGTAGCGGATACGGGAGCGTAGAAGCGGAAAATGTTCCGCAGAAGCGAAAATCGCTGTAAGTAAGTGTATCAGAAGTTAGAAAAATTTCAGAACATTTAACACATTTTGGGTCTCGGCTTTAGAGGCGATTTGGGCGATTTTGAAGAGAAATTCAAGGGAAATCATCAGGTAATCATCTATGGACTTAAACTATGATTAGTACTGGTAATATTATGCAATTATATCATGAAAATGGAGGAATTTGGGGAAATTTATGGAGGATTTAGCCCTAGGCTTGAATTTTAGAAAATCAAGGTTTTGAATGGGCAAATGGAGTCCGATTTTGGTAAAATTGATATGCTTAGACTCGTATTGAGATGAGGGTTCCGAATATGTAACTTTCGTGATTTTTCGATAAGCGTACCGAAAGTCGGGTTTTGACAACTTTGGGAATTTTGATGTAAATTGAGTTGTATTGATTGGGTGTAGTCCCATTGGCCTAATTTGTTGTATTTCTACCTGTATTTGAGCAGATTCTACGCGTGCGGAGCTTGATTCTCGTGGCAAGGGCATTGCGGAATAGTCGTCGCGCCGTATTGAGGTGAGTAATAGATGTGGGTGATGACCAGCGGGTTCGAAACCCCGGTATACCACTTTGTGACGCTGTATAGCGGCGAGACACGCACACTCTTGAGAGTGCGGGGTCGATCATGAACTGGAGACTATATATTAGTCCGACCTGTTGATACTGTATTATTGGCTATTCTAGAGCCGTCGAACCTCCTTCTCGGATGGTTGTATATATATATATTGTGATAGTGGCCACTCTTGAGCCGAGGAACCCCCTCCTTGGGCGGTTGATTATACATGTGGGCCGTGAGCCAGTTATTGGATCCCGCGAGGATCGTTATTGTCTTATCATATAGACATGATAGTTTACTACTAGTCCGCAGCTATTTCGTTATTATGCTAATTTCCAATCTCTGGAACTTGATATTACTGTGTTCCAACTGAAAAATGATAAAAGAGTTTTCAAAAACTATTTTTCAACCTGCGAGGCTGTATCTGCATATTAGCCTGACTAGTAGTGGATCGGGCTGCGCGCCGCAGCGAGATATATGTTGGATCGGACTGCACGCCGCAGGAATATCTCTATGAGATGTGCTTGGGCTGTAGGAGCCCCTCCGTAGTCCGAACCCCCACAGTGAGCACGGGTACCCAAAATTGGAGTCGGGCTACACGCCGTAGCGTTCATATCATGCATTGCATTGCATTTAGCTACATCTGCTAGCTGTTATGCTATTTATTGGTATTTGTTGGTACAAGTACAGTGAAGATTAATTCTATGACAGGGTAGCTGATTATAGCTTTACATAGTGTTTTATTGCGGATTTCTTATCCGCGCTGTCTTACCCTTGTTTATTACCACTGAGTCTGGCAGTACTCATTTTACTCCCTGCACCTTGTGTGCAGATCCAGGTACCTCTC
This sequence comes from Nicotiana noctiflora, assembly GCA_032618575.1. Taxonomy (NCBI): domain Eukaryota; kingdom Viridiplantae; phylum Streptophyta; class Magnoliopsida; order Solanales; family Solanaceae; genus Nicotiana; species Nicotiana noctiflora. Next base: position 112,194 of record JASVEL010004394.1, read on the forward strand.
AGCAGTGATCCAGTGGCTGTGCGAGGCGACGTTTGTGGATATTCGAGGTAGCTGCAGAGTCCGCAGGACCCGACATTCCTTCCTACTGTCTTTTGATTTTGTATTGACATTTCTTTCCGCACTTGGTATCTTGTAAACCTTTATACACTCATGTTCGGTAGAGGCTCATGACTCTTGACCCTTGGTCTATGGGAGTTGATGTATTATGGGACTTGGTTCCCCGTTTTCGTTATTTATATCGCTGTTATTTCTTGAATTAATTTGCTTAAATGGGTCAAAGAGAACTTCTAGCTCCGTGGTTGATATGGATTGGTCAGGCTGGCTTAGCAATGTGCTGGGCGCCATCACGACCGGATTTGGGGTCGTGACAGGCTTTCAATGACAGCCAATTGACTTGGAGTAATAATCAAACCGGTCTACATTGTATCTGGGCCAGACTAGATAGAATCCTTTTGAATGGGGACTGCCCGCTTCTATATAGAAGCCGTTTTGCTTCCACCAGAGTTGACCATTTGCCTAGAGTATCCTCTGAGCACTCTCCTCTAGTAATCTTCTTAGAAGATTATAATACTCATAGGCCTGGGGTCTTTCGATTCCAAAGAATGTGGATTCGACATTCTGATTTTCACATTGATCTCAACCATGCTCGGGAAATCCTTTTCAAGTCTTCTCCAGGAAGATTGACTCGACAAATAACGCACTGAATTGGCGAACTATTTTAGAATATAGAAATGCCAAAAAGGACGAACGCCAATTTGCTCTTGAACAGAGTTGGTCTGCTGATAAGAAAATTCCGTTAGATTCGGCCAAGAGTAACCTTTAAAAACTTCCTTTTTACGAAGAAATATATAGAATAAGCACCTTGAACCAAATTCAGAACATGTCTCTGTATGGCAGGAAGCTCCCAATTTATTTCATACATTACTTTCTTCTCAAGGTTCGGTGCTTAAAGATGAGATCCTTGAGACCATCCCCTTTCTAGTCACAGAGGAAGATAAAATAAGATGCTTACGAGCCCTCCTAATATGGAAGAAGTTCAAAAGTTAATTTTGAGCATGTCGGAGCGCACTAACCCAAAAAAAGGTCTCCCCTATGATTTAAAGCCTGATCGCTTTCCGGATTCTTTTTATACAGAAAATATTGTTGGGATTTCAAAAACTTCCAGCTAGTCACCCTATTTCTTCGCTTACGGTGAGATCCCCCGTTCCATCAATGCTACTTTCCTTGCTTTGATTCCTAATATTTTTATCTAGTACTACCTCTATTTAAATCTAAAACAAATTTCTCATCTTCTGGATAGAGTATAAAATAAAGTGGTAGGAGATGAAAACATTGTTATCTAGTGGAGGGCGGCTTATTTTGCAAACATATTCTTTTCTCGATGCCAATACACCTTCTTTCAGGGACACCATTTTAGAAGGGAGTTCTTGACGTGTTGGAAAAAATGTTAGCTAACTTTTGGTGACGCGGTGATGAAGTCAAAAGAAAGCTTCACTGGATATTTTTTTATACTATGTGCTTACCTATTCAGGAAGGGGCTTTGGGTCCTCCTACTACAAGACATTTTCAAGAGCTTTCAAAAGCTTTTCGTATGAAGTTTACCTGGTCAATAAGAGGGGGGTACTTTCAATAAGAAGAATATCAGAGAGCCAGTGGTGGAACCAGAAATCAGTGCTAGCTCCATTTCCAATCCACCATTTTGAGCCCTTATGTATTGGTGGGGTTGCCTGAAAATAGAACTGATTTCACTCTAAGTCCTGACAACCAGGTTTGGAAGCAGCAAACCATAAGGGCTTTTAGATAGTTTCTTTTGAAAAAAGCAGTCCAAAGTATGACTCCCTCTTATTGACCAGGCCAACTCCTTTACTAGTTATTTCTCCAAAATCATAGATGTGCTTGATGCACATGGAAACATCTTTTTCAATGATATCGAAGCACTTTTGCCTCACAAAGTGGTTTATGATATCAGGAATAGTGGTATATTCACATCTCATCAGGAGGACAGGGGGATATGGAAAAAGAATCGTAGTGAGTCATTTATTGTCAAAGTTGGTTGGGAATCAATGAGAAATCGAATGGGCATTCAACTTGGAATCAATTTGTCTGGGATAAAGCCATTCCTACAATAATTAGCACTTTTGCGTGGAAGCTCTTATTTGACTTTGTATGCGGGGATTTCAGAATCAGTTAAGGGAATAAATTCAGACGAAAGGTATAAAATTATCAAGCAAATGCTTGTACTGTTCGAAGTATGATAAATAAAGTATTGATTACCTCTTCACCACGAATGAGCTTGCAATGGAGGTTTGGAACCATTTTGATCGCCTTTTCAATATAAGATCCTTCCAAACGGATTCCATTCAGTCCCAGCGGTTTAACAAATCTCGCAGGAAATCCCAAGTTGGCTACGTCACGTCTATGCTTACTATTTTTCAGTTTGGGAACTCTGGAAGGAAGGCAATAACAGTAAATTAGAAAACCCAATAGCTTAACCGGCTGCTATTTATTCAACAAATTACGGACTGGCTGAAAGACTGTTCTCAGCTTCTTGACATAAGATCATCTTGGACGTTTACTGATTCTATACTTCTGGATGTGCTCAACATTCATCAAGCTCGTAAACTCGCAATTGACTCCAAAATCATTGTTGATTGCTTCAATGAAAATAAAGAAGCCCCTAAAAATACCCATACCTAGACTCATGGTGGAGCTTCATTTCATCCAAATTTTGAGCTGGCCATTTCAAAATCGTCTATACATTTAGAGAAAACAACAAAGTGGCAGACTCTTTAGGAAACTTCAGCTGCGATTCTCCGTTTGACTATAGGTTTTCCTCTACAGCTAATCTACCTAAACAAATTCAGGTTTTTTCTCTCAAAAAAGTGGGCTTATTGAATATCATTTTTGTTTGGCTTTGTTCACTTTCATTTTATTAGCAGTAATGTTTTTGGCTGTCTTGTAGCTCTTTGTGAGCAGGTCTATGTACTTTTTATTATGGGTAAGGTTTTAACATCCTCCCCCTTAACCCCCCAGCGGGGGGCAGATGGAGTATTGACGAAGATGCTTGGAACTGAACACATCCCCCTCTACTTAGTAGGTCTTAGGAACGATGTTGGCAAATGATTGTTGAATATAGTTACTCACCTCACAGCCCAATTTCCTCTGCGGGTGTATACCGGCCGGTTTGCTGCCCGGAGGACCAAACCTGACAGCTGGGACATGCTTGGTATACTGTCTTCCCTTTATCAGTAGGCGGTATAGTCGCATTGCAATTATTCCACCAGTACGGGTCACTTTATCCGGATGTAACAGTGTAGTAGCAACAACAGATGGGGTCGGCATGAGCCGTCGGTTCTTGATTAACATCCTTTTGCCCCTATCTTTGTTTTCGAAAAATGCAGCCCCTACCATTAGTTGTCTGTGGAGATCTGGGATTCGATATTGAATCAATCCAACATTTCGTTCGGTCACTTCAGCAGTCTTAAAAACCTAATTCTATTGAGTTGATTCCATCTCCTTGACTTTTTTCACATTTAGTAGTAGCTTGCTGGTGTCCTTTCAGGTCAGGAACTCTTGCAATAGGCAGCTAGCCTATTGGAGAAAGACTACTCTCATCCCTCTCCCGAGGTAGCTACTTTTTTTTCGTGCTTCTTAAGTCGATGTTGACCTATATATAAGTCAGATGTTGGAAAGGGAAGCCCCCATAATATAAGCACTGTTTCAGTCAAGTAATGCCTTTAAAGCCTATAGTATAGCTGAGTGGCTAAGAGCTTCTGGTAATTTAAAAATGTAGGAATCGACTTGTTTTGCGTTAATGGGGCTTTGAGGGACGTCTTCTCTTTCCCTTATCAAGCAAGTCACACCTAATCACCCTTGATGCCATCTTGATAACTGGACTGAATGTTTCATCACAGTCTATACCCTATTGCTGGTTGTAGCCTTTGGCTACCACGCGAGATTTGTAGCGATAAATAATCCTATCAGACTTTGACTTTCTCTTGTATAACCACTTGCGAGCCGATACACAAATTTCTAAATCAAAATTTAGCAGAAAAATGGGATGAAGCCCACCAAAAAGCTTTTGACAAAATAAAGGACTCCATTCTAGTGCCTATAACGCCAGGAAGCCTTTATCACTATACCTATCAGTCACTGAAACCACTATGGGGTCTATATTGGCTTAATACGATGAAGACAGACGGAAGTAAAGGTCCATATACTACCAACGTAAGAAAATGACTGACTACAAGACCAAGTATACCAATTTGGAGAAAACCTGCTTGGCTCTGGTTTGGGTAAGGCAGAAATTGAGGCATTACATGCTGTCTTTCCAGTATATTTAATAGCTTCCATGGATCTACAAAAAAAGTAGTTGTTCGAGAAACCTGCCTTAACGTAACGGGAAGGACCGCGAGATGGTTACTGCTTCCTTCTGAATTCGACATCACATATGTAACCAAAATGGAAGGGCGATAGCAGAACACCTTGCACCCTATCAAGGAGGAACATGAGTTTAAGGATTGCTTCCTAGACGAGGAAATAGCTGTCACAGAAGAGGAGGGCATGGAAATTTGACTTCGATGGCACGACTAATCAAAATCGGTACGGAGTAGGGGCATTGCTGATTGCACCTGATGAATCGCACAACCCCATTGCCATTAAGCGGAACTTTTAAAGAACTAAGAATACCACATAATATGAAGCATGTATCCATGGATTAAAGACTGCCTTGACCCTAGGAATATAAGAAATAGAAGTATTTAGGGATTCCACGCTTATCATCTACCAAACTCAAAAGAAATTAAAAACAAAATATGAAAAACTCTTGACATACCATGCTTATCTTAAAAAGCTCACTGAGTAATTCAAGAAAATCCGTTTCTCTCCACTACCAAGAGAAAAAATAAGTTCGCAGATGCATTGGCAACACTGGCCTCCATGATAAACATTCCTGAGGGAAAGTCCACCCAATCATGATAGAACAAAGAAGCAGCCCGGTGTATTGCAACCTAATAGAAATCTTTGAGTTGACTCCCAGCATGTTCAATAGTGATCTTTTGGCCATTGAAATGGAACCCAACGGTAAACCATGGTTTACTGACATCAGGGAATATATTGAACACCAAACGTATCCCAAACATGCAACGGAAAATGATAAGAAGACAATCAGGAGGTTGGCAATGCAATTCGTTGTGCGGGGATGCGATTCGCCAAGCTGGGGCAAATCTTTCCCCTATCTCTAAAGGGGTTCGACTCAATACTCTTGTGTGTATCCTTTGGCCACCAATCTATCCTTCAACCCCTCAACAGCTCCATCAGCTTTTTGTTGACTTTATAGACCCACCTGTAGCCCATTATTGATTTCCCTAGAGGAAAAGAGACTCAAACCCAAGTAGCAAACCATTCTAGTGCTACGATCTCTTTCTGCATAGAGCTGCCAACAAGGTTGAGATATGGCCTGTGCAAAGGTATCAGGTTAAGAAAGATGGATGAAATTGCAAATAAGACTTGTGTGAAGTAGACAAAGAATTAGTTGATACAAACCTATGAATAGGAAAATGTAGATGGGTGGATCTACGTACCCCGAGAATAGAAGTTAGAGAACCTAAATCTGAAGAAGAGTCTTGGTTCGAAGTATAGGGAGAGAGGGAGACCACTGAATCAGTTGGCTCAACTCTGAAAACTGAGTGACGAGAATTGTCTTCACAAACCTGCGAAACTTCCCCTTAAGCTGATCAAGCTGCTGATCACTCTGGTCACCCGGATCTTGCTGACTCTATTAAATCGGAGAATTCTGATGCTGTATCATATAAACTCCTCAATAGTTCCACAAAGGGGAGACAAGGGAACATAATAGCCCTCCGTCACATGAAATCTCAAAGCCCCGAGCTCCATAGTAAGGCACATGTTCGAAAAAGGTGACATGTCGAGAAAGGTGGAATCGTCGTGTAGTAGGATCATTAACACTTGTAGCCCTTTTGAGAGAGGGGTACCCCAACCTCACTCAAGAAAACACAAAGAGTGAGATGTAGAGCTCAGTTTGTCTTGTGCATGAGATGGAATTTTAACAAGGCACGTGCATCCGAATACTCTGAGGTTTGAATAGTCATCTCTTTGAAAGAGAGTAAAACGCCCAAAGATAACGTGTATAGGAGATCACTCACCAATAATAGGAGCCATCGTCTTCTTACTCAAATAAGCGGCCATCATTAAATTCGCTTTACTAGCGATCCTATAATAGGGAACTTTCATTCACAGTAGAAGTCCTCGAGCAACTTGCCTAATACTAATAAATAAGGGGAAGGCCCAACAATTTATATTAGTATTAGGAAGGCACTAGCTAGCGCCCAACCTATACAAGGGCTTTCCACCTCCATTTGGTCGTGCTGCTATAATGTAACGTGCAGTCGTCCCAAGGCAGCAGGATGTATGGTATAGGGCCCCCTATTTTATCTCCCTTAAAGTCCTTTATGGATTTCGAGTTGGGAATAGAGTAGTGGCTTATTCGGTGCTATATCACAAATTCATTCTCGGGCATAGCTGTTCACGAAAGGTGGCATGGGACATCTGTCAGTGGCGCGAGTCTTTCATCCGAGCGAGAGGTCAGACCAATCCCATTCATCCTGCTCTGATTCGAACAGATCTTGTTGAATGAATTGATCCATTGTTGTATGCCCTACTTCTTAGTAAATTTCTTCCTACTCGGATCCGCCGTACTTCCTTTGACTACTCCTGAGATATAGTGGAATCATTTTGTTATGGTGGAGAGTGGGGAGTGAAAAGACCAATGCAGCAGAGAAAGACTGCATGAATCGGAATCCACTTATTAAGACAGACGACCGAGAAAGAAAAGCTCCGCGTTCGAACATTGTTTGATCTTAGCTTAGCGTGGTAGCCGCTGCTTCATTTCGTATAGTGATAACGCTTTCTATTTCTTAGCGCTCTGCCACCCTTGTATAGTAAGGGCTACTTTACTTGCGCGGCTTTCTCTTATAGGGTGACTTGACTCAGCGGTTAGAGTATCGCTTTCATACGGCGAGAGTCAGTGGTTCAAATCCAATAGTAGGTAAAACCGACCAAAACCCCTGCTTTTTCCAGCATGATAGCAAGCACGGACTGGCAACAAGGAGTCAATTGAATGATCAAAGCATCGGTTGCTTCCACCTGTGGCCTTCTTCGACCGCCTTGACACCTTAATATCAAGGAACCCCCCCTATTCCACAAGTAGGTGGAGACCTGGAGGGTCAGAAACCCCAATGGCAAACCTTTCACCGCGCCACACGATACTTTCGCGAAGCGCTCTTTCCACTCCTGCCCCCGCTAGCAAGGAGGTTTCAAGATACCAGGTGACCAAGTGAAAGAAAAACCTCCGAGTAAATCTTCTAGAGAGCGTACCCTTAGTTTCGACTATTTCTCTATTTAAAAATAGAAAACAGAAAAAGAAGCCAATTTTTTTTCTATGGACCCCTTCCACCAGATTACTTTACTGACTGTAATTCATTCAAAAAGAGTAAAGGAACTGGTTTAACAAAAGGGCTCTCAAAAGTGATCTGATACCTTCTTCCCTTGGTCTGGGAGGTAGGTTATATAGGCAAAAATTGTTCATAGGTTTCTCTATTAGGCCAAATAACCAATTTTAAGTATGCCTGGGATTGCCATAAGACCTTCTCCCTCTTGGAAACAGGCTAATCAAAAGGGGGTACTTTTTCCATTTGACTTTTTTGAGATATTCCGCTTTCTTGCCTTATTATATTATGAGAGTACAATGTTTATGGATAGTATGTTGCATTGGTTAAAACTTTAACGTCATATCAGTGCCTAGGGTAGCGCTGCAGATCCTAGCAGAGTATCGTGAATGAAGGCCTAAGTGATGCTCATCAGTGTCGGGACAGCGCCAAAAAACGAATAGATAGGTGGTTCAGTATAGTTTTAAGTAAATATCGAAAAAAGACTTTGTTAATTATATACCATATTTTGATGGTTGAGTGACGAATGAGATGAGAGATAGCATCCCGACTGGCTAGCGATGAGGAGAAAAGAATCCCAATGTATGGTCCTAATTTAAACACGCCACCTACATGACTCACTACATAGGTTTAAGGAATGCAGGATAATATGGTTCCTCATCCCTTGATATAAAGAAGTTTAGAAGGCAAGAATGATAAGCATTCGGGCCTCTAAAGCAAGATTAAAGTGTCCTCTTGGATAAGAAGACCTAAAACACCAGTCAATGGAAGAAGGTCGGTAATAAAAGGGAATCTTTCTTTTTCAGTTAAGTCTGCGCATGAATGATCCACTTGCCGCCGCTGACGTGACCATCTCCAAAAGATATGCCTCAATCTGTGGCAGATCAACTATAGGGGGAATGTGTTGGGAGATGACCTCCCGTTGCGGTAGTATGAGCCTTCCCTTTCCTTGATGTTACACAGGATGCGCAATGTGGGGTAGTACGAGGTGACTGATAGCATTACATTATAAGAATCGAAAGAGATGTTAAAAAGAACGACCATGGAGACTTGGGGATCTAGAGCACGTCTTTCTTGTATATCTCTCGTGTCGAGAGCAACTTCCTCGAATATCAACGCAGGGAGCCGCGAGGAGAGGACTTCCAGGGCTCGATCTACGGCTGCGTCTCGTGGTTTGGTAGAATAGACACTTCTAAGGATAGTCTACACACACAAACCCAATCTCGTTTTCATAGGGTTATGGTGGCACTATGTTTAAATTTACTTCACCTCCCCTTCAACCTGCCCCAACTCCCCATATATATTATCAAATAGAAGTGTCAAATACAAGAAATGCAGTAATCCTACCCATTGTGAGAGGCATCTTCCACTTTTTAATTGAAGGGTTCCAAACCTCGCTTCGTCGCTCAGTCCCCTGCTTCTTTCCTCCTCTTTTTCCTTTCTGGCTCTTTATACCAATGTGATTTAAATCCAGGTGCATATTTCAATTACGTATTCCATGATTCTTAGATCCAGAGGTAGCACCGATCCATCAATAGCTGCATCCCTTCCTCTCGCACCTGGTCTAGTATCTCTTAGGTCGATATCCAGTAGCTCCAGTAGCAGCAGAGAGAGAAGATTGGTAGTAGAAGGTAACGAACTAGAGACTCAGAGAGAGATCAGAAGCAAAACTCGGCAAGGCAAAGAGAAGGCGGAACCCAGGTGCTACACTAAACTAGGCGTTACCTAGGTCCGCACGAATCAGGCAGACTCTCTACCTGTGCGCGTGCCTATTTCGATTTAGGAGGGGTGAGAGTGGAGTTTTGGGAAAAAACCTTTCGATTTCTGCTAATTCTCTTCTTGTTGTACCATGTACATGACGATAGCAGTGGAGTGCTATCAGTGGCGGCTGTTGTTAAGGAAACACTCAAGGATCGAGTGACCCAACTTGATGGCAAGGTCGACCATTTGGACGGACAAGTGTAGACTATGGCAGAAAGGTACGGGAATCCTGAATCGTTCATCACCAGACGCTTGCTAATGAGTACCGCGTCTTCCCAGTGAAGTAGAGCTGTCTTCATGGGGCCTCAACGATCCCGGTGGCATTGTCCAAAGCATGACGGACCGGGTCAAATTGAGGAGCTTGCTGTGGAGATAGGTTTTCAGTTTGTGAACCGAATGTCTCACCTGGCGACTCCAGACTTGAGTCCCGGAACCACAACCATTCAACGGGATTCGAAATGCCAAGGCTCGAAGACCTCTGGGACATGGAACAGTACTTTAAGGCTGTTCGTGCCCCTTTTGACGACCAAGGCACAATGGCAACAATCTATCTCTCTAGGGATGCGTAGAATATTTGAAATGACTTTCGAACCATCACACGGATTCCGACCCAACTACCGTAAGAACAGAATGGAAGGGCAAAAAACTATTCTATGCGCAGACGTGAAAGCTCTATCAATAGACTGATTCAAGCTTCTTTTTATTTAGAGAGGAAAGATTCCCTCATCTGTGAACCGCCATTCACATACTATTCCTCCCTACTAAAATGAGCTATTGAGAATCTCGAGAACCTAAACAAAAATGCAGAAGTGAGCGTACCCTAAGGCTCTCCTCTCTCTCCCTTTTTTAGCCAACACCATCAACCCCATTATTCACTCGGTCAAAGCTTAAATCTGATGAATAGAAGGAAAGGAAATCAGAAAGATAGGCGAACAACTTGACTATAGTATAGGTCGGATGTTTCCGTGAGCAGTAAGCAGCAGATCTCCTCTTATTTTGGGAAAGCTGGTGGCCACGTGTGAATTCTTTAAAGGCAAAGGGCGGCCTGATTCGACATTCTTGTTTACTCTGATCCGGTCGAGGTGGTTTTCGTTTACCAGCACGTAGGTGTTCTAAATTCCTATGACCGAGTCTTTCTGGCCCCTATGAACATCTTTTCTTAATGTATTAAAGAGGTCCTCTCTAGTCGGTGAAAAGTGGTGGGTGTCCACTAACAACCATTCCTGGCTCGGCTTCGATAACGCAATTCCGGTAGGAGTCGGTAGTTGGGCAATGGATCCCTTTGGACCTGGAGAATGTGTAACGCTGGGTCGGGGTTTGGTGAACCAACAAGTCGCTCCTCTAGTGGAAGCATCGGGGCCCTTTTTCGTTTCCTAGGTTACACCTTCGGAATACCCCATAAGGGAATTTTTTCTACTCCCCCCAATCTTCACTTTACGCCACGCAGACTCCCCTTTCGTCATAAGGCGTGGAATTAGACCAAGGGAAACCTCTATAGGAACTAGTCCCTTATATTTCGCACATAGGAGATCGAGACACAGCCCCAGGGCTATGGGGAAAGATGTAGATCGATCGCCCTAGATAGAAAACTACATAGAGGGTCTCTACTAGTCTATATATTCGTTGATTTCATTCCCCCCGTAAGAAAAATATTACAACCTATGAGGTCTGCAAGTTTCACATCTAAGTAATACCCGATCCGATAGTTTACGATATAGATAGATAGATATATATTTCTAAAGAACATTCTAAGAAAAGATATTAATAGATATCGGTAGTTGTCCGGTCGTACCCGAACAATAATATTCCATAGGGAAATGCACCTAAGATCAAATATTTCGAGCCGGCTTCCGTAGAACATTTAGTCTTTCTTTTTGATGCTCCGATCACATAAAAACATAAAATTTGAGGCTCAATAGCTAAATACATGGCAATTGAATCATAAGCCGAGATCATAAATAGCATACCGCGAGTAGGAAGTGGAATTAATACAATGGATTCAAAAGCATCAAAACTCTCTTGTTCGAAAGAATTGAAAAACATCGAAATGGTACCAGCCGTACTTAATAATAGAAGGATTTGGCAGAAATATGTAAAATTTACCCTCCTAGAAAGATTATTCCAGAATAAATGGGCAATAGTTAGGAGAGGTGCGCCAGCGGCGAGCAGAAGCAAGGTTATTAGATACCTCAGGAAAGCCCGGGCAGAACCACACGTGCAAGTTTCCCTACATGTGGCTCGTCTGTGATAACTTCTTCGGATTTGCGTGAACTAGCGGACCGATCACTAAGTGGGGATGCTCCCTCCAGCATGAGCGAACCCTTTCGGAACTGGTTAAGAATGGGCGGCACTATCCCAGCCCGGATCCAGCCAGGTTATATTGATCATGTCGCCTTCCTAATAGTTGTACCTTGTCTTCGGGCGTCTTTGGCTTCACGATTGAAAGCTCACCGAAGAAAGGCAGGTGTCGTAGGTAAGCTCTATTTGGCCCGGAGCATTGATTTCCCATAATGAATAGGCTGGCTCTATCTCTCAATTACCTATCTTGTGCTCGAGAAGGTCTCTCAGTTCCTCGGCAGCACCTCGAGGTGCATTTAGTTGTCTTACATGAGACGAGGGCTATTCCCCACTCCATGGCATGACACATTTCGCTCATCCATTCTGCCCGTCCAGACGCGGTTCCCTTTCTCATTATCATCTACCGCCCTTTCTTTCCTCCCGGCTATTCACGCATGAAGATCATCGTATGTATGCTCGACTTCGGTTGCCGGTGCTATAATAGGTAGAAGTACATTATGGCAGGATCAGTCACCCGGGCAAACAACCCTCCTCCAAGAAGAATTGTGCTATGCTCCCCCGATCCTTATAGAGCGAAAGAGCTGCATGGTGATCCCTAGGTTGCAGCACGTCTGGTCGTTTACTCCTCACGCCACTGTCGCTTTTTCTAGGACCGACCGACGCCTTACCTACACAGGTGCCTATGTAGTGTAGTCTCGGTCACACATTCAATATAGCGTTCGGACTCATGTGCCTTCTAGAACCAGGGGTATTCGAGCCTGCTGCGTACGATTAGCCAGACTTGCGGCGGCAAAAGGATTAGACGCCCCCCCATGCTATGGTTCCCTGCGGTCCAAACCCCGTGCCGCTTTAGGTTAGGGAGATAGACAATAATTGCTCCTCCGCATCCCAAAGCGCGCTACCCTCCTAGGCGCGCAACACTAAGTAATCCAAGCCAACCCACATTACTAACTAACGGTGGATAATCATATTTCTTAGAGGTACTAAATTCAACTTCATGAATGAGCAAAATGAATGTTTCATTAATGATAAAGATCTCTGGGGAAACCACTAAAAAAATTGAACATATGGGAGGATCCGAACGAATTCTGCTTTCATTTCCCCCGTATGGAGCATTGAGTTACTTACGTTACGGTCTTCAGCAAGCAGGCTGCACTCTAGGCGGGTAGGAAGGCTCGCTAGACCAGCAGCCAAACCAAGAATGAATGTGTAATGATGGTGATTCCACACTAGGCTCAATAAATAATTGAATGTAGAAAGGGGATCATAAACAAAAAATAAGTCCATGACCCCTTTTTAGAGCATATGAGGGGAGGTCGAATTCCAAACCTTTTCTCTCGAGTATACCCATTACCAAAAAATATACGTCACTTTGGGACACATGCGCATAGCCGCCGCGCGTGACAAAAGGTCAACTAAAAGAAAGAGCTCAAACTCTTTTTTTTAGTTCCACTGAGAAAGTCTCTTCTTATAAAGGACGCCACTCTACGAGGGAAGATGCAGATAAAAGGCCATTAGCCTGATGTCAGCTTCTACGGCATAAGCTTTAGATCTATCAACGAATAATAAACATTTCATAAGAAAAGAAAAATATTTTCTTTAAATCTTAAAGAAAGGTATAGGTTAAATTTGGAATAGTCATTTCAATCTTTTTCCTCAAATTATAAGAAAGAAAAATCCCGAAAAATTCATCAATAAATGACGAACTCCATTATACAGATGATAGGACAGGGCTAAAGCAGTAATCTCATCGTAGATTAGGATGAGCTTTGATGAATAAAAAAAGAATTGGTAGAAATTCTCATAGGTGAAGCAAATAAAACCAATTTTCAGACAAAGAAGATAAGAAAAGGAAAGTATAGTGGCTAGGAAAGCTCCGGAGATTCTATGGGAAATTGAAAATGTCAAAGTAAGTTGTGGTTTATAAATAGTAAGATTAGGAGATAAGGGGCGAAGGACATTCATGATATTCGGAAAGATTTATATTCATTCGCTCTGCTCGCAGAGCGGTATACCGAAAAAAATAAGCGACTGCCTTACTTAAGCAATTCTTCTTATTCTTATTCTTTCTTAGTTGAAGTTCCTATATTGGATTTTTCTTTATTTTATGAATGTTATAACTCCTAATTCTTTGGTAGCGGACCTCTTTGATAGTTCGACCGTTATCCCCCGTCTAACTCAACTATTCGACTGTACGTCTATTGTTATTGCAAGAGAAAAGAGGGATGGCGCCTTCCTTTACCATCTGGCGGTTCAAAACAAAAGTGCTTCCAGGTACACGGTTGTTAGGCTCATCCAAGGCATATTTACGGAAGTAGCAGGGAACTTGACCGTTATCAGAGCCAGCCCATCCTTTCGGAGGGAGGAACAGTTTACTAAATATGTCTGAGTCATTTCCATCATCCTCTTCTTCTACTCTTGCAAAAATGAATATGTCTCCTACTTTACATAAAACCTTGTCCAAAAAATATGATTACCTCTATGAAGTAGATATCCTACCCGATGAACAAAAAGTATCTTCCATCGAACTACCCTTCATAAACCCTTACTCAGCGTTTGCCAAAAAATCCTTTGCACCCTGGACCCAAATTCGTTCCTTAGTCCAACATAGACCAAAAGGAGTCAAAGAATATGTTGTTGCCTCAAAACTTGACCAGCATCCTATTCTTGCCACTCGAGAGGAACAATTTATCACCCTTCAAATACCGGATGATTTTCCTAGGCAATGGAGAGCTCATGGTTTTACCCATATCCATTTTGGTGCTGTTCGAATCGCTTTAACATATCATGGAAGAAAAGGTCAACCTGTTGTAGCTCGACTTTCTCTTCTAGATACCCGATATTTGGAGTACCAACACGCAAACTTGGGTACTGCCGAAGTTACCCTGAATGCTGGAACTGTCTTCATAACTATCTTTCCAAATTTCAACATGTCCCTTTATGACCCGTACCTAACCGAAGCCTTAAAAATCCAAGTCCAAATCCAAGGAGCACCACAAGCCAAAGATTCTATCCAAGCAACCCTTCACCACCAAATGGCATGGCGAGTCCAAAATCATGCCATGGATCTTTGTCTACCCGGAGGAGAAAATGCTTTACTCTTAAATATTGATGCTACCAAAGGAAACACCATGTGCACCCAAATACCCAGACAAATTTCCAGAGATGAACTTGTCAAAATCCTTCCCGATTCATGGATCACAAATTATGAGAAGCTAAGAGAATCAGAGGAAACTCTGCAATCTGGTGAACCAACTTTTACCAAAAGAAGTGACAAAACCGTTTGCATAAGCTTTGACCATTCCCATCTCAAAAAACCCAATAAAACCATCTTTTCTTGCCAAATGATCCAACCCAAAGATACAACAGACACTTACCCAGAACCCGATGGAGAATTCTTCTGGAATATCCAAAGCATCATGGAAGAACATGACTGGTGCCAATATTTTGACAAAGAAGGCAAAAGAATGTGGTGGTTCAAATGCCCTTTCACTGGACACTGCCCATGGGATCTCGGTTGCACCTGCCAAGATTGTATAGAAGATCCAGTTGGAGAATATAATGAACATCACCAGCGCAAATCTAAATCCAAGAAAAAGGGGAAATCTACTGAAAGAGAATTTCGGGCCAGATATGAAAATAAAGATCCTTCTATTGGCTCATTAAGCCGTCCAAGTAAATATGAATTTCTTGTCAGTTATAAACCCCAAGAATGGCCGAAACTACCTGAAAAATTCACCCCTAGCTGGGAGGATAGTGAAACCATGCCCAAATCCGAACCAACATCATCTCACACCCCAAAACCGAAAAAGCCACCTGAGCCTAAGACTCCATCAACCCAAAGTTCCACACACCCACAAATATTCATGATGAGCCCTTCAAGTTCTAGTCACTCCCAAGATTTTCCTCCACTTCAGCCTTTTGAAAAGGAGGGTATCAGCCATGCTCCAAAAATCCCCAAAAAGAACATAGTACTACCGTCTGGAGAAAAAACCCCAATAAGTGATATTGAAGCAACAATGAACTGGCAATCAGAAAATTCCATCTGCCCGAACAAAGTGCTCAATAATATTGGAAACACCATAAAAAATGTGGCCCATGCACAAAACAAGTTGATGAGCAAAGTGGAAACAATTGAGAAAAAGGTGGAGCGGTCATCGTCTCAACATGCAGGACTGATCAAAGCTTTGGAATTAAGGTTGGCAAATTTACAATATGAGATTTGTCCGCCAGGAACTTCACTTTTCCAATTTTTCCAACAACAACAACAGGAGACGATTTCCCTCAAAGAACAAATTCAGCTTTTGAGAAATGAACACTATGAGCCACAAAGAACCCCATCATTCTCTTCAAAACCTACCTTCTTCCCCATGTCATCACGAGCATATTCACCACCTAAATTAGACCATACCTTCTCTACTTTTCCATCAACCTCAAAAAATCCAATATCTTTCACCCGACCAACAAAAGAAGAAGATGATTTTGATATTGCAAAAATGGTTTGGGAAA
Source organism: Nicotiana noctiflora (assembly GCA_032618575.1). Lineage (NCBI taxonomy): Eukaryota > Viridiplantae > Streptophyta > Magnoliopsida > Solanales > Solanaceae > Nicotiana > Nicotiana noctiflora. The sequence continues at coordinate 128,228 of JASVEL010004394.1, forward strand.
GGAAAGATGCCCTTGCAGCAAAGAAACAAACCAAGAAAAGGCGAGACCAAGGAGAAAGTTCAAAAGGATCAAATCCTGACAATCTGATGATTTCCGACCAGAAGGCTCCAGACTTCTATGTCTCTCAGCCAAGATACATATCAGAAGAAGATACCCCATGGTCAGAATCGCTAAACTCATCAGAAGACGAATCCATGGAAGATAGTTCTCAAGCAAGCAATGAATCCACAACGGAATCTTCCGAAGGAGATGATCCCCCAATATTTGTAAACCAGCCAAGAGATCCAGAAATATCTGAGGTAGATGATGAACAAGAAGGCATGACGGATGAACCAATCCCAGAAAGAAGATATGAGCCTATGGCGTCAAAGCCAATTGGAACTGGTTTCCACACTTTCACCTTAGATGATGTCAAGGTTTCAAAATGGCCTCAACGGATCCAAGACTTCTATACTTGGATGGTGACCAGAAATTTGGTGGAAGCGAGAAAAGTATATCATCCTTTCAGAACTCACTTCATGATTCTCAGGAATCCTCAGAGACCGGTGGAATGCACTTGGAATTCAAGACAAAAATGCTTTTCTTACTTCCCAGGATTTTGCTTTCAACATCAGAATCCTACATGAAGTTTTTGCGGAGATGCTGGCCAAAGACAGGAGAAAATGCGGAGGCAACTGTTCGAGATGAAGTGCGTGTCATTCGACAGAAATGACATTGATAGACATTTTCAAAAAATGGCAAAGATATACTTTGAGATTGGAGGAGATATCAATCTAAAGCAAGCCTTTGTATCTTCTCTTCCAAAGTTGCTGGCAAGTCGAACCATGACCATCATTGAAGAAAAGTTCCAGTCCATAACCATCCCACAAATTGGTTACATCAGGCAAGCTATTTTCGTCGCATTGGATGATATATGTACGAAGCGCTCTGCCCTGAAACAAATTATCCAACACAATCCAGCACTTGACAAAGCATGCCGCAAATCTGATCTAATCACCGGATCAGGATGTTCTTGCCGCACATCTAGGCGAAGGAGAGAATTCAGAAGGTTCAAATGGCCAAGAATTCCAGATGGAAAGTCAAGGTCCAAGAGACGCACAAAATATTTCAGACGGAGAAGACCAGGAAATTTTCACAAGAAGAACAGGTGTTTTATTTGCCATAAGATTGGACATTTTGCAAAAAATTGTCCACAATCAAGAAGGTCTGTCAAACTCATTCAAGAGATTGAAGATTACACTGGTATACATCTCGGAAAGGAGGAGGACCTTGAATCCATATTCTCTGTGGATGATGAACCTAATGAAGAAACTTTATTCTCCCTTGATATCTATGAAGAGCAAGGCAATTACCAAATCTCAGAACCAATAATCGAGGCTAAAGAGGAGATCAATTCTCTTACTGTTGTTCCTCAAGTAGAAGTCAAAATCTATTCATCCAAGTGGGACAAACCAACTCGAGTTATTGCTTTCATTGATACCGGAGCTGCCTCCTCACTTATAAATCCAGCTGTTTTTCCTGAAGATCAATGGGTACCGCATTTTAAGGATTTCAACACTGCATCAAATGCGATCCTAACAACAACTGTCATTACAAAGCACCCGATCACCATTGAGTTCTTCCCAGGATTGAAGCTCAGGACGAAGCTGCTAGGATCTGATGTACCAGGAAAAGATCTTATTATTGGATTCGATATCTACAGACAGCTCAGAGATCAGCTCCATATCAAGGCTAATGGGATAGCTTTTAAAAAACAGTTCAGGCCCTATTCTGAAATCCCGAGGCTATTCCAAATCACCAAGGACGAACAGATCAAGGAGATCGAGCAAAATCTCATTGAACAATCATGTGCCGATTCCCACAAAGACTTCATGATGAAAGGGAAACGCCCTCTATGGAAAAATGAAGAATTTTTTATCAAGCTCCCTTTCAAGAAGAATGAAAACATCAATCCAACAAAGGCCGGTCATTCAGGAATGAATCCAGATCATCTGCAACTCGCAAAGAAAGAGTGTGAAGAGCTTTTGGAATTTGATCTGATAGAGCCATCGGATTCACAATGGGCATGCGAAGCATTTTACGTCAACAAAAGAGCTGAACAAACAAGAGGAAAACTCAGGTTAGTCATCAACTACCAGCCACTTAACCATTTCCTCCAAGATGACAAATTCCCTATTCCAAATAAACTTACCCTTTTCTCCCACCTAGCCAAGGCCAAATATTTTTCTAAGTTTGATTTAAAGTCAGGATTTTGGCAATTAGGAATTCACCCTGAAGAAAGACCCAAAACAGGATTTTGCATCCCCGATCATCACTTCCAATGGAAAGTTATGCCTTTCGGATTAAAAACTGCACCTTCTTTATTCCAAAAAGCCATGATAAAAATATTCCAACCCATCCTTCATACCTCCCTAGTTTACATTGATGACATCCTGCTATTTAGTGTGACATTTGAAGAACATATCAACTTGCTTCGTCAGTTTGAGGAATTGGTAACACGATACGGGATCATGCTCTCAGCAAAAAAGATGGTTCTTGCTCAAAAGGAAATTGATTTTCTTGGAATGCATTTTGTGCAAGGAGAATATAGTCCAGGACCCCATATATGTCGGGAACTACTCAAATTTCCGGATACCAACTTCTCAACAAAGCAGATCCAACAATTTCTGGGCATAATAAATTATGTAAGAGATTTTATCCCAAATATCTCTACATACATTTCTCCACTTAAAGAGATGCTCAAGAAAAATGCTCCTCCATGGGGAAAGAAACAAGATGAAGCAGTCCAGAAAATAAAGGAGAGTTCTAAAAATGTCAAGTCCCTCTATATCCCTCCGGACGGTAAGAAGATATTGCAGACAGATGCCAGTAATGAATATTGGAGTGCTGTTCTATTTGAAGAAAAAGATGGCCAGAGGAAAATATGTGGATACGCCAGTGGAAAGTTCAAAGAAGCCTGTGTCACTTTATTACGTCAGGAGAAAGGAGATCAAAGAAGTATGGGGCTGATACGCGACAGATCAAATCATAGAGATAGCTGATCTAATGAGGCGGAAGAAAAGGAACCTCGGCGACCTAGAGATCGCGGAGCCCGCGCCCGAGCCGAAAGTGAAGAAGCTTTCCTCTCCTTTCAGTCGAGCATGCCCGCCCTTTAGCACTTCCCTTACCTTACTCTAGGGATTTCCTTCTCTTCTTCTCTAAGGGCAGTGAAAGCCATCTGATATAGGGCTTTCTCCTGTAATTTGTGTCTCGATAAGAAGCTTTCTTTTGATCCGGGTTAATCTCGTCTTCTTGAAGAATTGTGGATTCATAAACCTAGTAAGGCAAAGCGATTCTACTCCAATTGCATTCATCAGTCGGATGAGAGTGAGAATAGAAAGGAAGCCGGGAGGAAGAATGGAGTATAGCATTATCTCTAGAGTACAACCCGGAGCCTTCTTTTTGTAAACCATACTCTTGCGCCCCTCAATCCCATATCTACTACTTAGTTAAGCCCTTAACTACTTCTATATCTTAGAAAAACCCTGTTCTCTAATCGACATTTTATAGTCTGCATATCTATGGAAAGAGGAAGCTAGGAGAGGATTCTAAACAATTCTATCGAGCCGAACAACAAAAAGAGAATGATGGAATACCTTTCTTAGCTAGCCTAGCGTGCTAGAAACCTACATGGAACAAGAGCCAGATCGAAGACATTCCTTTCATTCTTTTATACCCCTCTTTTCTTAGTTGCTCCTCTTTCTAGCGATCTAATGGTCGTAGACCACCTTCTTGTGACTATGTTGAAGAATTCATTCCCTCCTTTGAGTTCTCGAGTGAAAGGGTCCAAGTCATAGGAAAATATCCAGTTTCTCTCGCAACATATCTAGTTTATCCTGAAGCAGCATTTCTCGAAGTAGAATTCCCATAAGTAGAGGATGAAACCCTTGCTTGTTTATCCCGATGAGGGTTTATGAATCACTCAAATGAGCCTTTCTAGCTGCATCTGAATCGGCATCCCCATCCATATGTTTATGCACAGGGGCATCTAAATCCAAATCTGTGGAATCTATTGGGGAATCCCCATCCGCACCCGAATTGGCTAAATCTAGTATAGTGGGTCTTGTTCCGATGCGGGAAAAAATCTTTTTAAAGGGCATCTCGGCGAAAGAGGACTGAGAACCATAAGGCGAGCGCCAAAATGCTAGCACAAACTGCTCCCACAGAAACGCATGATAAGAGGTGTGGGGATAAACAGGCCACCACGTATACCAGATATGGGTCCGGACGACCCAAGTGCCCGCTACTAGAACCCAACCCTTAAGAGGCTAAGGTCCAAGGGGCTACCGTAGGAAGTCAGCTTCACCTGTAACCTTAAGGAATACAGAAAGTTACCCGGAATTCCTATCAAGGACTTTGCCTGCTATTCATTCCTAAATCAATTTCACCCTTAACTAGCTAACTCGATGGGACGTCAACAGCGGGAATGCCAAATGCAAGACCTGGACCTGGTTCACGCAGTCAAGCAGCAAAGACCTCTTTCTCTCCGGGAGATTTCGTAACGGCTATAAAGAATGGGTCTTTCCCCTCGTGAAAGTCTATTGGGATCGATCCCTTCAACCCTCCTTGGCGTGGAAGGTCGCAACAGAAAAGAAAACTTTTCTTCTTAGCAGCTTTTTCAACCTACCCGAGGTAAGGAAGTAAAGAAACCAATACCCTTTTTACCTACTATGCCTTTCATCGGGTGAGCAAAAAGTAGTTACCTTTAGCCCGGTCTGCCTTATTAATTATTGATAAGGCATAGGGGAAGAATCATCCTTATAAGAATGTTGCTATACAAAAGCAGTTCTTTTTCACATTCAACCATGAGAAGGCAACTTGAGCAATCAAAGCTACGCCCTCTTCCACTAATGACTATGAACAGTTGACAGCTAATGATTTCTACTTTACTAAGCCAGTTCCGTAAGTTAAGGTCCATACTTGAAATGTAATAAATAGGAAGGGGAAGGGTCGGCCAAAGCTGTGGAGACAAGGTGGAAGATAAAAAAGCTATATTTATAATAATAAAGAGAATCTATTCAAATTCATATCAGAAAATGGGATTATCACTATACTTGACTGGAAAAATCAGCCAATCTACTCTCCTTTTTTGGTCTCCCCCCTGTAACTTGATAAATCATAAGAGAAAAAGAAATCGTTGCGTAGAAAGTCTTGCTTACTATCTCCTCCATCAAAGTTATGTAAGAGGAAAAGAGCGAAAAGCTTACTTTTAGGTAGTGGCCTAAGCGCTAAGAAGCTCCAATCATGCTACTCAGACTATATTCTTAACACATGCAAGTTGAACCTTGGTTTTCATAGTTCGAAAGAGAAGGGGAAGAAGCGGGGTAGAGGAATTGGTCAACTCATCAGGCTCATGACCTGAAGATTGCAGGTTGGAATCATGTCCCCGCCTAATCAGTGGAACATTATTCACCGGGATAGAAGGCCGGTCCCAACCCGTCCACAAAATAGGGCTAGTGTTCAGTCTTGGTTGGTTCCACCTCTTTGTAGGGTGATGACACCAGTAGCTATTACGCACAGATGACCATTTCTTAGACTATTGAATTCCAACTTAGAGCTCCACTCCTTACAGTCAAGAGGCTTTCACTCCTTCCACTCTAAACTACTGTATGCCTATTTTCCGCTTTTCACAGTCAAAGTCAAAGGTTTATTGGTGGCAAGATCGACATGCCTTCTAGTTGTAGTTGACTTTTAGCGCACCCGAACTACCCATAGTTGTCTATTTACGGGCTTGCATTCAATAATCAATCAATTCATTTTTCCGTTTTCTATCGCACGCTTCAACTATTTGTTTATATAGTGTGTGAAGTCTAACTAATGGAAAGTGCCTACGAATTAGTTCCAAGAAAGCGGCCATTCACGTAAGGAATAGAGGCCTTTAAGGATGTACCTGCTTTTCCTTTTTTTCGTCGAGATTGGGTTGGTGTTCAGTGTACCGCTTGTGACGCCTATGCTTTTCAAGCCTACATAGGGTACATGATCGAAAAGAATGCATTGGATGGATTCCCGGGCATTGAGAAGGAAGGACGCTTTCAGAGGCGAAAGGCCTTGGGGAGATACCATCTGTGATCCATGGATCTCCGATCGGGAAACCGTATCCAAGCTCCGTGGCTAGTCTGCGCTCTTTGGACTTTTCAAACTTAGCGAACTGAACCACGTTAGTAGCTAAAGGAAGGGAAATCAACCGAGACCCCGTTAGTAGCGGTGAGCGAGAGCGGATTGGGGGTTTGAAGAAAAAAAAACACGAAGCTTCGTTCCTCAGCAAAATGTTCACTTCTTTTTCGCCAAGTTTCATTCGATTTATTGTGGATTGGATGATGGAAAACCAGCAAGCTACGGCTTCAAAGCTTACCTTATTTAGAAAAGGAGAAAGGGCGTTTTTATAGATGTTAAGGTTGATTAAGGGGGGAGGAGCTTGAAGAGCGAAGCGAGCCGCACTAGCCTAGCAACGTTTTTCAGCAGCAAGCTACGGTCTAAAGACCCCCTAACCTAGGTTGGGGCAAAAACTCCAAAATCCAAAATGTTGGTTAGGGTTCCAAACCTTTCTCTAATAATAAGGTAAGCTTTCAAGCCGCCGCCCTTTAAAGGAGCGGGCGCAGTGAACTGTAATTGTGAAAAGATTGGAAGATCTGGCCAAAGAAGGTGATAGCCCTGTAGATTTGTTCCCATGGTTCGATCCTTCCCAGTTAAATGCGGTGTGTTCGAATTCTGATCACTTTTACGCGAGAAAGGGGGACCACCCTCTAAGCCTAAGTATTCCTCAATGACCGATAGCGTACAAGTACCCTGAGGGAAAGGTGAAAAGAACCCTATTTGGGGAGTGCAATAGAGAACCTGAGATCCGATGTGAACAATCAGTCGAAGGAGCGGAGCTTAGAGCCTTTACTTTATGTAAAGCGCACTCACTATAATGGTGTACCTTTTGCATGATGGGTCAGCGAGGAAATGGGAACAGCGGCTTAAGCCATTAGGTGTAGGCGCTTTGAAAAGGTGGAATCTTCTAGTTCTTCCTATTTGACCAGAAACTGATCCATCTAGCCATGACCTCTAACAGGCCTTGGAGGACCGAACTTACGTATGTGGCATAATACGGGGATGACTTTTGGCTAGGGGTGAAAGGCCAACCAAGATCGGAGATAGCTGGTTATTCACGAAATCTATTTCAGTAGAGCGTATGATGTCAATGGCCCGAGGTAGAGCACTCACTGGGCTAGGGTGGCCTCATTTCGCCTTACCAACCCTAGGGAAACTCCGAATATAGGCCTAGATCATTTGTACAGACAGACTTATTGGGTTCTAAGATCCAAAGTCGAGAAGGAAACAGCCCAGATCGTACGCTAAGGTCCCTAAGCAATCGCTTAGTGGAAAAGAAAGTGATCGAGCGATGACAACCAAGAGGTGGGATTGGAAGCAGCCATCCTTTAAAGAAAGCGTAATAGCTCACTGGTGTAGCTCCATGGCACCGAAAATGTATTAGGGCTCAAGTGATTCACCGAAGCGACGAGACCTTGAAAGCTGCATTTTCAAGTGTCAGTAGCGGAACGTTCTGTCAATCGGGGAAGGTTTTTGCTCACAAGACCTGGAGATATCAGAAGTGAGAATGCTGACATGAGTAATGAAAAATCCTATGAAAAACACGATCGCCTGCCAGTGGAAAGTTTTCTGCGTTCAGTCAATCTACGCAGAGTGAATCGGTCCCTAAGGAACCCCCGAAAGGGCTACCGTCCGATGGCTGCATGAAAGTGATGAAGTTGCTTTGACTACAGAACTATGTCTGTCTGTTGGAGCGAATTGGATGATATGGCCGAGGGATGCCCCCTCTTCCCTTCACTCTCCTTTCCCTAATATGAACCTTGAGTCATCAAAGCCTTTCTGACTCGGCCTGGCCCAGTTGCCCTATGCGACTGGCGCTTCTAAAGGCGAAACTCTCGGTCGTAGTTTGGCGACCTATCATCAGTAGGGGCCTTTAGTCTTCTAATTAATGTAGGGTCGTGAGAGTGCAAAGCGTACCGCTCTGCCATAGTCACGAGTCTGTTTATAGTCGCGACTGTTGTCATAGTCAACAAGGTTAAAACTTCCAGGAAAAAACTTTGAATTGGGAGGGCGATCCTCCCGGTGAACTGACCGTACCCCAAACCAACACAGGTGAACAAGTAGAGTATACTAGGGTGCTTGAGAGAACCATGTCGAAGGAACTCGGAAAAATGACCTCATAACTTCGGGAGAAGGGGTGCTCTCCTATATTTTGATTAGAAAAGCGGCACATACCAGGGTGTAGCGACTGTTTATTAAAAACACAGGACTCTGCTAAGTGGTAACATGATGTATAGAGTCTGACACTTGCCCGGTACTGGAAGGTCGGAAGGAGAAGTGTTATAAGCTTTGAATGGAAGCCCCGGTAAACGGTGGCAGTAACTCTAACTGTCCTAAGGTAGTGAAATTACTTGTCGCATAAGTAGCAACCTCCACGAATGGTGTAACGACTGCCGCGCTGTCTCCGACATTGACCCGGTGAAATTGAATTCTTCGTGAAGATGCGGAGTACCAACAGCTAGACGGTAAGACCCCGTGCACCTTAACTGTAGCTTCGTAGTGACAACCTTAATCAAATGTGAAGGATAGGTGGGAGGTGGTGACACACAACGACCAATCCTGAAAGACCACTCTTTTGTCTAATGATGCCTAACCACCGCACCGATCATTCGGGGGCAGGCGGGACACTGCGAGGTGGGTAGTTTATCTTGGGCGGATGCCTCCTAAAGAGTAACGGAGGTGTGCAAAGGTAGGCTCAAGCTAAGATTCTGCTCGTGAGCGTAATGGTATAAGCCTGCTTGACTGTGAGACCGACTGGTCGAATAGAGACGAAAGTCATCCATAGTGATCCGGGAGTCCCGTGTGGAAGGGCTCTCGCTCAACGGATCAAAGGTACACCAGGGATAACAGGTTGATGAATCCCAAGAGCTCTTATCGACGGAGTCGTTTGGCACCTCGATGTCGACTCATTACATCCTGGGGTTGAAGAAGGTCCCAAGGGTTCGGTTGTTCGCCGATTCAAGTGCTACATGAGTTGGGTTTAGAACGTCATGAGACAGTTCGGTTCCTATCTACCATTGGTGTTAAAGGGAGAACTGTGAGGAGCCAACCTATGGTGTACTAGTTGTTATGCCCATAGCAGCGCCGGGCAGCTAAGTTGGTATGGAAGAACTGCTGCGCCGCGGGAAATCCTTCTCTATACAAGTTCTCGGACGAGGTTTTTGAACAGAACTTCGATAGGCGAGAGGTGTAAGCACCGCGATGTGTGAAGCAATCTCGTACTAAACGAAACAATTTTCACTTTCCATAACAAAAATGAAAGAAAGTCAACCTATTCCTGAAATTGCGGTCAGTCTCGCTACCTCTTTAGTTGCCGCCCCCTACTTGCTCATTCGCAATTACTAACACAAGAAAGTCACCCCTATCTCTAAAGGGGCTTATGCACTCCACGACTTTCTTATGTTATGGGGTCTCGAAGACTGAATTTAGCTACCAACCTTAGTCAGCAAGCTGAAAAACTTTCTCAAGAACATGGAGAGCGGGGACTCTTTAACCTGGCAAAATATAGATAAAGAAATGAAAAAAATGGGGGGGGGGGGGTCGTGGTCTATGCTGAATTTTTTTTCTTAGATAGAATGAATGGAAAAGGGGTGTTTGTGTAGTGGTTTTCGTAGTTGCAAGAATTTTTATTTTTCGAGAAAAGGTCCCCTCCTTCAATATCATGATTGGGTCGACCAGGCCAGATCATTAGTGAATAGAAAAAAAAATGTACATAGTTGTTCCAGCTGAAATACTTGGAATAATTCTACCACTTCTACTACGAGTAGCCTATTTAGTGCTAGTTGAACGTAAAGAAATGGCTTTTGTGCAACGTCGAAAGGGTCCTAATATAGTGGGATCATTTGGATTGTTACAACCCCTAGCAGATGGTTTGAAATTGATCCTAAAAGAAACTGTTTCACCAAGTAGTGCTAATTTCTCCTTTTTTAGAATGGCTCCAGTGGCTAGATTTATGTTATGTCTGGTCGGTCGGGCCGTTGTACCTTTGATTATAGTATGGTATTGTCAGATCCGAACATAGGGCTACTTTATTTGTTTGCCACATCTTCGCTAGGTGTTTATAGAATTATTATATCAGGTTGGTCTAGTAATTAGGGGGCGGCCGTTCGGTCGCCTATGATACTAGGACCAATAGCTTCAAAATGGGTTTATGCCGCAGGTGTTGAACGATCTACTCTACACAGGTATGGGCTTACAGGGCTAGGGCTCATAAACCCTTTCTTTCATTTATCACTAGGGCCCTACCCTGATTGGTCACTTTTCCGAGACGGGATCGATAAGTGGAAGTCATAAAAAAAAAAATCTTTCTCTTCGCACCTCAGATCAAGAGGAAGGGTTGCTTGTCAAGCTGGCCTGTATATAATAATAATAAATTTCTTTCTATTTTATATTATTATATAATTATAAGAAAAATGGAAAGATTCGCTTTCTTTTAACCAGCTCCTTCTTCTTTGTCAACGCTACTAAGGACCTATAGGTTTGCCTACTTTACTTATTAAAGATAATGAGAGTGGGTTATTCAAACAAAAAGGAAAAGGCCCTACTTAGTTGACTGACAATGACAAAGACTTGCGAAACTAAGTAGGGCCTGAGGCCCCCTGCGAATCCGTAAATTTGAGGAGCATGCCGCAACAAAAGGATGGTCCCCTATGCATTTCATTTTTTCCTTAAGGGAAAAAAAGTACCCCCATCATAGTGAACGTCTCCTTGTGATCGGGATGTGGTAGATGCCTCCCAGCCGGGGGGTGGATCGAATCGGAGTTTACTTAGGTAGCCACCGACCTACAGTTATCCTTAAACTTCCGTGCTTGGTGGAGAAGAAGCGAACAAAAGTACGCTCGCTTACTGTCTTGTTCTATGTCATGAACTGGGATCGCTCGCCAGCTAGGTCAGATTGGAGCAAGATTTTATGAGAACATATTCCCCATATTCGGGGACAACGGGCGGAATGACCTCTCGATCTACTTACTGCAGCCCAGGAAGAAAAATGTCGTCTAGGCATTCCCTGTTACTCCGATCTCCACTACGCCTAGGACATTGTCTGGGCTAAGAGCCATAGTTAGTTGCTGTTTCCATTTGGTTGTTTCTTCCTCGTTGTTGATACCGGCAAGACCCAGCCAGATGATGTCTGCTGGTTGGTAGTGAGAGGACTCTTAGTACCTGCATACCCAAAAGAGGGCGCTGGTTAAAAAATAATCATTTGATTTTCTTTCTTGCTCTCCCTTAGCAGCGGGAAAGGAGTCAATCTATCTGCCTAGCTTTGGTAGATTTCCCCCAACGCAATTCACCGAAATTCCACGAATCCCTTGGTGGATAAGTCCTACGACTCAGCAGCAGTGCAGAATTGAGTTTCTTGTCTGGTGGATCTGATCTATAGTTAGGGGGCAATACATACCAAAAGGTTTGAAGAAGGAAGGCGCATAAGAGTATATAACCAACCTACCCTTCTGTATATCCTATTCACATTAGTGAAGCGGTTGGATGCATAAGGGAAGTGCACGTTTGTGAGACCTTAGTCGGGATGCATAGGTGAGTCAACCTACAAGCACAGAAGAGCATGGTACCGCTACCCCTCTCTAAGTAAAGGTAAGATTCTTAGCCCTGCAGATGACTCCATCTAAAATACAATAGGGACAGCCGTTTTCGACTGCTCGTTTCGTATCTTGAAGAAAGAGTAGGCTTAAGTAATGTAATATGGGTCAGGTCAATAATAGCTATGCTAGTGCCCTACTGATTTAAGGCCTCCGCCCGATCCCGAATGCACAAAATCGTCCACGTAAGGCTCGCATATGTTATGCAAGAGGTCACTGATAATTTGTGTCATCGCTCTTTGATATGTTGCACTTTCTTTTTCTTTTTTTGGGCATATCGTAGTAAGGAAAGGAAGTGAGGGCACTCATTCGAATCGAATAGCTGAAACTACTATAACTCCTATTTTTATGCTTTAAGAGAAGCCTTCTAGCTCGTTTTAAAGCGTTGAAGAGAGAGATAGGACATTCTAAAGATGGTTTTTGAGGAAGCATCTGATTTCTAACTACGAGTCCGTTTTCAAGCTAACTGAATGCCTATCTGCTGCTAGTTCTGTTCCACTATCTGCTCTTATTGCTCTTGTTGCCGGTGTGACAGTCTAAGTAGACGGTGCTCTCTTTCCTCTTATATTTGGGGTTCATAACCGGTGCTATTGAATCTGCAGTTAAGGGAATATCACCAGTTCTTGGAATACGAGCTCTAGGACTTCATGGCTTTGAGGGAGGTTTAGCCTAGCCCTAAGCCTTTTCGGAATAGAATGCTTCTTTGACAGAGCTTCAAGCAAGAAGTAGGAAGGCCCTCTTTTCGCCAATGGATCACTTAGTCGGAATAAGCGGTCTTTAGGTTGATGCGGAATAAGCCATTTTCCCTTGTTTCCATGGAAAGGTGTCGAAGGAATAGGCACATTTAGAGCTGTGGGACTTGAAGGAATAGAATGCCCGTTAGAATGGGCAGGGACAATCGATCATTGGCTTAATTTCCTGGGGGACTCTAGTATAAAATATTCCTGGTATTTCGTCGTGAAAGTGTCACATTTATATTGTTCTTATTAAAGGAAAGAGCCGAATAGACAAAGGGTTTACATGACCGCTTGCTTTGGAGAAGATGCCATAGTAGAAGAAGAAGGCCTTTGTTTGCAAAGATGACTTTCCCGCTTTCCTTTGTGAGGGAGGTTTGTGCACATGAATTAATAGTCAAAGTATAAGGAAGATGGCATAGAGCATAGAATGAGATTGATGCTTCGAATGCCTAGTTTTCAGGGGTTGTGATAGAAGGAGCTGTGGCACTTTCGGAAGGGGGAATCAGACTAGGCTGTCACTATTCTAGAAGAGGAAGCGTAGCTGGCACGTTGAACCATGTCTGTCAACGGTGAAAGATAGCCCTAAAGTAAGGGCACCGGAGATAGTATCTCTCAACTGTCGATCGACGTGACAATCACGCCTGCTTGACAAAGCCTTTTTCATTCAGTCTCCCACTACGCTAAATGGTCTTTCCATTTCTTGCTGGATGACTACTATGTAAAAAGATGACGACTACTCCCAGTCTCTGGTCAATCCATGCTGATGCTAGAAGAGCTATTCCTGCCACCCACCGGGAAGAGACGAGGAAGACTAACCACCATCCTGCTCGAACTTTTGCTGCCTGAGTTATATAGCTGACTGCGAGAAGGAAGGTTCAAGCTATGGCTGCCCCATGGGATGCTCATTTGAAACCTTTGTCCGGTCAATGAGAGAAAGAGAGAAGTGATGTAAACATAAGAATGGAAGGTTTGCTTGTCAGCTATCGGGCCAATGAGGCTCTTCTAGCTTTACCTACATGGCAAGGGAAAGATCAAAGGCGAGGTGGGAAATGCCCCGCACGAACTATCTGATAAAGTTTTCTTTTTCCTATAATAGGAAGCTGGCAAAGCCGTGTTTGATTGTCGCGTACATGCTCCGTTATAGCTTTGTTTATGCGCCAATCAATTGACAGTGAAGCAGAGAAGGAAGAGTTTTGATCACCGTGTGGGTAGTCCCTATTAGGGTTTCCGTTTCATGTGCACTAAAAAGGAAGGAAGACTGGTGCGACTATAGTAATGCCAAGCATACAAGCAAAGGACTCTACCTACCCCATACTAATGAATGAAAGAAGCTCATCGCGGATGATAGGACAAGCGATAGCGGTTCCATTCTTGATCTTCCTATTACATACCATAAACAGTCACGTTTGATTCACCGACATTGGTGCTATAGGCTCTACCCCCACCTACCAGCCCTTTATGGAGTTAGCGGACCAAGAGAAAAAATTCCCCGATATAAAAAAGAAAGTAAGAAGGGTTCCAAACCATTGAAACAGAAAGCACTAAAGACTGTTACGACGTGGAAGAAATGATCACCGTCAAGCACAAGATTCAAAGGTGGAATCTTCCTACTCTTGTTAGTTGGGACAGAGCATCCTATCTTGTTGATTCTCCTTTCCCACCGCCTCGAGCTCTCGCTTTCGGGGTGGATACGCAAGAAATTCACTATGAAAATTGACATGACACAATCCCTGAAGAGTATGATGTGCCCGACCTTGCTTCTCTTGATCCCCACCCACCTCTCGTAGAGGCGGGTCAATATCAATATCTATACCAGAAATTGCTTTTAGCTTTATCGTTTCAGAGACAGAAGAATTCCTTTTGTACTTACAAGAATGCTACTTAGGGAGAAGAATCTCCTGACTCAGGAGCACCTGAATCTATTCTTTCTATGTCCCACATCCGCCTATGTTAAAGCATCCGCACATTCCTCAGTGAAAATAAATGCTACTCAGGCATCAAAAAAGAAAGCTGGTGCCTCGTCAGAAAGACTTGGTTCGTCGAGTAGAGGCCTTTCCCTAAGATATTGGTTTTAAGCTCCTCTCCATACAGTCAAGTGGCTGAATACCCCTCGAATCTTGTCTTCGGTTGCTAACCACCTGCGCAAGGGCCTTGTTATTAATAGGAGAGATTAGGGAGATGAGGCAAGGAAGGGATCAAGGGAAGCCCCGTCAAGAATTCGATGTTCAATGTTATAATCTTTGGAATCGTTAGCAAAAAGAAAAGCCAACCTTTTATTTTGCACGCTTTATTACATTTCAGTTCAGATACCTTGCTCGACTTGCGTCTTTGCACGCTCGACCGCTCCCCCATCCCACCTGGCCCATTCTAGTAGGGAATAACCTCAATCCGTAGAAGTTGCATCCTCAAGGGCTGAGTAATTATGCTAGTGATCAAGATATCAACCACATAAATAGGTAGTAAAATGGTTATGGACCCACGATGACGAAAAGTAAGTGATGCGTTGGACTTGTAAAATCTTAGGCCAAACTAAATGTTCTTCAGTGAAGACAAGAAAGCTTTTAAGTGTAGACGACTACTTGTACTTGAAATTCCATTCCTTTATCCGGTGGGAGGGTTTAGAGCTAGTTAAGCCAATAGCATATCTAGCAAAAGCTTCAGTAACACTAGCTACATCATTAGATCATTGATTAGCATATCTCCTCTGAATAGTCTACGTGGACCCTAGTTTCTATTACTATTAATTCTAATTAATCCAGTAATGCATACAGCCTTGACTCTCTTAAAGAGTAGGAGGTTTAGCGTCAACTCATTCAATGAATGTTCTTTCATTCACCACACGGATGAATCCTACTCTGTACTTTCCAGCGAACAGTCATTTGTCTAAAGAGAATAGACGTATAGCAGCTCTCTCTCATAACAGAATGAAAGCAAGCAAGAACGAAATAAGCGCTTACCCTATCGACCGAAGCTACTATCCTAAAATAAGAAACTCTTAAATTAAAGAACTACAGGAAAGGTAATATACTGAGCTAGCCTCCTGTTATGCACCAATGCTTGAACAAGACCGTTAACCTTTACCCAAAGAAAGAAGAGCTATTGGTCAGTTTCCTATTGTTGACCGATACAGCTCCACCGATTGAGACAGGGCAGATGCGACCGATGGAAGGGATCTAATTTGAAGAAGTAAGTCATTTGTGGACTGATTCCGACCCTTTACCAGAAGACAAGAGATTCGTGGTATGGCTTTAGAAAAGGTATTCATTATTCGGATATCGTTTAACGAATTTCTCGATTGCCGATTCACTGTGCCTACCAATGATGCCTTTCACTTTCAGACAGTTCCTCGCGCATGAAAGGACTTCACTTAGAAAGTAAAGATAAGAAAGGATAAAGGATGGTCTACGATCAGGGAATGCCTTTTTTATTAAAGAGAATTGGCCGTACAGAGAGCGCCTATATCTCATAAGAGAAGGAGAGCCACTTTTATTAATAGTATATTAATGAGTAGGACATAAATTCCAAGCGCTCCTAGCTCAGAAACCACACACAGACAAAGACACGGAGGCCCAAAAAACTCATGAATAATAGACTAAGAAATATACGTGACATACACTTCCTGTGTGACGTTTTCATCTTAATGAATTAAAGCAGTTTGTAAAATGCTACTTTTCTTTCTGCAACAAGAAAGACTACTTTTTCTTATCATACACCCTTATGAATGAATGAATCTCAAAAATTAGACTCCTAAACTAGTCCCCCTCCTCTCTTTCTTCAAAGGCAGAGGTACACATCACAGGAAAAAAACCCAAAAACAGAAAGAGAAAGAAGTAAGTCAAAAAATAGGAAATACTGCTAGATGGCTAGTAGATTAGCAGCAAAGTACGCTTTTACTTCCTTTTGGCACAACAAACAAGGTAGTAATATGGGAGAAAGTGCTCTAGTAATCTTCTCCAGCAGAAGTGGCCATAGTGAGATAGAGTGGTGAAACTGGGTTTCGAATAAAAACAGAGCGAGGAGGGAAGGCAAAAGCTATGACATTGGAATCCGCTTCAAGGTAAGCCCCACTCCACTAAATTGGAGAATTCCAGAGCACGTATTAGAGAGTGCTCCTATGGCAGTGGGGGCACAATTGAGAGAATTTCGATGATTAGAAAAGAAAAAGAAGAAAGTTAGTGTTCAATGAGCTCGAGATAGCTGCCTGATGAGAGGAAGGGACGCTGGGTATAGTCTTTCTTTGGTTCCAGCCCCACGGTTACACCAAAGCACACCAGTCAACACCTGAGTTGGCAAAATAAAAAAAAGCTAACGCTAACTAAGTGTTTAGTCACCATGCCCAAAAGTCCCATGCCTTTCTCGGTTGGATAAACAAACCCAACCCGCGATTTCCTACAGGTCTCTCTTTTTGTTTGGGGGGAGCAGAGCAGTCAAAGAATGAACCAAACAAAATGATTGGTCTTGTTGTACACTCACTCTTAGTAAAATTTTCATGTTTGATGTTCGTGTTCGCAGATATGATGCAAGGAATAATAGACTTACATCATGATGTCTTTTTCTTCGTTATTCTGATTTTGGTTTTCGTATCATGGATCTTTGGTCGCACTTTATGTCATTTCTACGATAAAAAATTTATAAATTCATGGATACCTAAGATTGAGAAAACTTGGACCATTTTCATGTGTATTGTTTGCTTGTCTATTTATTTCGCAGGGTTGATGCAACTGGCAGAATGCGCTGACAACTCATTAGATCTAGAATTTCGCTTAGGCCCCCCAGGAACGCCGCTAGAAAGGGGGGAATCGTCTTTTCCAAATCTAAGTGAGCTTCCCGACATACTATAAACAACGGATTCTAATTCAAGACTCTAATTTTTTCAACGTTGAACTTGAGCAGAAGGAAATGGCTTCTCTAATAAATCGACTTCCTAAGGAAGAACTTTATAATTTAATCAGGGAAGACTCCATTCGAAAGCCACTAAACGATTTCAACGCGGAGGAGCAAGCACGGTTAAGGGATATGGCTATTAGACACTTTTCATTAAAAAATGAGATAATCGTGAAAATGAAATCTCTTTATCTCAACGATGAATGGGATTTTACAAAAGTCATTAGAGAGAAATTGTTTTGTGGACGGCAAAAAGATCGGGTGTCTTCCTTGGAAGATCTCAAAAATATGCTTGCAGCTTTAAATGAAGAGGGGAAATCCGCGGGTTGCACAAAAAGGCTAAAATTTAATATCACCAATTGGAATTGGAAAGAATGAGAATTCATTACTATTTTATGCATATTGACTATCGAAGTATGTTCCACTTTGGACTTGGTCATGCGAGGGATCCCCCCAGAAAACATAAGAAAGTCGATTCGCCACCTCTGAACGGAAGGGCCCCTGTTATCTAGTTTTTTTCGCTGAATAAATGAGAGAGAGTGGGAGGGCGGGTCTCTTTTCATTGGTCCCGCATGAATTATGGTTGCTACCGAGGACTTTCTGGATTTCTTTTCCGAGTAGCGAGATTCGCTAGACAAAAACCCAGAATGGGGCCTGGTAGAGAAAGACAGAAAGGAGATCGAGTTCATTGAACAAGTCAAACTCGATCTTGCAGCACGCGGGCGCGAGTCTCCCGATATTCAAAAAATTCTAGGGGTCGGGGTGAAATCCGGAGATCTACGAAGGAAGGGGTCTTCGACTGGGTGAAGTCGTAACAAGGTAGCCGTAGGGGAACCTGTGGCTGGACTGAATCTTTCGCGATGGAAATGCTCTCTTCCCCCAACTTCTCCCGAAAGTGAATACTTATGTAAACCGAAAAGTGCATAATCACTTAAGAAAGGGACAGTCTCCACGAATGATAACCGAGATCCCAAAAGGAGACCACATAGAGACCCATCCGTAGGACTAATCTACCAAATGAACCTCTCCCTGGACAACAGACTACTTCTTTTTAGAGCGGGCTATTTCTAGGGCGAGGAAAATATTTCTATTTAACTACTCCATCTGGTCAAGAGCCAGCATCTCAATGCAGCAATATTCCATTCTCAGTATGTAGTGCTTCTGCCAGCTAATGCTAATAGAAGATAAGAGATTGTTGAAAGTAACTGAACAAGGTTGTACAGCTTTGGTTCATTAATATCAAGTCTAAAGGGTCATGTATCCATAGTAAAAGTCCCCTGTGATCAAGCATAATTTGTGAAAGTGGGATCTTTCTTTCCCACTTTAGCTCAATTGCATAGTGAACCTTCTTTGCTCAATCGCTTTCCTTAGGCACATGTCTTCAAGTCTTGTAGAACTTGATGAAGAGGAGCGGAGATGGAATGAAAGAAGCAATGAGAGAGCCTAATTCCCTCCAGACCGAGTATAAGCATGTTCTATTGGCCTTTATTACATTAGATTAGTGGGACTACGGCTGGCTCTTTCTCCTCAATCGGTGCAAATTCCATTCATAACATCTTTGGAAACCTTTCTTTCACAGGTGGCAGAATTATAGACCATATAACCTTGCCAAGTAAAGCGTCCTACTCTACAGGAGTAATGGCTTAAGCGATCGAAGTGACCTAACCTGGCTCCATCTAGAAGGTTGGAATCTTTCGGGTCTATCTGCTTTTCAATACCTTTGCCTCAACTGGGATTTCGAACCTTAGTTTTTGGTACCAAAAAGTGATTCTCTTCTTGCATGATTGATTAAAAGGCGGACTATAGGCAATCGTTCTCAACGAGTGGAAAGGGTGTTTTTCTCTCTCCTCTGATGATGATTCGAAAAGAGTCAGAACAATCTCCTCATGCAAAACACCAATCTATGTGTCTTTGCTCCTCATCCTTTTTTCACATTTGTCAGTGAGGGTAAGCGGGCATACTTGCTTTCCCTTCTTCCAGGATCAAATGCGAAAATGAGACCTCCCTTTCAGTACTATTTTATTTACCCACCTCTTTGGAAGCCGCGTTTACCACTCGAATTGACCAGACCAAAAAGTCAAGTGGGTCAGAACTCCTATGAAGTTTTAAGTTAGAACCCAAGCGAGAGTCGTGGAAGAATCATTTTATATGTAGAAATAAAGGCTTTCTTGGTTTCAGAATGGTTACAGGAAAAATCCATTTTTTCATGCTTCTGTGGCAGCAAGAAGGGGAAGGAGCCCTTTCTGGCTAATATCTGCTGGTCACGGCACAGGTCGAATTAGAGTACTTCAACTTGGAAGCTGAAATCCTACCTTTTCTTTATGCGTAAATCTGGTAAAAAAGATCACTTGTGGCTTTATAAGATTGCTTGAAATTCCAGGCATTTCGCTCCCTCCAAGTATTATATATGGTTTCCAAAAAATAGCAGTTTCGTAATAGAGCTAATGAGACCATGCCCCGGATAATGGTGCATCACGTACTCGGCCTCATCTTGCAAGGGCAAGGGGGATCCCTTGTCTAGGAGAGTATTCAGCAAGTGCTTCCAAATCTCCTCAACATAAGGGCAATGATTGATAGTTGAAACCTCTTTTTCATGTCTCGGGGGACTAGTTGCTTGGTTCCGACCATTTCCGCTAAAGCAAAAGGCATTCCTGACTAAAGAAAAGTCAAAACAAAAGGTAGGCGGTCAGACGTAGGGCATGTAGCATAGAAAAACCTTTGCCCTTAGCGAAGGGCTTTCTGAAAGCTCCATTCGAAGCAGGTGCCAAAACAGATGATTCCAGTTCAACTCATTTATTAAATGCTACCTCAAGAGAAGGGGGCCTCTAGCCCGGAAGATGCCTTATATGGATAGGGTATATACTACTATGATTGGATCTATTCCCTGAGAGTCCCAATCTTCTTGAAAAAACGTGATACGCGGAACCTTGGTTCGTGAATTTTCCAGTTGGAATTCCTACATTTAGCATTTAGTAGTTTCATTCGACAACTAAAATTCATGCTATTGACGTAGCATCGGGTGTTCACTTCGAAAACCTTTCTATAGTGCCCCATTTCCTATGATATCCAATCCCGAAATATGGTGCTTTTGCTGTGCCATTGAGAAAGGAAATCGCACTCAATCAATTACCATGACGTGTCGTAAGACAAAAAGTCATCCACAGGAGCTGAAAGCCACTTGACTCTAAGGAGAGGAGCTCACTATCAGGACGGACGGGTATAAGCGATTAGCGATAAGCTACAGTTTCCCTTTTGCCTCAAGTGACTGCTTTAAAGTCAATTGTGATAGAGCTCTTTGAAAGGAGGTTAAGGCATCTGGATTAGGTTCCGGACTAAGGGACTGAATTGGCACCATCTTTTCAGCTATGTTAAAGAGTCATTTCCACGCCACTGATGCTGGAGTTGTCAAAGCTTGGGCTGACTACTATGGAATGAGGCTAGCATTGGAAGCTTTCTTTTACCGAATAGATGTAGAGACAGGCAGTGCAATGTGGGAGGCGTGCTCTAACAAGACCCGAGCCTAGCATTGGACACATTGTGGATGATATTAAAGCTCTAATTTCTTCTTTTGAAGTTTCTTATTGAATACTTATACTCAATGGTACGAGGGTGGCACATCAATTAGCTAAACTATCCATTTCATCATCAGGGATGGGGACAATATGGTTATATGAGGTTCCTGAATAAAATTCCTCTAATAAAGCATGGAGTCCATATGTGTAAAGTTAGCTAGTGTGGATTCGCGTAAAGTTGTCAAACAACTTACATTCGCAGAAAACCCTGCTGGTAATAGCAACATATAATACAAACAAACCTTACAAATTCCTATGCTTCTAGCCAGCATGTCGTTACTAGTGGATTTAGTGGTAAACCCAGTCTATGACTATCCAATTCATATTCTTCTTGCCAGAAAGACCACCACCATAGATACATTGATAGTGGATTAAGTGGCAAACCTATACTATGCCCAAGTGCCGAGATACTTAAGTAATGGTACCCTATTGCTAAACATCCGGCTAGCCATATAATGAAGGGAAGAAGCTCATGTCTGGAGCTATGCCACTGTAGAATCATTAATATTCGCGAAAACTACTAAAATTCTCGGATCTCTATCAAAGACCAGGACAGGCACGAGAACTCAAAATATTATCGGAAGCTCTTATCAAAGGATTTTACCTTTGCTGAACCTAAAGCCTTAAAATCGAAACCTTAAAGGTAAAGGCCAGGCGCTACTTCCTTGGTGAAGTATCTCATTCCACAAAATTTGAACAAATCTCTCGTGCTTAAGACATGAGAATTGGAAGGCGTATCCCTTACGTACTTTTTCTTAGCCGGTGTGTTCATGATCTATAAGCCCTATTCACTCCTTTTTTCTTTTGAAAGCTGTCGACAGTCAACTGAAGAACCAATTAGTTGTAGCAGCACCTGCGACTGAAAAAGTAGCCCCGGAAAACATTCAAAAGAAGAGGTCTAGGGCTGGTTCCGGAAAGGGATCGAAGAGAATGTATTTCATTCAAGGCTCAGACAGAATTAGTTAGAAGCACCTCTTTCTATTGATATTGACTTGATATGATGCTCTCTTCTCTCGCCCGTAAACTATAGGAAACATCCATAGCAGACATCTTCAAAAAAGCTGGTTGGAGTTACCCATTCACATTTTCCGTTTAGGCAGTTGGTCGGAAAGTACCTAGTTCAGTGACGCCTATTGCCTTCGTCTTATTCAAAATTTATTGGTAGAATGCCTTCAATCTAGTCATGTTTGAAGCAACGAATCAATCACCATGCTTAACTTAACATACATATTTTGTAGAACTTATTCCCCTCCTCTCTATAAGTAGAATCAGGCTGAGCGATCTACTATGAAGATACAATAGGAAGGAAGATATAAATATAGAAGAGAGAGTCTCGCATCCCAAGTGGAAAACAGAATTCATGCTCAATACAACCTAATTGGTGAGCGGATGACCTCCTTAGTTATTAGCAGCCAAACCCACTTTATTACGATGGGGTCTTTTTTATACATAGTAAAAAAAGGTCCTGAGGTCAACTCGCTTAAAAAAAGTCGATATTCAGTTGATGTTCCGTAAGACCTATTCACTCCTAGATGATACGAGGGATGAATCTCAGTACGGGCCTATCAACCCCATCTTTGAAAAGAGAAGAAAGATATGCGACTTGCTTGCAGCTTTTAAAGGGATCTTTCCTTCCTTCTCTACCTACTTCTCAATACCCTCTGCCGCTTGGAAAAGAGCCCGAGGCACTTCTTTACTGATAAAAAGAATAGTTAGAAAGAATGGGTTGGCTTAATACATGATTTGAACCACTAGCATCTACTTTCGAACCATTCGCCTCTACTCTTTGTTGTGAAGCTCATTGTCCGATACCTATATCAAATGAGTCTGTTCTACACTTTTAGGGTCGAAAGACTAAACCAAGACAAGTGAGCTAATGATGTCTCCTTCATCTGAAGATGAAAGAAAAATCTGAAATACATTGAGATCGCCGAAAAAGACACACAAAACTAGAAGAGGGAAGCAGCACCCTGTTCGATGAATCTAAAGCAGCAGATCTGCAAGACTCGGTCCTTCTTTCTTCTTTCTCAGTTTAAAGAGAGGAGAGGAAGGGAGAAGCGAACGGTTTTTGATCATTTTATTGACGAGATTTTCAATGAAAGCTGAGATGGGGTAAGTGTGAAGAGTCAAATATTGCCCTACTTTTCTTATTTCTTAGAAGACTGGCCCCGGTATACATCTAAAAAGCGATTCTCGCTCTACTGAATCAAAAGAATGACTCTCGTATTTGGAACAGATAAGTTCGATACAGATAACAAAGAATAGAAATTGGAGAGCAAGTGCCCTTCCCTAGTGGAAGCCCTCCCAGCCCAAAGGAAAATGCCCAGATCATTTGAAAAAAAAAAAGATGCGTCAGTCACGCATCCTAATTGGTGAGCTTATGCCGGCCATAGTTCCTTCCTTGCTCTTAGTTTTCTTTTATAGGCAACATTTTCGCGAGTAAAAAGAACATGTGGTTAACCGAATGGATCACAGGTTGCTGCTCCACAGTCTGAGTTCCTTGGTTCTCCCTTCCAGGCTTGGCTCCAGTCTCTAAGGGCTCAGCAGCAGCTTCTTGGGCTGGGCCACCAGCTTGAGGTAGATCCTTATGCTGGACTTCAGCAATGGTAGCCACTGCTTCTTCAGTCTAAGAATCTGCATGTTTGTCGCTTGCGGCCTGGGCAGCTCAGTTCGGCCGAGCCTGTGGGTGTGGTGTTTTGTCCGTAGTTGGATTGGCAAATCGATTGGCGATTTGCCTTGCTTGGCTTACTTGCTTGATTGAAAGAGTTTTCCTGTTGGGCAGCTACTATGAATAAATGGATTGTCTCTATTGAACCTAGCCTTACTAAATATCGTAAGAAAAAAAGCCAGCCGCTGCAAGTGCTTGAGAATGAGTTCACGCTCTTCTTGTTACAGTAAGTACTGCAATTGAATCAACTCTTTATGCAATAGAATAGGAGTTCTTGGTGCAAGCGTAACCGCGGTTGACTAAATATCTGCTGTGGTTGAATTACAAGGTAGAAAGATGGTAGCGTAGGGTAGAGTAGATTCGATGCTATGCCACAAGGTTATCCGAGTTTACAGGTGTCGTTACTTATCCCTTTCTTCATTAAGATGGAGTTGGTATTCAGTGTACCAACCTACTCACTCGCGGAAGAATAGAATAGATCTATTGGCGGGGGCGACTAACTATGGTTCAGCTGTCGCCTTAAGGTTACGATCCGTTGGGTTGGGAAACCAACCTGGATCCACTTTCCTCCAAGAGCCATACCGATTGAGAAGGAGATAAAGTTGAAAACAACCGAGATCGGATATCTCACGGAAATTGTGAGGCCCCAATGTGGTCATTACTGATGTATTTCTTGTACCAAATAACTTGAATAGAAAAACAACATGTTATTCCCATTCAACCCACAACAAATTTTCGGAAGATTGAGAAAAACTCTTTCGCATTTTATATGTAAAAATCTTAGAGTTCGAATTTCTATCGTTGTCTTTTTACTTTTTTCCATATTAACCATAAGCTATTTTTTCATTCTTGTATTGGCCATTGATTTGAGTTTGATTTGGGGAAAACTCAAATCAATGCTACTGGTCAGGACGTTCCACATTCTCTTAAGTCGGCTTCTTGGTTGGGAGGTTCCCATTTTCGTTCTGGTTTTTCTTGTTGGTTTGGAACTGGATTCCAGCTTGCACATGAGACCTGAGAACGACTCCCCTTTCTTCCACTTATTCAACCCCCCTTTAGGAAGTAAGAGCAATTTTCCCTTGCCTTGAGCCAGTTCCAGTCATGAGATGACTTTTCCCTTACTCTTTTCATTCATAATCTCTCTCTGCTCACCGCTCTCACTATGGGTCTAGCCTCCTTTTCAGTCGCCCTCTACAACTAAGTCAGTTGAGCTCTTTCGGCTCCTAGACTAGCTGTGATCTTTCCTCATGTTGGTTTTCTTACTTAAATATATGCATCCTTAGAGTCAGTCCCTGTTTTTGGAGAAACATTCCGAGCAGGTAAGCAAGACAAAGCAAGTCAACATGGGAAAAAGCTCTCGATGGCCATAGACCTGAATGGTTGGAGTGTGCAGGATCACTCCTGAAACTTTCTTCCTTTATATAAGGAATCCTGTTGGTTGGTCGAAGCTAGAAGACGGCTGGACGAACTGCTATTTTGCATAAGGAGAGTAAGATAGGCTAGGTGTTTTTACTCAACTCGTGAAGGTTCATTTCTAGTTAGCAAGGATAAGGAAGCAAAGGTAGAGACCTTTAATAATATGTCTGTTATTACATGCGACTATCTCCACAATAGAAAGAAAAAAAGGAAAGAACAACATTTTCATCACATTTATATGAAAAAGTCTTCATTATTATATTAGCATAAGTAGTAAACATTTTTTTCTAGGGTTTTTGTCATACATGCAAACATAATAAATAAAACCAAACAAAGATAGTTAGAATAGATAGGAGTCTATCTCCAGTAGGCATCGGAGTAGATCTCCACTAAAAAAGACAAAAAACACCCCAAATTAAAACACATTACTTTGCGTCTACAGACACTTATTTAAACCTTCTAAAACTAAAAAGAGTCGACGGACTCTTCTATTCTACTCTCTCTGGGAATCCGAACCTATGCGGGCGACCCGCACAGTTAGTTCCCTTCGTTCCTGGAGGAGGGCCTCCTTCCTCTCTTCCAGACCGCGAATGTGGTTCCGGATCTCTTGCATCATCTTTCATACGGCCTCGGGGTCGAGAGGAGGCAAATGCTACCAGAACAGACCCAGCCTTTGCTCCGATTGGAGCTTCTCCTCTTCGACTTGAGAGGTTTTTTGCGAAATTTTTTGAAGTCTTATAAAATAATCCATGGCTACACTCAAAGCTTTTTTTGCCGACTTTTAAGTTCCTCTCTGTCTCCCTTTCCCAAATATAGACTGAAAGAAGCTTCTATTTATAGGTGTTGGAGGCCTTTAACTCTTTCTTATTATTATAAATAACTGTTTTCTTAGTTTCATAACATGTTTCAACCCCGGCTTTTCATGAATATGGAACCCCATCCACTAGATTTTAGTGTGCTGAATAATTATCTTCGTACTCCAATTCGTACGAAATGGCCCCTTTCTTTTGGCGGGTATCGCCACGTGGCTTAATCTCAGATCACTCCTTAAGGAATAGGACACAATAATATAGCGCACATCAGAGAAGAGAGTACCCCCTTTATTATAAGACAAGCCCCCCGCGTCCTTTCTTAAGAGAAGGAGCAATCGTCACTCGACAGCTCAAAGCTGACCGGTACAACCCGCGTGCTTGCCTACTCGTCCCGGCCTATTTGTACCCATCTACAATCTCTTCCCTTATAAAAGAAAAAGGGCCCCTCGGCCAATCGTCACTCGACAGCTCGAAAGCGGATCAGTACAAAACCATGTGATCTGTACTTGTTTACGTACTGCCCCTTAGGCCTAGGGCTTCATCGTACCTTGCTTACTCCTCTTTTACTTTCACTGGCTTCTACTTGTCTTTTTTTTATTGGCTTATCTATAAAACGGTATCATCATTTGAGACGACTCTCCCCAGCCAATCCTCAGTCGTCCGTCCTTGCTTAGAACCAATATCTCCTGATTGATCTGTTTTTTTCTACCTTTACAGCTCGCTCTGTAAGTTCACTAGCAATACACCAATACAACACTAGCTATTGAAGTAACTATTACAATGAGTCAGGGGTCGGGTGAATTCAATAATAGACGCCTGCTGGCATTCCAGTCTTCCTATCCGAAAGAGAATCCATTATTTCTTGGTCGTGAATATCTGAACTGGTTGTTCACTGTTCAAGAATTCTTGTTTAGACAATTCAGACCATCCATACATAGTCCTTTAATCTAAGATGGAAATTCTTCCATATTTTATAGCTAAAATATTGTTCCATGGAGCTAAGGTCCAAAATATGAAAGAAAGAAGTGTTTCCACGACTCTCCAGTCAATTATGTTCTACTTAATCCCTGTTTCATGCCAACATCTCTTTCCGGCTAAGGAACGAGAAATCTTTCTCCTGTTACATGAATCAAGTTTTCATTTTATCCGGAAAAGCCCCTTTCCAGCTGACGTTGTCAGTCCACTAACAGCGGTATACAGTAAGTCGGTATAAGTCAGTACAGTAAGGGCATGCGAAATAGACAACTACTTACTAGGCTAGGGTAGTAGTTTTTTCATCTTCCCTTTATTTTACTTTACCCTAGTGGAAATTCATTTTTAAAAGTTACTAGGTAATTAGTGAAGAGGTTTATAAAAGTGACAAGCTTGGTGGAAAGCTCTTATCTTAGGAGGAAAAGCTAAGTATGTCCGAGTAGTCTTGATATTGGTTGGTTTGAGGTTTCGTTAGTTTTATACTAACAAGCAAGCTTCAGCGACCGCTCGACCTAGCGCGTTAGACCCAGTACTATAGGGAAGGCCTATGTGAAGAAAAGGCCTGCCCATCATCAAAGCAAGCCCAAGTCCATGCAAGAAGGCCCTCTAGATCTGTCCAAATTCAAAGCCCGTCAAAGGCATATGAAATCATGCAAAGGATCAGAGCCCATCCAAATGACGTTCAGCGGGATAAACCCAAGTAGCTCTGGCCCATGATCCAAGAGACACGAAACTAGTTAATCATGCTATCCTTACCTTCTAACCAATCGGCCAATCACGCTAGCCTTACCTTTCAACAAACCCATTCGATTCAGTTTCTGCAGCAGTATATAATTTCGGACCCGATGGATGCCTACAGAAAAATTTGTTTTCCAGCAGTGATGGCAAGAATCCGTGAAATAATGTTCTTTCTCGTTTTTGTGTTCTTTCTAAATGGAGCTACGCGAGGGAAAGCTCAGTTTTCTGCTCTGCCGCAAAAGGGGGCCGCTTTCTTCCCCCCCAAAATGTCAGTTCCACCATCAGGGCCTAGCAAGAAGCATAATTTTGTTCCAAAGCATCGTTTCATTCTAGCAACAACAGTCTATGGTTCGAAGCGCCGTGTTCCATCCGGCGCGAATCCTCTCCATAACTAGTATAGTGGAGGTCTTACTTGTATTGCAATAATGAAGAAATGTACGAACACAAATAATGAGCAGACCAGCCCACTTTTATATGTGGGATCATTTCAGAATGTTTTTTTGTTTTGAATAAAGAAGCGCGTGAACTTTTAGTGTAAGACAGGTGTTTTTATCGGTGGATGGATGGGATAAATGCCTATATTGCTTTATAATGTTATTGTAATGTTGATGTTATATTAAATAATGAAATCTAAAAAAGTTGCTTAGTCCCATTCTTTATAATTGTCTTTCTCATACTGTGTAAACGAACTTCAAGTCTGAATTGTGTACTCAACAGGAAGCGTTACAGCTACCCCCGATGTCGATCTGCAGTATTAGTTTGAAAAAGTCGTTTGGTTTTTAACCTAGAGCGATTGGTTTACCTGTATCATGCAAATGTCCAACACTTAGGTGCTTTCTAAGATCATCCTATATGAAAGATGTATGACATGTGTGGATAATGAATGACTTGCAGGGTATACAATATCTTAAGTACAAAAGGTAAGACCTTTTAAGAGAAATGAGCTTAGCACAACACGGGATAGAAACCTAATCCTAATAGGAGAAAACCCATCACTGAACAATCATAGGAATAGAAGAAATGGGTTCAGAACAAGTGACAAAACTCTCTATGAGTTGGGCTACATAAAAGATCATTTTCTACTAAAATGGATGTAGGCTTAACTAAAGCCCAATGCAGGTTGAACTCTATGGAATCTAAGCCTCACTACCCTTACCCTTTTAGAGGGTTACAAGGAATTTTTTGGCGACCCCATATAGATTCAGCTTAGGGGTTTATGAGAGATTGATTGATGGACCTAACCTAAACAACTAAGATTAAACCTAAACCAAAACCTATAGACTGAATAATGAGAGCAGAGGTTTAATTCAAGACCAGGAAAGCAAGTTATATCGAAGCCCAATGCCAAGAAAAGCCCTAGACTACAAGTGAAGAAATTGGGTTCAACTAAGCCCTTAACCCAAGATGAGGTGGAGCCTTAACCCGACACAAGAAGGGCCTTGTAGGATAGCGGGCTTGGTCAGCCCAACATAGGTTGTTAACCAAAAAGGAGAAGTTCCCGTGAAAATAGACAAGGACCTCCCCCTTAACCCCCCTTACTTGGCAGATTCACATTCGTAGGAAAGGTCTGTTCTTTTGTCTCTTTCCCTCAAGCGAAGGAACCTATTAATAAGATAATAATATCTCTTTACTTCCTAGATAGATAAATAAGATAAGGCTTAGCATATCCTATATAGATAGAAATCATAAGCATGTGCTCAATCAGTATTCTCTCCTGCCAAAAGTCCAATTCATCTACGAACACTGTTCTA
>JASVEL010004394.1:162500-167500 GCA_032618575.1 Nicotiana noctiflora
CCACTTGAACAATTTGATATAATCCCATTGATTCCTATGAAAATAGGAAACTTATATTTCTCATTCACAAATCCATCTTTGTTTATGATACTAACTCTCAGTTTGGTCCTACTTTTGGTTTATTTTGTTACTAAAAAGGGAGGAGGAAACTCAGTACCAAATGCTTGGCAATCCTTGGTAGAGCTTATTTATCATTTTGTGCTGAACCCGGTAAACGAACAAATAGGTGGTCTTTCCGGAAATGTTAAACAAAAGTTTTCCCCTCGCATCTCGATCACTTTTTACTTTTTCATTATTTTGTAATCCCCAGGGTATGATACCTTATAGCTTCACAGTTACAAGTCATTTTCTCATTACTTTGGGTCTCTCATTTTCTATTTTTATTGGCATTACTATAGTGGGATTTCAAAAAAATGGGCTTTATTTTTTAAGCTTCTTATTACCTGCAGGAGTCCCACTGCCATTAGCACCTTTTTTAGTACTCCTTGAGCTAATCCCCTATTGTTTTCAAGCATTAAGCTCAGGAATACGTTTATTTGCTAATATGATGGCCGGTCATAGTTCAGTAAAGATTTTAAGTAGGTTTGCTTGGACTATGCTATGTATGAATGATCTTTTATATTTCATAGGGGATCTTGGTCCTTTATTTATAGTTCTTGCATTAACCGATCTGGAATTAGGTGTGGCTATATCACAAGCTCATGTTTCTACGATCTTAATATGTATTTACTTGAATGATGCTATAAATCTTCATCAAAGTGCTTATTTTTTTATAATTGAACAAAAGCGAGTGTGAATGGGTATACTCAGTCGTGGAGCATTCCGAGTATTTGCTTTAGGATCGTTCATGTGCATCTCCATAAGTTATAGCAGTTAATCCTCAGGTTCCAGAAGGTATAGCTCTCGCCTCAGCTTTTTCTTTGAAATTGGAGACTGTTCCAATTTCCTACTGAGATAGGCAAGCACAGGGAGAACTAGACATATCTTGCTAGGCAAAGACATGTTAGAATGGATAGCTCGCGGGTGGGATTGACGGGATAGATCACTATTGCAGAAGGAGGTGGAACCGGGGGAAGAATTATGGCTATAAAGGTCCTCGCCCTCTTAGGCACATGGTTGTAAAGATTCAATCTCAAAGCGGTACTAAAGATTAGGCAGAGGAAGAACTAGAACTATAATTCTTCGCCCCTCCCCTTGTACCAGGAAGCAAGTTCAGAACATAAGGATAATGGGCTCGTCTATTATAAGTTATTAGTTTACGGAGCTATCTCAGATATCTCGAGTAAGGAGACGGGACGGGATAGTTAGAGTTATATTTCTAGGAAGGAAGAGACTATCGGGTAGCTCACTCTCGGCCAGGCTCGAAGCAGAAGGTAGAATGTAATATCTCTTGTTGGTTCAGCTCATCAAGCTATTACAAAAGAGTCCAGCGGAGACAAAGAAAGAAGCCATTTTTATGGTATTCTCTCTTCCAGTCCGGATCCATCCTAAACCAAAGAGCGGGGCTAAGCGAGGGGCATTGCGATACAGTGTTCATACTTGAGTTGCTCAAATTCAGTAGGAATATCAGGAATATCAGGAATAGTAGGATCTAGTAGGAGCTTGCCTTGGAATGCAGTGAGGGAGCCCGGAGCTATTGAATTATTTCATAACCCAAGGAGAAGAATAGGACTTTTTATCAGTATCATAACCTCTCGATGGGAAATGATCACGATGTGAACCTACTTATGAGTGGAATTTCGTTGACAAGCAAATTCCCCAGGAAAACGAACTTTTCTCCAATTGAGATGCTTTCTTCATTTATGGATTCTATGCAAGATTCGGGTAATGTGAAGTGTGATCCTGGCTCAGAAGGAAAAGCTATATGCTTAACACATAGAGTTCGATGCAGGGAAGGATGTGCTCCAAAGATTTCAATTCCACCTTATCAACCTGAAAAGAGCTAATACGGGCTTAGCCTGCCTTTTATCTTATCCTTCTATTCTAGTCGAGGAGGGAAATTTAGAATAAATAGCCCCAGAAAAAACTACAAACTAGTCAAAGGACAGCCTACCTTATTCTTCTCCCGTTCGGGACCCCTATTTTCTCGGAGATAGCCTGGTCTGAGCTAGAACAACAGATTCGTGAGCAAGAGTGTATTTCACAGCTGATTCAACAATAGCCATATTTCTAGGGAACTTTCATATGAGTCTGTTATTTCTTTTAATCCACTATAAAGGTTCTAAATTATCTCCTGAATATAAAGGATAATTACATTCTTGAAAGGATCAAGGGCTCTACCCTCTCGCATAAAGTCTTACGCTCTTATTGTCAACCTTCGTGGCTTTTTGCTCGTTTGGTCTCGCTATTTCATTCCTGGTTCTCTCTTTCAAGCTTATTTCCATCCTGGGGATTTCTTCTAGCTGGTGTCGCCTTCTCTCTTACTTATCTATTCCCATCCATCTTTACCTCTCCTACTCCGCTACTTCCCTCCTTCAAGGCATGATTAATGCGCCTTAAACCTCTCTCTTGAAAAAGAGCATTTTTTAGTAGAGCCTTAGCACGTGAACCCATAGGAACATGGCCCTTCTTATTTGCAAAAGAGCTGATGAATTATCATCACATCAGTAGGCGCAGAAAGCAAATCTTGGTATTGACTTATTGAAAATCTCATTGAGATTGCTTAGACAAATCTTTTTGTGTGAGGCCGCTATTCCCCACCTTTCTTACCTTGTTTTTTGGGCTTAAAATTCTCTGACTCATAAGCCCTTCCGTATCTAAAGATAGATGTCTAAAGGGCGGGTTCCGCAGTTAACTAAGAAGGCGATCGATTGGCTTGGAGAGGAAAAGAAACCCGGGACTGAAAACAAAAAGGATAGGAATGAATTGAATAAAGAAAGAATATATAGAACCTTGAGCATTTTCTCCTCTCGGCAGTGCAATGGTTGAGAGTAAAAAAGGGGTATCCGCATAGAAGGATTGCTGGTATACCGGGTAGATGTTTATCTTTTCGACTTCAACAAAAATGTTCAAAGCACCATCTTCGTCAATTATCTTTATGTCGAAAGGGAAGAGGACGGGGTCTTACTTACTTAAAAGTAAAAAAAAAAGGGAAGTTTCCTGTCATAGTTTCACTTCCTTGAACTGGCTACTACCGCGCAACGTGCCCTTGCTTGGTGGGTCGTTAATTAATCAATTTTAAAAAAAGGGATGGATTTAGACCTTTTTTTGAGTCGTCAGGCTAGTAAAGCGCTACTTCTAAAACAATCGTTAAGGTCATTCACTCGGTGGCTCTATTCCCAATTCAATAGGCTTCCTTTATTGATTCAAAAAGCTTTTTTCCCGCGACAATATTTGGACACTAAGGTTAGTTTCCATAGGGCGAAGCGGCGACCTCATTCATTCATTCTAACAACTCATTGCCCTATTTTCTCTAGATCTAGTCTATATAATGACCGAGACCCGTACATAAGATCGTTCAAGCTTATCTCCTTCTAAGGAAGTCTGAGCTCCTTACCATGCTAAGAGCCTTTCGAAATGTTTGAACTTAAGAGAAAAAAGATGACAAAATATCGTATAAAGAGAGGCTTCTTTTCAAGCTGATGAGTCGAAAAAAGAGAGGCTTCTTTTCAAGCTGATGAGTCGAAATATCGTATAAAGAAAATGACAAAATAAATCTCACACGGAGATCAGTGTACCCATATATTAATATGAAAACTCATTCTCATATATCATATATATAAACACTGATGCTCTAATCATCTCCGATCCGATTTAGCAAAGCGAAAGCCAATAGCTTCGCTATAGGGACTACGTTCCAGCTTGGATTTGGAAATTGAATCTCTCAGTCGGCGGGGGAATTCGGGACCCAGAGTTCTGTTCTCCCCCGTTTGCATGTCCATTTCAAATTCAAAAGCCCTAAGCCCATACTTTACTTTCCTGTCCAGAACTAGAACAGCTGCCTCAGCCTCACACCGAACAACACTCGACTTGATCCTTGTCTCTTTTCTCCTTCCACTCTTGCCTTGCCGCTGTTATTGGTGAGTGAATAGCTATTAGTGGCTTTCTTAATGGATTTAGTTCTTTACCGCTTGACTTGCCTATCAATTGTTAACCCTTTATGCGAGTCTCCGTGCTATTGAATCAGAAGCAAAGAAGAGAAATGAAAGGAGCTCTTAGAAAGGTAACTGAATGAGTATCCGGTGTGGCACTTGACTTTCAGGAAGATAAGTGGGATATCACTAAATGGAGTAAACCTCTAGAAATAGAAATTCCGATTGAATGGACAGATGTCTTCTTTAAGAAAGTAAGGCACTAGGCGTAGGAGAAAGGACAACATGCCCCTAATCGGATTGAAGACTAGACTGCACATTACATTCAGGCACGGAATCCACTATGATCAAATAACTCCATCCCTAGTTGCATATGGTTGACAGTTACGCTCTAACAATCAGTTACTTGTGACTCCATAATCTCAAATAGAAGAGCTTATGTCAATGTTTCCCACATGCTCCACATCTCATGACAATCGCAACCACTTCAGCTCATGTTTAAGTTCTAGAGATTCCCATTGTCGGTACTCTCCTTCAAACTTATCATACAAAGATGTTATTTCATGTTCTCTCGGATGAACTTGGGGCGAACAAGCATATTCTATTACAAGGTTTTAATACTAGTTATATGCCCGTGCCTCTGCCGATTAAAACTTTCCGAATGTGGCTTCATCAGCGTCTCCAAAAGTAGCAGGTAACCATGCAAATCAAATGATGAGGAGCAACAAGAAAAAGGAAATAAAGACCTAGAGGGCGAGCAAGGTCAAGAAGTTAGCTCATTAGACGGATGGCTACCCAGGGAGCTGGTAGCAGATCTGTACTTAGCTCTTACTAAGCAGCCTCTCACCTAAATGAGTTTCGTTGCCTGGGTTAGTTCCTTAAGGATAGTGGGGGCCGGTAAAGAACCTCTACTTAAGAAAAAATCATAAGAGAAGAAAGCTGCTAGCAGATGGTGGAGAAGTGCCACAC
>JASVEL010004394.1:170000-352500 GCA_032618575.1 Nicotiana noctiflora
TTGGTTCAACTCTATTTGTGACCTTTTCTCATATGTGGGACTCTCTATCTTCTTGGTAGATAATCGATCGTCTTTCATTTGGATAGTGAGTAGTTTTTATAATAATAAGTCAAGTCAATAATAATAGAACTAGAGGTGTGAAAGCCACTTGACTCTAAGGAAATGAGCGAAAAGCCAGGATGGCTTGGTCAGCAAGCAATCCGTTATGTGGGCGCCAACTCCAAGTTCCTTCTCTTCTTTCATTTTTCAAGTCACGATCAAAATGATGACATTCTTTTTTGCTTTAGAAAGGAGAAGGGAAAAGGCCAATTTGCACCACCATCCTTCCCCAAAGATTCGGTTACTGTGCATAGACTTCTACTTTCCTTAGGCGACTTTCTTTCCTTACGAAAAGATGTTCATTTCATTTTCCCAGGAATTTTTGAAAAAAGCCGCTTCCTCCTTGAAGGCGTAAGCAAGAGCCTATTCATGTGCAGTTGATTCTCGAACGAAGCGAAGAATGACAGCGGCTCTCTCTTCCCAGTTGCAGACCTGCCAAAAAAGACTGCTAACGCCCCTTGCATTTCCCTCTTTGAGTTGGCCTATCAGAAAGAAAAAACGAGTTAATGCGTTAGATGTCTATCGTTTTTTCAAATTACTGGTACTGGCTTAGAGTGAGAACCCAGTCCATTGCTTTACTTACCAATTATCTGTCGATTGCCTTCTCTCCCATTACCTTAAAGTTCAATCAGAAGCCCAGAAGAAAGACTGTACCTACCAATCCAATAAGCAGATAGAGTAGAAGAGAAGGCCCGGAACAAGGTTGACTGAGAGTGCTAACTACAAGAGAAGAGAGAAAGCAAGCCGGAAACTTCTAACTTCATTACCGGACAGAATGCCTTCCTCTAATTCCTGGAATGAGAGTGAGCTTGCTTCTTCAATATTGTAGTCTTAGTCTAGGAATGCGCTAGTAAACTGTAGCGAAATCACTGGAAATGAGAGAGATGTGAGTGCCAATCATTCTGTCATCATGCTCAAAGAGTACTTTCCAGAAGATGGAGAAGGAGAGAATGCACTTACAGCCTCTCTCTCATATTCACCTGCCAAGGCATGACATAGATAGTAGACAGTCAGCTCTCTAACATCCAGTTA
Source organism: Nicotiana noctiflora (assembly GCA_032618575.1). Classification (NCBI taxonomy): domain Eukaryota; kingdom Viridiplantae; phylum Streptophyta; class Magnoliopsida; order Solanales; family Solanaceae; genus Nicotiana; species Nicotiana noctiflora. The sequence continues at coordinate 171,132 of JASVEL010004394.1, forward strand.
CTGCGATTGATAGGGGAAAGAGTGCTAGTCTAACTGCCGGTATGGGTATGCTACTAGATAGAGGATCTTCCAATCCTAGAATAAGAAAGTAGCTTGTCTACCGTACTGGATGCTTCATTGAATGTGTCAATCTGCATTCTATATAAGGAGTTGATTTGCATCCTTGTCTAGCAGTTAGCTAAGCGAGAAGCTGTGATCGAGGAAGCCTCGCCCAGTAGTGCCTCTACTCTACTAGTCCTAGTACTAGATACTAGATAGACAGGCCGGTCACCTGTGGCATAAGATCCTTCTCTGCTTGTCTAACTCAAGCCAGATAGCAGCAATCACTCGAAATAGTCATATGCGGAACACATGCAAGTCCAGATTGAAAGATAAGGAAGGAAAGTCAAAGCGGAAAGAAAGCCTTAGCTGGAGCAGTAGCCAGAGAAGCAAGAGCAGCAAGGCAAAACGTGGTCTCAGGCATTGCAACAACATGAACGTAAATCTTATCTATGTCACAGGTTTGATGATTGCTAACGCACACAAAACCAATCTCATATCTTTTTCGGCAGGCAGAAGGAAAGAAAAAATGAGCGAAATGAAGCGGAGCGAGGGGGAGGGAGGATCTACATGGAATTGGCTGTCAGTGAATCCCAAGTATGAAATAGATGGTGGAAAGAAAATCTCTTACATGGCGAATGTACATCTGAGACCTTCCTTCCAAGCAACTATGACATAGATAGACAGATGCAAGTGTACTTCCGGAAAATAGCAAGCCTTGCCATTCGGATGAAAGGAATGTCATCCTAACGAAAGCCTGATTCTTCCCTTATCAATGTTTGAGATGCCTGGTTGTTCGAATTTCTCTAGTTGACAATATGACTTTTATGCCTGGCGGCAGCTCGGATCTTATGTTCTTTAGATGCCCAGCTTATCTGCCAGTTGTCTGGCTGTAAAAGGAAGAGGTTAGTTCACAACTCTAAAAGCCGAAGACAAAGCGAGGAAGGTAGCTACAGAGCAGCAGATAAGGAAGAGATTTATGCAACTTAATTGACCTACCGGACTCTAAAGAAAGGGTACCACTTATTTGGAAACTAGAAACTTGGCGGTTTCCAAGCGAAACTCGATGCTACTTTAACACAAGGTCCGATGTCCATCATTGAAAGTGGCATCTCTGTTTGCGCACATTGGAGAAAGCGCTCTGCTAGTGAAATCGGTCCATTAACACCTATAATTGTCTCAACCAAGGCCGAGCACTCTTCTCGAATTTTTGGATGCACTCTCGCTTTAAGTAGCTGAAACCTCTATGTGGAAAAGTTTCTTATTGTGAAATGAATGGCATTCTAGAAGCTCTCACTAGAACAAGGGCTTCCTATACTGTACTAAATAGAATCAGTGGACATAGAGCATGTCCCCCTCATGACGTTCCCTTAGCGGGGGAACTATCAATATCGATTGTTACTCCTTATGCATGGTTCCGCTCAACTCTCCCTTCAGAGCTACCCTTGCCTTAAAGCGGAAGAGGTAGCTTACTAACCTACTGGGTAAGTAGTCTTGTCCGAAACCCTTAAGCGAAAAGACAGCTTAAAAGTAACAAGGTTCTGAAAGAAAGACAAGCCTTAAGGAAACCACAGCTAGGAAGGTAGGTTAAAGTTACTGGTCTTTCTTATCCGAAAGCAAGCAAGACAACAAGGGAGGTTTTAGGCAACTCGCTGGTTTCGAGATGGGTTTCCTTGCGGGTGTGTCCACTTGTTTTTCTATTCAAGTTCTGGTTCCAATTTCAGAAAGTTCAGATTCTTATTGCCACTACTTAGCATACACTGGTAAAAAGGTTAAATGGTTCATTTTTCTTAACTTCAGATGAGTTAGGTTCTTCACGCAAAGAAGCCAGGCGAAAAGCGCACACGAAGATTATAAATAATATGTTAAAATTGAATCATCGACAAGATGTTTATCAGAGAGATTTTATTATGGGATACAATCGAAGGGCTCATAAAATTCAAAACTTGAGAAGTAAGGGAATATCGATGGCCTTTGTTGAACAGAGAGCGGACGGACGGCAAGTGACTTTGATCTCATGCTGGTCTTTACATCAGCTACTAATAAGGGGGTTGGGGTTTGACAAATCAAGACTTGGGCTTCGTTTAGCCACCTATGTAGTAAGAAAAACTCTGAGTTTGATGTTGAATAGCCATAGTGAGTTCATCACCAGTGGCATAAGCAGAGGAGGCATATGCGGTGGGGAGAAAGGCAATTTACCTCACTTCTTACAATTCCAGTTGAACCCGCAACAAAGCCAGCGTTGCTTTCGTGGGATCAACTGCTCATTTTCGATATAGAACTGGATAATCAAAAACAGCGTCTTTTTTTTTGGAATCGAGCGAGATGATATGCTGAAACGGGTGCTAGCTTGAAAATCGCCATAGAACGAAGCAACACTGTCGGTTGAGGCCTCATCGAGCTTTCATAATTTAGTCTCTCAACAATCAGTATTTCTTATGAATAGTAGGGCACCGAGGGAGAACTTATCGACGACAAAAAAGACGTGGCTTCTGTTGGAGGGTCCCTGACGCCCCGAGTCAAATTGAATTGAAAAGACTTTTTTATATTTATAAACAAGGTGGCAGCTCGAAAGTGCCGCTAGTCGGTTTAATCATGGAACGTCCAAAAATCCTGGTCAAACGCGAACATTATTATTATTATTATAATATGCCCTAGAACATGTTATTGAATTGAGTGAGAGGTCCCTTTCATTCCTACTACTGAACCCGGAAATTTCATAGATTGCTTTGCTTGGGATTCCCTAAGAAACCAAACCAATCCCTGTCATTTCACACGGAAAATGGTCTGTTTTGAGCGTTTGAAGTGGACGAACAATCAGCGTACGTAATCAAGTTTCATTCCATCATGTCTTTCTACCCAGCAATGCTGGAAACCACTTTCATGCATCTTGGTCATTGGTGGAGAAGAAAACCCGCCTGAAGACAAAGATTCTATTTTCAATAGTTTCAAAGGCTTGAAGGAGCGTAGCCTTATTCAAAAAGAATTGATATGAAGCCTTTTCTCTCTTTGATTATCTCCTACAATAAGATATGAGGTAAGAAGCAAGGTAGACTGTTTATGAATAGCCCTTTTCAGTTCCAATGCGCGGAATCGAAAAAAAGACTATCTTTCTTTCGGGGTAATAGTTAGAGAATTCCCTCTTTCAAGCTTCCTTACAGGCAGAAGAGTTAGCAAAGGTACATACATCCTGATCTAGCCAATGAGCAAGCATATCCCTTTTCGATTCAATATCTTTCTTAACACCCAGAAAATTATATGCCTCTATAGTAGCCTGCAATGGAATGCAGCTATTTCCGACTGATAGCTATGTTAGCTAGGCCACCTGCCTAATCAAGGTTTCCATCCGAACTAGTGCCTTAAGCAGGAAGGCAAATGAAATTATGTGGTATGGTATCGTATATAAGAGAAAGATTGCTTTTAGGAGTGATCTTTCGCATTTATTGAGGAGATGTAAAACAAGATTGCTTACTAATAAAGCGGCAAGAAGCACTTTCTTTCTCAAAGTCAACTTTCTCCCTTTTTACTAGTAGTTGAGTGCTCATTCTTGTTGGGATCTTGACCGGATCCGAGCTTCCCAAGCTCTATGTTGTTGGGGAACTCTGCAAAGGTCTTACCACCTTCTTGATTGACTATATTTGAGTCTTTGGAGTACTTTGGAATTATATTCTGCACCGAGGATTTGTGCTTGTGGGCCGGGGTGAATGTTGTAGACCAGTTGATCTGGTGGTCGACAATCGTTCGGACTTGGTAAAGGTTGTCGCAGCACCTGTAGTAGGATAGAGTACTTATCGCGATGCTCGCGGACCAATTTATGATGTCTCTATCGCCGACGTTCGTCAATCAGGCCACGTGGATTGGCCAGGGTCTTCTTCGGCTAATGAGACCTCGATCCCGAAGCCTTCGAAGTATCTTTTTGATAGGTGCCTCTATTTGTATGGGGAATTCGCTACTGATAGATCTCGCCCAGTGTCCCACTCCTTCCCCCGCCGCCTTCCGACCCTCGGGAGTATACAATGACAATGTCGGGGCATGAGTGCCCGATTGTGAGACTACCTGTTGAATGTCCGATGGCACCTTGCTCCGACCTGAGCTATGCAACAACGAGATCTCCCTTGATCATTGCCGTATGTGCTTGATGGACCCACATAAGACGCTCACTTGGGGACTTCTTACTCCAGCTAGTCCAAGAGTCTCCGCTAGTTGAACTGCGTCCAGTAGACTCCCTGTTCCGCTCATCCCCTTCGTCGGATCTTTGATCGGGATACTATTACCTAGGCTCCTAAACTTTGAATAGATGGCGGAGCGTAGGTGGCAAGCAGTTATATGGATACGGTGCTTTACCCGTAGACGCTTCTCCAGCTCTCGCAAGAATTGTATAGGAGTCGCCCTCGGAGGGACTTCCCGAATGGCCGTACCTAGGAATTCTACCGTACGCCGTGCAGCTATGGTTGTTGATCCTGCAGAGTCTACCCAAAGGTTCAAGCCGGATTGTAGAATATGGAAGATACATTTTTGTATTTCTATGAGAAGCTCGACGGAACCCACGATTCCCAGTAGTAAGTCATCGACATATCGCGCGTAACAAATCCTTATTAAGTAATAGGTTTTTAAGGGGGGCAGCTTATGGGCCATGCCTCTCTCTGACATGATAACAAGTATCGCCTCCCCGCCCAGCTCTATTAGCGGGCCCTTTCTTTTGCAATACTTAAAAGAGTCTCTCATGCCCCAATTATTATTACAGCATTCTCTACCATAGAATTCGGACTTCCGGGTAAACCCGGCGGCTTCTATGAAGAAGAAGGCGCAAATGAGGCTCGAGGGCTTGTTAAGGAAGGTGGCAAGGGCCGATGAAGGGTGGAAAATGAAAGGCGTTTTCTGGTCCCCCCTGAGTCGGGGGGTGCTTGGGGGGGGGGGGGGGGGTGTGCCACGACGAAACAAGGGAATGAAATGCCGCTTTACGTTGGATGCTCTTTAACTTATCCACAATGATGGCTTTGTTGTCTTGGGGAGCGTTGATGCTTGCTTCTTCGGAAGACTTTTCTTGGTCATCAATATGACCTGTTCTTAATAGAACCAATCTTATTCTCTGAACAATCGGAATTTCGTACTTCTGTCGGATCCTCCCTATCTCCTGATCGAGATTGTGTAGGTAGATGTTGCCTGGTAGGGCCAATAGTAATACACTGTGTGGGATAGAGTAAGGGCCGTTCTCACCTCCTACGAGTCGTCCGGCGGAAAAGACTTTCTGAATGGTGTAAAATAAATTGGGATCATCGATCTCTTCCTTAAAGATTGGGATGAGTCGATGTCAGTCGATTGTGTGAAAACACTTCCTGATGTCGAATTCCAAAAACCCGCGAGAGGTTCCCCACTCTTCTTCGATTCATCTTCGGACGGAGTGGAAGCCTCGACCCGAGCGGAAGTGCGATGTTTCTGGAAACTCGAGATCGTAAATGGATTCGAGTACCATTCTGATCACCTCTTTCATGATCCTTTCTATAGGTAGAACTACTGTGAGCGGTCTATACTTCGACCCTTATTTCTTTCTTCATATTGTAAAAGGGAGCAAAGCCCATTTTTTGCTCCCTCTATTGATAGAAAAAGGGCACTCCTGCCGTCGTTTCAGTGACTCATAGGGCTTCCCTCAGCTCAGTCTTTTTGGTTCTTGAGAATGGTTGCCACTTCTCCTAGGACCGGAATGATTATCCCTGCCCGATTGGTCTACATCCAACCCTGAATGCCGTCGGGTACTGTTAACTTCCCCGCCATTCTTGTAACTTTCACCTGTAATCTGCGCAGGTGTGTCCGCACCCCCCTGTGTGGACAAGAAAGAAAGGATTTCTCGGAGCAACCCCCCAGGTTCCAGACCCAGGAGTCAACTTTCCCGTATGAGCATTCGGTAAATGTATCAGTCCGTGGAACAGTGAAAAGGTCAACAGTACTAAGGATCCCCCCCTAATCTTAGATAGGTCGTCTTAGGGTTCGCCGCGGTTCATTACTGTGCTTACACACAAGGTTACCCTTTTTTGAAAGCTCTGCAGCACCACCTACCACTAGTCTTTGGCCGGAGGGGTTTATTGCACAAAAACACCGAGGCACAGGCTCCCGAAGAGAGAAGCCCAACAAATGTAAGATGCAAAGCCCCGCACCTCATTAAGATCATAGTGGCATTGATCATATTGGCATACTCTCCCAAAAAAGAAAGAGCAGACCCCATTGAATACGAGAGTGAGGTACAACAAGGCCATTTCTGTCCATCGCCCTTCTCATGGAGCCGTACGTGAACGTTACAGTTCATACAGCTCCCAACCATCAAGCAATTAGCCTTCCTCTACAATCAATGGAAGTGTGGATGAATCGACATCAAATATAGGATTGTTGTTGTACATGATCTCCATTTTAGTTGTCCTAGCTATCCACTCCACTATGTGGTGGAGTGTTCGTCCCCAACCCTTTGCAGGGGTACCTTCCCTTTTAATTGAGAGAAGGACTCAGAATTGACTCCCCTCGATTCAAGACCCGAAAGAAGGGTATGGAGTTTCTCCAAGGAATGCTCTCCCATCGCGGTATGTGGATTCTCGAGGACCCGAGCTCCACCTCCCATCCAATCGCCCTACTACAAAATAAGGTGATGGATCGACGCATCATAGAGAACCCAAACTTTTCAAGTAGGGCCTGAAAGAAATAAATCAAACCAATTTTCAAACAAAGAAGATAAAAAAGAAAATTATAGTGGCTAGGAAAGCTCCGGAGATTCTATGGGAAATTGAAAACGTCGAAGTAAGCTGTGGCTTATAAATTGGAATATGAGGAGATAAGGGGCGAAGGATATTCATGATATTCAGAAAGATTTATATTCATTCGCTCTGCTCGCAGAGCGGTATACCGAAAAAAAGAAGCGACTACCTTACATAAGCAATTCTTCTTATTCTTATTCTTTCTTAGTTGAAGTTCCTATATTGGTTTTTTCTTTCTTTTATGAATGTTATAACTCCTAATTCTTTGGTAGCGGACCTCTTTGATAGTTCGACCGTTATCCCCCGTCTAACTTAACTATTCGACTGTACGGCTATTGTGATTGCGAGAGAAAGGAGGGATGGCGCCTTCCTTTACAATCTGGTGGTTGAAAACAAAAGTGCTTCTAGGTACACGGCTGTTAGGCTCATCCAAGGCGTATTTATGGAATTAGCAGGGAACTTGACCGTCAAGTTTGAAAAAAGCTGTCCAAGCCTGTGTCACTTTCTTACGTCAGGAGAAAGGGAGATCAAAGAAGTATAGGGCCGATACGCGAAGGATCAAATAATAGAGATAGCGGATCTTAAGAGGTGGAAGAGAAGGAACCTCGGTGACCCAGAGATCGCAGAGTCTGCGCCCGTGCCGAAAGTGAAGAACCTTTCCTCTCCTTTCAGTCGAGCATGCCCGCCCTTTAGCACTTCCCTTCCCTTACTCTAGGGTTTTTCTTCTCTTCTTCTCTAAGGGCAGTGAAATCCATCTGATATAGGGCTTTCTCCTGTAATCTGTCTCTCGATAAGAAGCTTTCTTTTGATCCGGGTTAATCTCGTCTTCTTGAAGAATTATGGATTCCTAAACCTAGTAAGGGAAAGCGATTCTACTCCAATTGCATTCATCAGTCGGATGAGAGTGAGAATTGAAAGGAAGCCGGGAGGAAGAATGGAGTATAGCATTACCTCTAAAGTACAACCCGGAGCCTTCTTTTCGTAAACCCTACTCCTGCACCCCTCAAGCCCATATCTACTACTTAGTCAAGCCCTTAACTACTTTTATATCTTAGAACAACCCTGCTCTCAGATCGATGTTTTATAGTCTGCATATCTATGGAAAGAGGAAGCTAGGAGAGGATTCTAAACAATTCTATCGAGCCGAACAACAAAAATAGAAATATAGAATTCCTTTCTTAGCTAGCCTAGCATGCTAGAAACCTACAGGGAACAAGAGCCAGATCGAAGACATTCCTTTCATTCTTTTATACCCCTCTCTTCTTAATTGCTCCTCTTTCTAGGGATCTAATGGTCGTAGACCACCTTCTTGTGACTATGTTGAAAAATCCTTTCCCCTCTTTGAGTTCTTGAGTGAAAGGGTCCAAGCCATAGGAAAATATCCAGTTTCTCTCGCAGCATATCTAGTTTATCCTGAAGCAGCATTTCTCGAAGTAGCATTCCCATAAGTGGAGGATGAAACACTTGCTTGTTTATCCCGACGAGGGTTTACGAATCACTCAAATGAGCCTTTCTAGCCGCATCTGAATCGGCATCCCTATCCATATTTTTATGCGCAGGGGCATCCAAATCCGAATCTGTAGAATCTATTGGGGAATCCCCATCCGCACCCGAATTGGCTAAATCTAGTATAGTGGGTCTTGTTCCAATGCGGGAAAAAAGCTTTTTAAAGGGCATCTCGGCGAAAGAGGACTGAGAACCATAAGGCTAGCACCAAAATGCTAGCACAAACTGCTCCCACAGACACACATGATAAGGGAGTGTGGGGACAACCAGGCCTCCACTTTTACCAGATATGGGTCCGGACGACCCAACAGCCCGCCACTAGAACCCAACCCTTAAGAGGCTAAGGTCCAAGGGGCTACCGTAGGAAGTCAGCTTCACCTGTAACCTTAAGGAATATGGAAAGTTACCCGGAATTCCTAGCAAGGACTTTGCCTGCTATTCATTCCTAAATCCCTTTCACCCTTAACTAGCTAATTCGATGCGACGTCAACAGCGGGAATGCCAAATGCAAGACCTGGACCTGGTTCACGCAGTCAAGTAGCAAAGACCTCTTTCTCTTCGGGAGCTTTCGTAACTGCTATAAAGAATGGGTCTTTCCCCTCGTGAAAGGCTTTTGGGATCGATCCCTTCAACCCTCCTTGGCGTGGAAGGTCGCAAGAGAAAAGAAAACTTTTCTTCTTAGCAGCTTTTTCAACCTACCCGAGGTATGGAAGTAAAGCAACCAATAGCCTTTTTACCTACTATGCCTTTCACCAGGTGAGCAAAAAGTAGTTACCTTTAGCCCGGCCTTCCTTATTAATTATTGATAAGGTACAGGGGAAACATCATCCTTATAAGACTGTTGCTAAACAAAAGCAATTCCTTTTCTCATTCAACCATGAGAGGGCAACTTGAGAAATCAAAGTTACGCCCTCTTCCACTGCTGACTATGAACAATTGACAGCTAATGATTTCTACTTTACTAAGCCAGTTCGGTAAGTTAAGGTCCATGCTTGAAACGAAAAAAAAAGAGGAAGGGGAAGGGGTCACCCAAAGCTGTGGAGATAAGGTGGAAGATAAAAAAGCTATATTTATAATAATAAAGAGAATCTATTCAAATTCATATTAGAAAATGGGATTATCAACTATACTTGACTGGAAAAACCAGCCAATCTACTCTTCTTTTTTTTGTCTCCCCCCTGTAACTTGATAAATAATAAGAGAAGAAGAAATCGTTGCGTAGAAAGTCTTGCTTACTATCTCCTCTATCAAAGTTATGTAAGAGGAAAAGAGCGAAAAGCTTACTTTTAGGTAGTGGCCTAAGCGCTAAGAAACTCCAATCATGCTACTCAGACTATATGCTTAACACATGCAAGTTGAACCTCTGTTTTCGGAGTTCGAAAGAGAAGGGGAAGAAGCGGGGTAGAGGAATTGGTCAACATCAGACTCATGACCTGAAGATTGCAGGTTCGAATCCTGTCCCCGCCTAATCAGTGGAACATTGTTCACCGAGATAGAAGGCCAGTCCCAACCCGTCTACAAAATGGGACTAGTGTTCAGTCTTGGTTGGTTCCACCTCTTTGAAGGGTGATGACACCAGTGGCTGTTACGCACAGATGACCATTTCTTAGACTATTGAATTCCAACTTAGAGCTCCTCTCCTTACAGTCAAGTGGCTTTCACTCTTTCTACTCTAAACTACTGTGTGCCTATTTTCCGCTTTTCACAGTCAAAGTCAAAGGTTTGTTGGTGGCAAGATCGGCATGCGTTCTAGTTGTAGTTGACATTAAGCGCACCTGAACTACCCATAGTCGTCTATTTATGGGCTTGCACTCAATAGTCAATCAATTCGTTTTTCCTCTTTCTATCACACGCTTAAACTATTTGTTTATATAGTGTGTGAAGTCTAACTAATGGAAAGTGCCTATGAATTAGTTCCAAGAAAGTGGCCGTTCACGTCAGGAATAGAGGCCGTTAAGGATGTACTTGCTTTTCCTTGTTTTCGTCGAGAATGGATTGGTGTTCAGTGTACCACTTGTGACGCCTATGCTTTGCAAGCCTACATAGGGTACAATATCGAAAAGAATTCATTGGATGGATGCCCGGGCATTGAGAAGGAAGGACACTTTCAGAGGAGAAAGGCCATGGGGAGATACCGTCTGTGATCCATGGATCTCCGATCGAGAAACAGTATCCAAGCTCCATAGCTAGTCTGCGCTCTTTGGACTTTTCAAACTTAGCGAACTGAAACATCTTAGTAGCTAAAGGAAGGGCAATCAACCGAGACCCCGTTAGTAGCGGCGAGCGAGAGCGGATTGGGGGTTTGAAGAAAAACAAACACGAAGCTTCGTTCCTCAGCAAAGTGTTCACTTCTTTTTCGCCAGGTTTCATTCGATTTGTTGTGGATTGGATGATGGAAAAACCAGCAAGCTACGACTTCAAAGCTTACCTTAATTAGAAAAGGAGAAAGGGCTTTTTTATAGATGTTGAGGTTGTGTAAGGGGGGCGGAGCTTGAAGAGCGATGCAAGCTGCGCTAGCCTAGAAACATTTTTCAGCAGCAAGCTACGGTCTAACGACCCCCTAACCTAGGTTGGGGCGAAAACTCCAAAATTCAAAATGTTGGTTAGGGTTCCAAACCTTTCTCTAATAATAAGGTAAGCTTTCAAGCCGCCGCCCTTTAAAGGAGCGGGCACAGTGAACTGTAATTGTGAAAAGATTGGAAGGTCTAGCCAAAGAAGGTGATAGCCCTATAGATTCGTTCCCATGGTTTGATCCTTCCCAATAAAATGCAGCGTGTTCGAATTCTGATCGATTTTATGCAAGAAAGGGGGACCACCCTCTAAGCCTAAGTATTCCTCAATGACCGATAGCGTACAAGTACCATGAGGGAAAGGTGAAATGAACCCTATTTGGGGAGTGCAATAGAGAACCTGAGATCCGATGCGAACAATCAGTCGAAGGAGCGGAGCTTAGAGCCTTTACTTTATGTAAACCGCACTCACTCTAACGGCGTACATTTTGCATGATAGGTCAGCGAGGAAATGGGAACAGCGGCTTAAGCCATTAGGTGTAGGTGCTTTCCAGAGGTGGAATCTTCTAGTTCTTCCTATTTGACCCGAAACCGATCGATCTAGCCATGAGCAGGTTGAAGAGAGCTCTAACAGGCCTTTGAGGACCGAACCATGTATGTGGCAAAATACAGCGATGACTTGTGGCTAGCGGTGAAAGGCTAACTAAGATCGGATATAGCTGGTTTTCCGTGAAATCTATTTCAGTAGAGCATATGATGTCGATGGCCCGAGGTAGAGCACTCAATGGGCCAGTGTGGCCTTATTTCGCCTTACCAACCCCAGGGAAACTCTGAATACTGGCCTAGATCGTGTGTACAGATAGTCTTTTTGGGTGCTAAAATCCAAAGTCGAGAGGGAAACAGCTCAGATCGTACGCTAAGGTCCCTAAGCAATCACTTAGTCGAAAAGGAAGTGATCGAGCGATGAAAACCAGGAGGTGGGCTTGGAAGCATCCATCCTTTGAAGAAAGCGTAATAGCTCACTGGTCTAGCTCCATGGAACCGAAAATGTATCAGGGCTCAAGTGATTTACCGAAGTGACGAGACCTTGAAAGCTGCTTTTTCAAGTGTCAGTAGCGGAACGTTCTGTCAATCGGGGAAGGTTTTTGGTGACAAGACCTAGAGATATCATAAGTGAGAATGCTGACATGAGTAATGAAATATCCTGTGAAAAACACGATCACCTGCCAGTGGAAGGTTTTCTGCGTTCAGTCAATCTAAGCAGAGTGAATCGGTCCCTAAGGAACCCCCGAAAGGGCTGCCGTCCGATGGGTACACGAAAGTGATGAAGTTGCTTTGACTAAAGAACCATGCCTGTCTGTTGGAGCGAATTGGATGATCGGGCCGAGGGCTGCCCCCTCTTCCCCTCACTCTCATTTCCCTAATATGAACCTTGAGTCATCAAAGCGTTTCTGACCCGGCCTGGCCCAGTCGTCCTCCGCGACTGGCGCTTCAAAAGGCGAAACTCTTGGTCGTAGTTTGGAGACCTGTTTTCAGTAGGGGCCTTTAGTCATTTGATTAGAGTAGAGGTCGCGAGAGAGCAGAGCGTACCGCCCTACCATAGTCACGAGTTTGTTTATAGTCGCGATTGTTGTCATAGTCAACAAGGTTGAAACACCCAGGAAAAAACTTCGAATTGGGAGGGCGATCCTCCCGGTGAACTGACCGTACCCCAAACCAGTACAGGTGAACAAGTAGAGTATACTAGGGCGCTTGAGAGAACCATGTCGAAGGAACTCGGAAAAATGACCCCGTAACTTCGGGAGAAGGGGTGCTCTCCTATCTTTAGATTAGGAAAGTGGCACATACCAGGGGGGAGCGACTGTTTATTAAAAACACAGGACTCTGCTAAGTGGTAACACGATGTATAGAGTCTGACACCTGCCCGGTGATGGAAGGTCGGAAAGAGAAATGTTATAAGCTTTGAATGGAAGCCCCGGTAAACGGCGGCAGTAACTCTAACTGTCCTAAGGTAGAAAAATTCCTTGTCGCATAAGTAGCGACCTACACGAATGGTGTAACGACTGCCCCGCTATCTCCGACATGGACCTGGTGAAATTGAATTCTCCGTGAAGATGCGGAGTACCAACGGCTAGACGGTAAGACCTCGTGCACCTTAACTATAGCTTTGCAGTGACAACCTTAATCGAATGTTTAGGATAGATGGGAGGTGGTGACACACAACGACTAATCCGGAAAGACCACTCTTTCGTCTAAGGATGCCTAATCGCCGCACCGATCATTCGGGGGGAGGCGGGACACTGCGAGGTGGGTAGCTTATCTGGGGCGGATGCCTCCTAAAGTGTAACGGAGGTGTGCGAAGGTAGGCTCAAGCTAAGATTCTGCTCGTGAGCGTAATGGTATAAGCCAGCCTAACTGTGAGACCGACTGCCATAGTGATCCGGGAGTCCTGTGTGGAAGGGCTCTCGCTCAACCGATCAAAGATACGCCGGGGATAACAGGCTGATGACTCCCAAGAGCGCTTATCGACGGAGTCGTTTGGCACCTCGATGTTGACTCATCACATCCTGGGGTTGAAGAAGGTCCCAAGGGTTCGGTTGTTTGCCGATTCAAGTGGTATATGAGTTGGGTTTAGAACGTCGTGAGACAGTTCGGTTCCTATCTACCATTGATGTTAAAGGGAGAACTGCGAGGAGCCAACCCTAGTACGAGAGGACTGGGTTGGGCTAACCTATGGTGTACCGGTTGTTATGCTAATAGCAGCGCCGGGCAGCTAAGTTGGTATGGAAGAACTGTTGCGCCGTGAGAAATCCTTCTCTATACAAGTTCTCGGACGAGGTTTTTGAATAGAACATCAATAGGCGAGAGGTGTAAGCACCGCGAGGTGTGAATCGATCTCTTACTAAACGAAACGACTTTCACTTTCCATAACAAAAATGGAAGAAAGTCAACCTATTCCTGAAATTGCGGTCAGTCTCACTACCTCTTTAGTTGCCGCCCCCTACTTGCTCATTCGCAATTACTACCACAAGAAAGTCGCACCTATCTCTAAAGGGGCTTATGCACTCCATGACTTTATTATGTTATGGGGTCTCGAAGACGGAATTTAGCTGCCAACCCTAGTCAGCAAGCTGAAAAACTTTCTCAAGAACATGGAGAGTGGGAACACTTTAACCTTGCAAAATATAGATAAAGAAATGAAAACATGGGGGGTTCGTGGTCTATGCAGAATTTTTTTTCTTAGATAGAATGAATGGAAAAGGGGTGTTTGTGTTGTGGTTTTCGTAGTTGCAAGAATTATTTTTCCCGAGAAAAGATCCCCTCCGTCAATATCATGATTGGGTCGACCAGGCGAGATCATGAGTGAATAGAAAAGAAAATGTACATAGCTGTTCCAGCTGAAATACTTGGAATAATTCTACCACTTCTACTAGGAGTAGCCTTTTTAGTGCTAGCTGAACGTAAAGTAATGGCTTTTGTGCAACGTCGAAAGGGTCCTGATGTAGTGGGATCGTTTGGATTGTTACAACCTCTAGCAGATGGTTTGAAATTGATTCTAAAAGAACCTATTTCACCAAGTAGTGCTAATTTCTCCCTTTTTAGAATGGCTCCAGTGGCTACATTTATGTTAAGTCTAGTCGCTCGGGCCGTTGTACCTTTTGATGATGGTAAGGTATTGTTAGATCCGAACATAGGCCTACTTTATTTGTTTGCCATATCTTCGCTAGGTGTTTATGGAATTATTATAGCAAGTTGGTCTTGTAATTAGGGGGCGGCCGTTCGGTCGCCTATGATACTAGGACCAATAGGTTCAAAATGGGTTTGTGCCGCAGGTGTTAAACGATCTACTCTACACAGGTGTGGGCTTACAGGGCTAGGGCTCATAAACCCTTTCTTTCATTTATCAATAGGGCCCTTCCCTGATTGGTCACTTTTCTGGCCGGGATCGATAAGTGGAAGTCATAAAAAAGAAATCTTTCTCTTCGCACCTCAGATCAAGAGGAAGGGTTGCTTGTCAAGATGGCCTATATATAATAATAATAAATTTCTTTCTATTTTATATTATTATATAATTATAATAAAAATGGAAAGATTCGCTTTCTTTTAACCGGCTCCTTCTTCTTTGTCAACGCTACTAAGGACCTATAGGTTTGCCTACTTTACTTATTAAAGATAATGAGAATGGGTTATTCAAACAAAACGGAAAAGGCCCTACCTAGTTTACTGACAATGACAAAGGCTTGCGAAACTAAGTAGGGCCTGAGGCCCCCTGCGAATCCGTTGATCTGAGGAGCATGCCGCAACAAAAGGATGGTCCCCTATGAATTTCATTTTTTCCTTCAGGGAAAAAAAGTACCCCCATCATAGTAAACCTCCCCTTGTGATCGGGATGAGGTAGATGCCTCCCAGCCGGGGGGCGGATCGAATCGGAGTTTCCTTAGGTAGCCACCGACCTACAGTTATCCTTAAACTTCCGTGCTTGGTGGGGAAGAATCGAACAAAAGTACGCTCGCTTTCTTTCTTGTTCTCTGTCGCGAACTGGGATCGCTCGCCAGCTAGGTTAGATTGGAGCAAGATTTTATGAGAACATATTCCCCATATTCAGGTACAAGGGGCGGAACGACCTCTTGATCTACTTACTGCATCCCAGGAAGAAAAACGTCGTCTAGGCGTTCCCTATTGCTCCGATCTCCCCTAAGCCTAGGACGTTGTCCGGGCCAAGAGCCATAGTTAGTTGCTCTTTCTGTTTGGTTGTTTCTTCCTCGTTGTTGATACCGGCAAGACCCAGCCAGATGATGTATGCTTGTTGGTAGTGAGAGGACTCTTAGTACCTGCATACTATAAAGAGGGCGCTGGTTAAAAAACAATCATTTGATTGTCTTTATTGCTCTCCCTTAGCAGCGGGAAAGGAGTCTATCTATCTTCCTAGATTTGATAGATTTCCCCCAACGCAATCCACAGAAATTCCACGAATCCCTTGGTGGATAAGTCTAACGACTCAGCAGCAGTGCGGAATTGAGTTTCTTGTCTGGTGGATCTGATCTATAGTTGGGCGGCAATACATAACAAAAGGTTCGAAGAAGGAAGGCGCATAACAGTATATAACCAACCTACCCTTTTGTATAACATATTCACATTAGTGAAGCGGTTGGGTGCATAAGAGAAGTGCACGTTTGTGAGACCTTAGTCGGGATGCATAGGTGAGTCAACCTACGAGCACGGACGAGCATGGTACCGCTACCCCTCTCTAAGTAAAGGTAAGATTCTTAGCCCTGTAGATGACTCCATCTAAAATATAATAGGGACAACCGTTTTTGGCTGCTCGTTTCGTATCTTGAATAAAGAGTGGGCTTAAGTAATGTAATAGGGGTCAGGTGAATAATAGCTATGCTATTGCCCTACTGATTTAAGGCCTCCGCCCGATCCCGAATGCACATTTTTTCGAGTTCATCTTATATTGATGTTTTCTTAACCTTTCAAAAACCTTGCGTAAATTTTCGATGTGGTCGGTTCTTTCTTTTGAAAAGACTACCAAATCGTCCACGTAAAGCTCGCATATGTTATGTAGGAGGTCACTAATAATTTGTGTCATCGCTCTTTGATATGTTGCACTTTATTTTTCTTTTTTTGGGCATATCGTTGCAAGGAAAGGAAGTGAGGGCACTCATTCGAATCGAATAGCTGAAACTACTATAACTCCTATTTTTTTGCTTTAAGCGAAGACTTCTAGCTCATTTTAAAGCGTTGAAGAGAGAGTTAGGACATTCTAAAGATAGTTGTTGAGGAAGCATTTGATTTCTAACTACGAGTCCGTTTTTAAGCTAACTAAATGCCTATCTTCTGCTAGTTCTGTTCCACTATCTGCTCTTATTGCTCTCGTTCCCGGTGTGACAGTCTGAGTAGACGATTCTCTCTTTCCTCTTGTTTTTGGGGTTCATATCCGGTGCTATTGAATCTGCAGTTAAGGGAATATCAACAGTTCTTGGAATAAGAGCTCTGGGACTTCATGGCTTTGAGGGAGGTTTAGCCTAGCCCTAAGCCTTTTCGGAATGGAATGCTTCTTTGATAGAGCTTCAAGCAAGAAGGAGGAAGGCCCTCTTTTCGCCAATGGATCACTTAGTCAAAATAAGCGGGCTTAGGTTGATGCGGAATAAGACATTTTTCCCTTGTTTCCATGGAAAGGTGTCGATGGAATAGGCACATTTAGAGCTGTGGGACTTGAAGGAATAGAATGCCCCGTTAGAATGGGCAGGGACAGTCGATCATTGGCTTAATTTCCTGGGGGACTCTTGTATAGAAGATTCCCGGTATTTCGTCGTGAAAGTGTAACATTTAGATTGTTCTTATTAAAGGAAAGAGCCAAATAGACAAAGGGTTTACATGACCGCTCGCTTTGGACAAAATGCCATAGTATAAGAAGAAGGCCTTTGTTTGCAAAGATGAGTTTCCTTCTTTTCTTTGTGAGGGAGGTTTGTGCACATGAATTAATAGTCAAAGTATAAGGAAGATGGCATAGAGCATAGAATGAGATTGATGCTTCGAATGCTCAGTTTTTAGGAGTTGTGGCACTTTCGGAAGGGGGAATCACACTAGGCTGTCACTGTTCTAGAAGAGGAAGCATAGCTGGCACGTTGAACCATGTCTATCAATGGTTAAAGATAGCCCTAAAGTGAGGGCCTCGGAGATAGTATTTCTCAACTGTCGATCAACGTGACAATCATGCCTGCTTGACAAAGCCTTTTTCATTCAATCTCCCAATAAACGAAAAAGGATTTCTGGTGACACGAAAGCTGTGCTCGACGCTCTCTTTCCTATTCAGCTACGCTAAGTGGTCCTTCCCTTTCTTGCTGGATGACTACTATGGAAAAAGATACCGACTACTGCCAGTCTCTAGTCAATCCATGCTGATGCTAGAAGAGCTATTCCCGCCGCCCACCCAAAAGAGACGAGGAAGACTAACCGGCATCCTGCTCGAACCTTTGCTGCCTGAGTTATATAAAACTTTGGATATTTTTCTTAGAAAGAGATGAACTACCTATAGATTTGTATGCAAGTGCATGATAGGAATTAAGAGAAAGCTGGCATCCAATCCAGAAAGAATCACTTCGAACAATTAGACTAAGCTTCCCCCTTCTCTCTCTTCTTAAGCTAATGATGAAACAAATCCCTAAAGTCAAAGTAGTCCATGAAAGCATCTATTTTTTACATTCAAGAAATTGCTTATGTAAAAATGGGTTGAGTCTCTTATAAGATATTCCTTTCTTCTCTTTTCTTCTATTAGTTAGCTTTGATTGCGAAAGCTCCGCCCAATAGCGTTTAGCCATGTGTGTGTAGACCGAAATGGTCTCGCGAAGACGGTCAACGGTAGCGAAAGAGCAAGTCAAAACTACGAGAAGGGCGCGAGAAGTTATGTGAAGGTAGAGAGAGATTTTAAAATCAAACTTCAAGTTGGTGTTCCGCGTGTTAAGAAGGCAGAGACCGCCCCAGGCTTCTCTCTAATTCCCATCTAAGGTTGAATAAGATTAGATTATTCTCGCTAAATCCATTCTCGAATGATTCATCGATGCAATTAGTCCTAGGTCTATGAAAATGTCTTGTGATTCCCCTTCTTTCTTCGACGAATGCATACACGCATTGATAGGGAACCCAAAGAAGAGCTAGAAAAACGAAAGCGGCACCTTAACTTAATAGCTCCATTTCTTGTTCCTGAGTGGAAGGTAAGCTCAGCCCCTGATACATTGCTATTTCGGCAGGGGATAATGAGTCGGTTGGCTGTTAGAGTATAGCCTCTCTCGGGGTTAGCAATAAGAGTACACCGGCCCGTGTGGTAGAGGGCGAACTAAGGATTTCGTGCTTGCAAGGAAGCGTGAAAGTGGGTGAACGCATCACCAGCCAAGCTAGTCACTTGGAACATAGGGGTATTCAATCCCCGAGCTTCTGGGCCCTGAGAACCGACTTCGGATTTGCTCCTTAGATAGTGAGTAGCAAATAAGGGTAGGGTTTAAAGTTTAGGGTTTTCACTTCCACATCCCAGCTCGTCGAAGCTACCGCGTATCGATTGAAATTTCCCTCATCAGTCAGAGGCAGAACCGGCTCCCCCTGAACAATCCTCGGAAGAGTAAGAAAAGAGAAGGGAATGGGAGTTTCTCGCCTCCAAAGAGTATAAAGAAGCGGAGTGTCACTCCAACAAACTAGGCGCACGCATCAAGGCATTCTGCAACGAGCGAAGGCGATCGCTCAAGAAAGGGGATTCAGCCCTGGCAAATGCGATGCAGTCAAAGACGCTGCGGATTATGTGGCCGGTAACGTAAAAGATATGCCGGCAGCTAGCCAACTCCGCTTTCTAACGAGGTTAAGGCGTGACCTAGAAAACGAAAACAGTGAGACCTGGGTTCTCATCGAACGAGAAGTTCGAATATGGAGACCAGGTTCGGCACAAAATCATAAAGGTTGGAGGACCCGTTGGTCAAAGGAAAGGGAAGGTCCTGCTTTAGGGACGGAGCCGTATGTAGCGAGAGTGTCACGTACGGTTCCTTTGAGAAGGGTGTGATACCACCACCTATCAAACCCGATGAGCGGTCCACGGAGCTGCATCCCTACTCACCTGGTCTATGCACATCGCTCTCTCCAGGAGGTTGGTCGCCTATCATAGATCTTCCCATTTCCAAGAAGATCCCGGGTTCGATCTGCTTTAGTATCAAGGTGATTCTTTTTCTGTTCCTATATATATAGGTCCGTGCGGCATTTCCACGATATCGTTATGATCAATTAATGGGACATGGCCGGAAAGTGTTCTTGCCTCTATCATTAGCTCGGGTAGTCCCCGTTTCTGGTGTTTTAGTCACCTTTCAATGGCTCCCTTCATTATGTGCGAGGAATTGCCCTATTGAGTAATGGGAAGCGGGCTAGTCCCCGAAAATGCCCCGCCCATAAGTTCCTTTGTCTTTGGGGAAAAAAAGATCTCTTTTTTTTTTTAGATTCGAAATTCTTCGTTTTTTTCACCCAATTTCCCACACTTTCTGTGAGGCAAAACCTCACCACACTACACTACACTTCGACACAAGAGAAGAGGACCAGGCGCTTTGTATCTTCGGGATAGGAATTGGCGGTCTTCTTTAAGAGAACTTCAATCTAATACTCATTATGGATCAACTCATGTTTCCACTCTATTTTCATTACGAAAATATCTCACATCAGGATCTGTTGCTCACACCGAATCACGCCAACGTTATGGAAGTTCCTGGATCGTGTAATATAATAGTAGTACCAAAAACAGCACCTTCTATCAAAAATGGAAAATTGGCAATGGAGATTCCATGCGGTCAAAAATTAATACAGACACAAAGGGCTTCAACAGGAAAGTCGTTTCGATCCAATCCATTCTTGGGGTCAAATAAAGACGAAAAAGGATATGTCAGTGACCTAGCACGACAAAGTACTCTCCGAGGGCATGGAATGTCTAATTATTTGGTCAGAATATCCACTGTAATGTCTCTGTTAGATTCTCCGGTCGAAATAAGGGAAATGTCAGTTCAATTCTCGATGGAAACGGAATTTTGCGAATTCTCCCCCGAACTGGAAGATCATTTCGAGATATTCGAACATATTCGAGGGTTCAATGTTACTATTGTAACTTCGGCCAACACACAAGATGAGACTTTACCACCATAGAGTGGCTTTTTGCAAAAAGATGAGGGGGAAACTCAGTAAGATGTCGGAGAAGCAAAATATACGAGATTACAAATGTAGATTGCTCGCGGCTAAATATCAATTGAGATGAAAGCTTTTTAAATCCATTTGTAAAGACCCCGATCTTCCTAGTGATATGTGGGAAAAACATCGTTATAAGTTGTCCAAGTTGCCAAGAAAAAGTTCCTTTGCACGAGTAAGAAATCGATGTATTTACACGGGTCGCCCACGTTCTGTATATGATAAATATTTCTCGTATCCTTTTTCGTGGATTAGCATCTCGAGGTCCTTTGATGCCCATAAATAAATCTTCTTGGTAGCAACCACCAAACAAATAGAACAAGGGTTAGCTCCGCAGCAGGTCTACAAGCAAGGTATGTAGGTCCATTACCAGCTGGCTCCGGGCCGAAAAGAGCTAACGGACTAATCCATTATATGGGATCGTATATGCTAATGGGGCAGGAATCGAAGTGGGGGACCCCTCTACCGCCAGTGTCTATCTCCTATCAAGTATGCTCCCCAGACATAGACTACGTACATGGTAGTACTCTTGGAAAGATAGAATATCACCGCGTGAACATAACATTACATTAAGTTACAAATGTAACTCCCGAAGGATCGACCACTATTCTAAATATAGTAAGAGAACTGTTGTTCAGTGAAGCGCCGAAGTACGGAGGTTGTTCCCATCATTGAAGTCAGGGTGTGGGACTGAGCCTTCCGAATGAGAAAGAAGAAAAGTGCTTAGTTTCGTTGGAAAAACCAAAGCAAATATCATATTGACTTTCTCTTGCCCTACTTCTAAAGATTGATAGAAAAGGTTGGAGAGAATGACTTTCTGAAATTCTCTCCTTTCTAAAGCTGCACAAGGCGGCCCCCCCAGAACAAAGCCCCACCCCTCTTTTCCCCCCTTTAATGAAGGACCCTCACCTCGCTTCCTATTCATTTGTGGGTCTGGACCCGAGGGCCTTTTTTTTTCAAGAGGTGATTTCGAGAATCAACCAACGGAAAATCCATAGCCCAGGTGACTCAGAGCCTTACTCTCGCCCAAATAAATGAAATGGGATGAATCAAGTCAATAAGCTTTTTGATTGATTCAGGGCGCAGTGAAGCCAAATTAAATCAAGGCAAGGGGGCTTACTTTTCCTGAGCCTGATTCATCCTATTCAAATTTAGCTATGCTAATGGAAGAGGAAAAGTTTTCAGATGAGATGGACCCCCAAGAGATGAGCGAGAACCCCCAATTGCTTAGGGGTCGCACTCTGTCCCGCTTGGTGGACGAAATCTTCTCTCCTTTTAGAATTCTTTCTCCCACACACCATTTTTGCCCTATTTCACCGAGGAGGAAAGAATAATCTTCCAAGCGGACAGAGACCTAATTTCCATTAGATTCATTCCTAAGCTTGCTTTGTTGCAGCAAGATGATCAGTCCGAAAGTGCTGGAGAGAAGAGAAAGCTGTAAAAACCTCTCTTATTCGGTCACCGAGAAGTCGGATGACTCTTCAGTAACCTAGGGTGATCCGACCCCTTCGAAACTTTTTTTGCTGTATACCCCCTCCATCATTTGGAAGTGGAAGAAAGGGTACTCTAATTTGAATAGATAGTAGGGCCCCAGAACGCTAAAAGGTGGGGGAACTAGAGTTGTCACGATAGAAAAGATAAATAAATAAATGACTATAAGGAACCAACGACTCTCTATTCTTAAACAACCTATATCCTCCACACTTAATCAACATTTGATAGATTATCCAACCCTGAACAATCTTAGTTATTGGTGGGGGTTCAGTTCGTTAGCTGTTATTTGTTTAATCATTCAGATAGTGACTGGCATTTTTTTAGCTATGCATTACACACCTCATGTGGATCTAGCTTTCAACAGCGTAGAACACATTATGAGAGATGTTGAAGGGGGTTGTTTGCTCCGTTATATGCATACTAATGGGGCAATTATGTTTTTCATTGTGGTTCAGCTTCATATTTTTCGTGGTCAATATCATGCCAGTTATACCAGTCCTAGGGAATTTGTTCAGTGTCTCGGAGTTGTAATCTTCCTATTAATGATTGTGACAGCTTTTATAGGATATGTACTACCTTGGGGTCAGATGAGGTTTTGGGGAGCTACAGTAATTACAAGCTTAGCTAGCGCCATACCTGTAGTAGAAGATACCATAGTGACTTGGCTTTGGGGTCGGTTCTCCGTGGACAATGCCACCTTAAATTGTTTTTTTAGTCATCATCATTTACTCCCATTTATTTTAGTAGGCGCCAGTCTTCCTCATCTAGCCGCATTGCATCAATATGGATACAATAATCCATTGGGTGTACATTCAGAGATGGATAAAATTGCTTCTTACCCTTATTTTTATGTAAAGGATCTAGTAGGTTGGGTAGCTTTTGCTATCTTTTTTTCCATTTGGATTTTTTATGCTCCTAATGTTTTGGGTCATCCCGACAATTATATACCTGCTAATCCGATGTCCACCCCGCCTCATATTGTGCCAGAATGGTATTTCCTACCGATCCATGCCATTCTTCGTAGTATACCTGACAAAGCGGGAGGTGTAGCCGCAATAGCACCAGTTTTTATATGTCTGTTGGCTTTACCCTCTTTTAAAAGTATGTATGTACGTAGTTCAAGTTTTCGCCCGATTTACCAAGGAATATTTTGGTTGCTTTAGGCGGATTTCTTACTACTAGGTTGGATCGGATGTCAACCTGTGGAGGCACCCTTTGTTAATATTGGACAAATTTCTCCTTTAGTTTTCTTCTTGTTCTTTGCCATAACGCCCATTCTGGGACGAGTTGGAAGAGGAATTCCTAATTCTTACACAAATGAGACTGATCACACCTGATTAGTGAATAATTCTGACACCAATCATTTACGAGTGAGTATTACACCAAGAATTTACAAGCGGATCGAGGAATGAAGGGAGAGGAATTAGAATAGAAAGAAAGAGACGGATTACGAATTACAGTAAGGGCACGCTAAGACATTCCTTTTCGTGCTTTCGATCTGATTACTTTGAATAAAGATCAAAAAAATAATAGATAGGCGGAAAGGCTTTACACAAGACCACAGAGCAAGAGAGAGAGGCTTCGCTTACCTTCTTAACCGTACCCTTCTATCGTACCTATATAGCATTTCCTTCAGTTATATCCAGTTTATGTTCTGCTTCCAGCTACCGATGAGAGAAGGCTTGGACGTATAATAAGATTAAATAAGAGGTATTGCATACGGGAATGATATATTAAATGAACGGTTCTAAACAGAGCTGGAGATGAGCGCTAGCCAGAACGAAATGGACATATGAGCGATCGATTACGAGAGCTCGACAGATCAGGCCGGTAAGAAGAGAAAGAAAGGTCAATCTCCGAAAGGCCTTCGTAGAGCTGAGCTTTAGAGGGGGATATTTTTTGTGGTCTTGCACATGGAAAAGTCAAGTATTCTACGCAGGCTTGATTTACCGGAATTTTTGCTTCAAAGAATGCTTTCAAGCTAGGAATTAAAGCACGGATAGCTTTATTTGACAATTAGCTGGAAGTCGGGTATGCCTATTCAACATAAACTAAGGCGCTGGGTAGATCGTAGATTGCCGGGTATGAATTCGATTCTAAGTCGGAGAATGCCCATGAATAGGGTCTTATTACAGAATCCGCAGTTTTGAAAGTAGCCCTAGACAGATCATTGCTAAGAGGAGAGCAGGGAATTTCTTGCTAATCAGGTGCTATCATCGTATTATAATGATTATTCCGACGTCGGAGCAGACGGGACTACCAATCCCAGAGTGAATTAACCTTGTCTGCACTACCACCTTAGTTTAGTAGACCTTGGGGAATTGCCTAGTTACCTTCACTCCGCATGGAAGCCTACGTAAATTTTGTCTTTTTCCTACGAGACCTTATAATTTCCCAGCCTTTCTCCGCCTACATGCCCCCCGAAATCAGATTGGCTTTTTTCTTGAGGATGGTCCATCCGCTTTTATTTTCGAATAAGACTAAGGCGTGAGCGAAGGTCTCTTTCTGGTGGTCTTTCACCATCTTCCTTTTGATTGGCCTATATCTTAGAATCCGATCTTTCGCTATTCCCACAGTCCCTTAGTCCCATACCGGCTGTCGGTCTATCTTATATTCCCAGAAGAAGGAACTTGCTTAATGCCGGAAGTGTAATTAAGTATGTGGCTGGTCGTAGAATATCCTTTTCACTAAGTGCTGTTGCAGTTGTAGAACCATTGGCCATTGATTCTTCCTCGAAAACCTTTCATCCCCGCTGTCTAGCTCTCTCGTAGTCTAAAGCTAATTCAATCGTATCCGCCTTTGAGGAAAAGACCGAATCAATCTTTGAGCCATCCTAATAAATCCTCGTAGGTAATGCTCTTGGTCTGCCTTCAATTAGTTTATCAGCCGAAGGCTTCATTCTATTACTTGTGTTGTAAGCTTTCCAGTCTTTGAAGTAAGGTTCAATGCTAGGAAAAATGCTTTTGCTTCAACGGTCTATCACCCCAATTGGTTTAGTTAAGAAATTTTTTATATGAGTATACCCCTATCCCGTTAGCCTTCCATCGTTGCAAGCCCCTTCCATTCGGCCCAAGATTTCTTTCAATTACGTCTGCTTCCGATTCTGTTATTCCGTTAGCCTTAGTTTGTCGTTTAGTCAAAGCCGTACGTATGCCCCTTTCGAATCATTCTATCATTCGAAGTAGGAGCTGGGGTTGCGGGCAGAGAATTATTGGTATAGCTAGTTCATGTGCTTGCAGTTGGGTTACTACCATCCCCCTAACCATTAGTATTACACTCTGTGAAGTGTCTCTCTGGTATTGGGATAACATCAAGCCCCTTAGCTCACTTGTATCGGGGGGAGCTTACTTCACTTGTTTTCTTTAAGTCACTTACCAGGAGGGAAAACATCAGATAAAGAGCACCATCACCTTAAGGGCTTATGCGAAAGTGAGCACCGCTTCCCCAAGAAAAATAATCCGCTTTCCTAAAAAACCTACTTTATTGCTTTAGCTCTTGACTCATATGGCACTGAAAATGGATAGGTTCACGCTTAGGCCTGGTTATGGAAACTCTTTAAGCATAGGCAATTTTTCCTTTTCCATAGGAAACTCCAACTTAAACAGGAACTGGCCTGGAACTATATGTAAGGGCACTCTCATCCACTGGCTGCAAGGAAACAACTGGATTGGCTTTTCTAACTCTCTTTAAAAGAGACTACTTTCAAAATCACTTGCCCTAGAAACTGCTTTTTATTGATATTGATCTAGAATCAGGTATTCCTATTTTTGTTATTATTCCTAGCAAGAGAAATTAAACTAATCTCGAGATCCAGAAACCTATCCATAAGCGTAGCCTTAAGCAAAAGAAATCTCGTTAGCCCTACCATAGAAACTATTACCTCGACTTGGATTGAAAGGAAGAACTTAGGACTTTGGGACTTACCCTAGGACGTAAACCCCTAGCATTCCAATTGAAACTCAAGGAGATAACTAAACATGCTTAGGCCCTTTTCCTCTAGGGGACTAGAGGGAATGCAACTACTGAGACAGCAACTCAAAGAAAATCCCGGAAGAAAATAATAGATTAGTGAGGTAAGGTCTATAGACTGTAAGGCAGAAGGCTTGAAAGGAAGAGCACTCCTACCTACTTTTGGGAGAAATGCTAGACACCTTAGACACCGGATCCTCGGTAGGACTCTTATTTGATAGGCATTAGGGGATTTGAGGTTTTGGGGTTTCACTTGCAGACCCAGCCCTACTGCTTCCATAAGTCTCCTATCCTAAGTTTCTTTCTTTGCATGAATCAAGTTCTTCGACAGGACCATCCCGACCGAGGGCTAATCATAGATCTACTATGGTATTTTTTTTAATTCTCTTAACATATATCCGGTTAAAAGCCTTTTCTGGAAGCATTATGTTGAGTCACTCCAAGAGTAGAATCAGCAGCTCACCTCACGTTTTAGGAACCAAGTGAGGAATCAAACGTATACGGACCTGAGCATTCTCCTACTCTACGGAGCCCTCTGGAGCTAGAGTTGGGGCTGTTTGACGCTCTTCTCCTTTCGAGTGAATTGAATTACTTCAGCTCGGATGCCTTTGATCAAACGGAAGGATGGATGCCTGCCTTTAGCGACTTCGTTCGGTCATTCCTTCTTTACTTGTTCGCTATGGCTTGAGAGTTAATCGCACGAGAGAGTAAGTAAGAGATTGAAAAGAGGATCATTGGACCTCACTCTCAGGCCTAGAGGCAGAGCAAAGAAAGCCTTAGATCTTTGCTTGTTTCGTGGTATGGACCAAAGCAAAGGTTCTGCTGCTATCGACACGTACCCAATTAACCAAAAGTATAATCGATCGAGACCAAAGCTTCTGCAATTGTGGAATTACATTCTAATAGAAAGCGTTTTGGCCAGTTCAAGGTCAGTCATGAGCTGCAGGAAAAGATAGTTGCGAACCAGAAGAAATTCCCGTAGTTGCATAAGGGGACGTTGAAAACATTCCAGCAGATAGTATATAATACTCTTATAAAACGAGCACTATATTCTTTCTTAGTTTAGGGCAGAAACATACTCAAGGAACACAAAGCTAACCCTAAAAATGGAATATTACCTCAACTCAAAGGTTGCTTACTCAGATATTTCTTATCAAAGCGAGGGATTCATTTCAGGCGAAATCAAATCAGAAGCAATTTCCGCTCTACCATTAATTGTTGGAATTTCCGCACCCCTGTCCAGTGGTTTGAGAAAGAAAGTCGAGACATTCAGAAAGAGAGTTATGGCTTTTCTAGCATTGAGAATCACTATTCTTATTAAATAGTTCAAATAACTAGTCGAACATACCTATTCTTTTCAAGAATAGCCTCCCCTTAACCAAAAGAAGGGTCCGAAGAATATAGAACTAGCCATCATTCTCATCCCTCTAAGGAAGTAGAGCGCGGTGAAAGAATTCCGTCGTTCAGTCGAAGGGGACAGGTTAGCAGCTTCAGGATAACCCGAGCAGTGAAAGAGAAGTAGGGTTCAGGCCAATCTATCCTATTTCGATTATACGGCTGGGTTCTAAACAAAAATGGGCATTAATATCTTTGCTCGCGGCAATTGTGACCTCTCGGGAGAATCGATGACTGCATCTTTGATGCAGTGCTAGTACATCTGAGATGTCTTAATATGCTAGATGTAAATAGCCCCAGGGCTATGGAACTAAGGATTATATCGGACCTAGACCGAGGTATTGATGGTGATTTTCTAATCTCGCAGAACAGAATGTGATACGATGAGATAGAATGCAATAAAAACAAAGACACGGAACAACTTACCTACTCTTAATGGGCAAAGCGAGCCCCTTTATTCTGAATTCTTTAATTCAGAATCAATCAAATCTCCCCAAGTAGGATTCGAACCTACGACCAATCGGTCAACAGCCGACCGCTCTACCACTGAGCTACTGAGGAACAACAGGAGATTCGATCTTATAGAGTTCAATTCCCGTTCTCAACCCATGACCAATATGAGCTCGAAGCTTCCTTCGTAACTGCCAAAACTTCTTCGTAGTGGCTCCCTTACATCCCTCATTTCAGAGGGAACCTCAAAGTGGCTTTATTTCATTATATTGCATCCATATCCCAATCCCATTCATTTAATATCCCTTTGGTGTCATTGACATAACATATGTCGTTTCTCGTCTATCTCTTTCTATTTCTTTTCTATATATGGAAAGTTCAAAAATCATCATATAATAATCCACAGAAATCCCAATAGAAAAGAAATAAGGGAGGTTTGTGATGATTTTTCAATCTTTTCCACTAGGTAATCTAGGATCCTTATGCATGAAGATAATCAATTCGGTCGTGGTAGGACTCTATTATGGATTTCTGACCACATTCTCCATAGGGCCCTTTTATTTCTTCCTTCTCCGAGCTCTGGTTATGGAAGAAGGAACCAAGAAGAAGGTATCAACAACAACTGGTTTTATTACGGGGCAGCTCATGATGTTCATATCGATCTATTGTGCGCCTCTGCATCTAGCATTGGGTAGACCTCATACAATAAATGTCCTAGCTCTACCATATCTTTTCTTTCATTTCTTCTGGAACAATCACAAAGACTTTTTTTATTATGGATCTACTACCAGAAATTCAATGCGTAATCTCAGCATTCAATGTGTATTCCTGAATAATTTAATTTTGAAATTATTCAACCATTTCAATTTACCAAGTTCAATGTTAGCCAGATTAGTCAACATTTATCTCTTTCGATGCAACAACAAGATCTTATTTGTAACAAGTGGTTTTCTTGGTTGGTTAATTAGTCACATTTTATTCATGAAATGGCTTGGATTTGTATTAGTCTGGATACGGAAAAATCATTCTATTAGATCTAAGAAGTACATTCGATCTAATAAGTACCTTGTGTTAGAATTATGAAATTCTATGGCTCGGATATTTAGTATTCTCTTATTTATTACCTGTGTCTACTATATAGGCAGAATACCCTCACCCATTCTTACTAAGAAACTGAATGAAGCCTCAAAAACAGAAGAAATGGTGGAAAGTGAGGAAGAAAGAGATGTAGAAATAGAAAGACCTTCCGAAATGAAAGGGACTAAACAGGAACAAGAGGGATCCACTAAAGAAGATCCTTCTCCTTCCCTTTTTTTGAAAGAAAGGTGGGATCCGGACAAAATCGATGAAACGAAAGAAATCTGAGTGAATGGAAAGGACAAAATAAAGGAAAAATTCCACTCTCACCATACAGAGACAAGATATAATTGTAATTTTGAATTAAAATCAAATGTGAATTAAAAAACCTAAAATAGTGTACATTATGATCTATCCTATCCTTTATAAAGCTAAAAGAAAGTAAGCATTTCGAATGTATGGAATCAAGAAGTGTTAGTAGGTATTCCACTAACAGAACAGTAAGGAAGTGAAAGTCACAATAGTTTTTGTTCTCTTTCCGCCTAGCAAGAGTAAAGCAAGAAGAACTGATCGATCTAATTTCCCTCTTCTCTTATTATAGCTACTATAGCTAATCTATAGTGTGGACCTTAGCTTAGTATGGAGGGCAGACTACCTTCTTACAGAGTGCTCTATCCCTAGAAGAGAATCTATTTTAGCATACTCCCTTTATTTGGAAATGATATGATACTAAATTTAGATACTAGCTACTAGAAGAGGAACAAAAGCATATAGCTAAAATGCCTAAGAGAGCCCGGGGCCAGGAAAGCTTCGATCCTTATGAAACAAGGAGGCAATAGAGAAAGCGGTCTAACCACAGAATGAAAGACTTTAGATTCGCTAGCTCGGAAAGAACAATCAGATTACAAGGACGCAAGGACGGGACCGGGCTAGAGGCCTCTCTATCGTCCCTATTGTCCTAACAACTGATCACGTCACACAATTAGAGTTATAAACTGTTTGATTGTTCTTGGGAAACTTAATCCGTAACAAAATTAGGGGTGCCGGGCTTGGCTCAATATCGAGATAGAAAGAGGCCTAGTTTCCTTGGCTATTTTCCAGGCTAAGGTAACAAAGTTATACCGACATTCACGACAGACTTCCTCTACAAAGTAGTAGAATAAGAAGAAAGAGAGCCATGCCTTTAGAACAAGAAAGTTTTGATTCTGGGAGATGGAGCTCTAGAATTGAAGTTCCAAACAGTATTGGTTTTCTACCACTGATACTGAACATCCACCCGTCTTTGGTGATCAGTACCTCGAAACACACCTTAGAAAAAAAATTAAAGTTTCATTGAATGAATGAAAATAGTAATCTGACTAAGAGTATGATACTAGGCGACTAGAGAAGAGAGAGGTAGGAAAGCCAGATCGGACTGACCGGTTGGAACGATTACGAAAGTTTCCGATAGTTAGACCGTTTGAGAGCATTGCAAGACTTTCGAGAGTTAACGACAGGAGAAAAGGAAAACGATTAAGAGATTTGATTACTACCGTTCGAGAATCATGTTAGCATACTCGATATCACACAAATCAATTGTAAATGGATCTGGATTGAATAAAAAAGATCGATTCATGCTTGATACGATAGAGATCAATCGTTTACTTCAACTAAAATCGATGAAGTACTGATACTACTTCAACATCAATGGATGAACTTCTTGCTTGCATGCTGCTCCTCAGAACTTTGCTACTTTACTATAGTTTTCTATAGTTGAATGAAAGTCGATATTTCACTTGCACTTTAAAGACAACTACGTTTAATAATAATAAGGGCTTTTTTTCTAGCGTTTTCCCTTCCCAGTCACCTATGAGAGGGGGTTCACAAGGCTTCTTGCTATAGATAAATTGACGTATACAACCTATTATATTAAGGGAATGGATGGGAGTGCAGAAAGCTCATCTAATATATTCGACTCCGCTTGCTTGCACGACCGCCACACTCCTCTTTTCTTTCAAAATAAAATATTTCTTCACTATCTTTCTTCGAGCTCCTAGACAACAGATCCTACTCCCTAAGAAGAGTCATTAAGAAAGAGGGATCCATTTAAAGGAATTCATGTTGATTGCCTAACTTCGGGTACTTTCAAGGCTCATACTACAACAAGAGTCCGAGCGACCAGGAGCAGGCTCGAATACAGAAAGAGATTCGTACTGTTTGTGCTTACTTACCCATTTGCTTATTAAGAAAGACAGCCAGGTTCGCTTACCCCTTTCTTGCCTACCAATGATAGAGGAAGGCTTACCTCAGACCCGAACACCCTATGATTGCTTCCACTTGAAGATACTGACTTGCGCCCAAAAGTACTAGACATTGATAAAGGAATGGGGAGGCGGGATATTTAATACTGGAATCGTAATCTTAAAAAGATAATCAAAACCCGCTACTTGAAAGCACCTATTAAAGAAGAGGGACTCGATTAAAAGACTCATACAAGACTTATTCCAGACCTTATTCCTTCGCATGCTTCTAAGACTCGAACTCGTCACTAAGTACGAGAGCTCTAATGTCATGTCAAACCTGAAAGCGGATGCGAGAAAGATGTCAAAAATCTGCTTAGGGTCAGATTGGACTTTATCTTCTTGCCCTGCTTGCTACCACTCTTAAAGCCTGATTCGCAGCTCTCTAAATCATTCTGAAATAAGTTAGGGGTAGGGGTCTAGCTCATCTCTAAGCCTAAGATAGGACCTTGTCGAGGAACCAACTTCTTTCTATTTTAGTATAACCGAGTCTCAGTAAACCGTTCTATAGCCCACCCTCTAGCCTGTCAGGATTTCCCAGACTCATCTCGCCGGCGAAATTCTATTATCTGTCCTACCTCCTATGAGCCCTAAGCATACAAAGCTTCCTTAGCGTACTGAGCTCACCTATTTAAGAGAACAGAGCCTAGCTACAGTGGTATTTATTCTCCTTTCGAGGGAGATCCTTTCTACAGGTTGTCCATCTACGAATTAGTGATCCAACTGGGCATCTTACGTCTGAATTCGTGCTCCAAGTATGGGCTTTTGCCCTCTCTCCATAAAGGAAGAAGAAGGCAAGACAAAGTCATTTAGTAGTTTTCTATTTCCATTCTACTTTCACCATGCCTACCCTGTAAAAACGATTCTCCAACTGATGATTTTTCAGTTTCAGATGTGAAGGCTTAGGCTTCCATTTTTGTTCTAGGTTTTCTTTATTCGCCGGGGCGCTCAGTTCCTTCCTGTTCCCAGGGGTGAGGCATTGTAGTGCCGCTCCTGCTGAAGGCTGCTTTGTTTGGGAAGACGTGCTCTTGTTGTTTTCTTGTTGCTGCGGCCTTAATACAATTCTAGCTATCCTCTCTTTTCTTTTTCGTACGGCCCGTGATGTTTTGATCCTTTCTTTCTTTCTTGCTCTATCGCTTTTTTTGAGGGCCTCCTGGACCCCATTGTCAATAGTGTTCTTTAGCGGGAGGTATGTCTCGGCTAATGCTTTTGTTTCAAATAAAAGCATCTACTCTTTCGGCATCTCTTTCGCTTGTCCAGTAACCTCTTCTTTCTCAAAAAGAAAAAGTAGGAACCTGGTCTTGACGCCCCTAAACAATAGCAATAGCACGAATCATAATATATGGCACGCGAATGAATGGTTCCATGAGTCATGGGCGGATCTTAACAGATTTCCCATCAGAGGACTACTATGACTACATCATCGTCGAGGCGCCCCGGTCTGAACATGCCAGATTGGTTGACAAACCCAAGGGCAAAGCCAGGGGGAGGGGCCAACCGGAAATGATAGTTCCTGAGGTTCTAGAAAATAATAAACAGGAGCGTAGGTACATACAAACCTGACGGATGGGATAAGAATCATTTTTGGGGCGATCAACCAACCCAACCCCAACACTGACTCGGCTCGGAGCGAGTTTTCACATTAAGTAAATAGAAAGCGAGAAACCTACTTCTGCTCGGTTGCTTATGATAGACCAAAGAGAGGAACTAATAGAGTATAGCAAGCTGCTCGTAAGATAGCAATAACTTGATTGCAAGGTTACCAACCAATAGCTAAAATACCACATTCCACCAGTCATATTGATTTGATTAGCTTACTGTTCGCGACAAATTTCGTGTACAGAAATTAATAACTTCAATCACGAAATAAATGTAAAGAAAAATTCTTTTTTTAATAAAACTTGTGAGTACAACTCTGTGTATCCCCTGATTCTTGTCTCTAATTTGTTTTCCTTGATTCGAGGGCTGAAGAAGCGTATTTCTCCAGCACAGGATGATGTGGACCTCCTTGTGATTTACTTGATCGTCAAGAAGAGTTAGTAGCGCTTCGGATTGATCACGATGGACAACTTCTCTTGATCACTCCTTCTTGTTTTCTTCAATTTGAGGGACAATGTAGTGTATTTCTCTAACAAAACGAGTTCCTTGTGATGTGTTGAATCTTCAATGAACTTCCATCAGCACTTCAGATTGAACTTGAGGAAGAACGTCTCGTGGATCTCTCCTTTCTTGTTAGAGAACCTTGGAGAAGACTATTACATTGATCCCTTCTTGTGATCTATTTTAGCACTAGCATGGTTCGCTTCGGCCGTGTCATTAGCGTCAATGATGATCTTTCCATCTCTCACCAACATCATGATCTTCTCCTCCCTTAAGACGAAGCATCTTGCTGTAGGGTGACAAACAATGCGGTGATATTTGAAATACTTGGGATCATCCACCTCTTTTAGACCTTTCACCGCGTCGCTGAAATTCAATGATTCCATCATAGGCCCTTTCTCTACAGCCTAGAGATCCTATAAGCTTTTGGGGCTCTGTAGAGATTGGAGCAGATTTAGTGAAATAGGAGGCTCAAGTGGTTCATTCGCTTATTCAAGGGATATTCTAAGAGGAAAGTACGATATTCGTCAGTGAGGGATCTATGGTAGCTCGTCTATCTCTTAGCATCGATGGCAGGCCTACTTTTACAGCTTGAGACTTCCTTTGCCTTTGAAAGGTTGGAATCTAGGAATCATGGATTAGAGCCCTTATTCTAGGTCGATGTGCCACCAATACATTCTACCTTTGAAATCTGGCTTTACCTGGGCCGCTTCTCGACCGAGATCCCTTCAATGGATCTCACCGTGCTTGTCTATTCTCAACTGGATTTGGCTTCTGTTTAAGACTTTTTGAATATTGAATCTAACAACTAGCATCGTTCCCGGCAAAGACCCCTCTTTCGTTCGAGCAAAGGGCGCCTAACCTGAAAGAGGAAATAGGTGTTTTCATCGATGCGAAAGAGCTAGATTAGTAGTTTATCTAGGACGAATTCCTACTTACTTTTCTTAGTAATGGTAACGAAGGTATTCCAAGGGAAGCTCGGGCCAACCTATGTCTCAGTAGCTGCCCGAGAAAGGACCACTTAATCCGGACAGGTTCTCGCAACTGCCTTTCAAACAGGACCTCGAGAGGCAAGCCATGGAAGTACCGCTAGGTAGGGACCAAACTCCTACTTCATTGGATGTCTGATGAAAATGGGGGCTTCAAACTGAGATTCACGAAGAGAAAAGAGGACCCGACGTCACAACCTGTGTTGAGCCTATGAAAGAGTATGCC
The DNA here is from genome assembly GCA_032618575.1 of Nicotiana noctiflora. Classification (NCBI taxonomy): domain Eukaryota; kingdom Viridiplantae; phylum Streptophyta; class Magnoliopsida; order Solanales; family Solanaceae; genus Nicotiana; species Nicotiana noctiflora. The sequence continues at coordinate 205,617 of JASVEL010004394.1, forward strand.
CTAGTGGAACTGAGAAGATCAAATGACCCGACAGAGCAGGAAGTGCCCAAGTGCAGTTGAATACTGAACCTGCCCTTTACCGTTGTTGCTAAAGCAAACAGCCAAAGCTTTCCACTTAATTTCACAGGTAGCAGATTTTTCATACTTTGGTCTCATTATCTCACTTAGGGAGACTGCCCCACCACAGAGAGCTAGGCCTGGGTGCAAGCCAACATATTAGAATATCAGACTGATGTGGCATTCCCGACTTGAAAAGGGTTGGTAGACTTCAAGCTGGATCAGCTAGACCTAAGTAAGTAGGCATCGAAGGAGGATTGTAGTAAGGAGTTTTGCGATTTGACTACTTTTTAGTTGAAGAACCTAGTGAGACAATTCCTACTCCTTCGGAGTCTTCTGTGGAGCTTTCTTCTCTGATGAAATTCCGAGTGGAAGAACTTCTGACTTCCCCCAAAGAGCTTAATAGCTCTGAGTGAAGCTCCTGGGTTTCCATTAGACCCTTTTCTAATTCAGGGAAGAAAGCTATTGAGCCAATCATTCAATAAAGAAAATAAGTTAAGAAAAAGAAAGGTGAACAAGAAGGGAATAAGATCTCAAGCCTCGGAGGAGAGCAATCTTTTGTGGAAAAAAGGCAATTTCCTGGCAAGATCCGACTAAGCCAATCTTGATTCTCGCTGAATGCTTCAAAGAAGAAGAGTCAGCCGGGAATCCAATTTATGCATCTGTCTTCCATGTGGAACTGTAATTCATCCTCAACTGGATGGAAGAACTGTGCCTTTTTTCTTCTTCCTGAAATGAAATGAAGAGAAAGAAGGTGCCCGGCCTAAAAGACTGGTGGAAAAAGATCTTTTTTTGGTCAAGACCTTATGTTGAACTAAGTAAGTCTGTTTTCTGAAAGAAGTAGTTTTCCTCTTATGGATTTCTTCCCGTTCAAGCCAGAAATGCCCCGTAGCTATAGCTATCCAAGAGTGAAAGTGAAATTCAAGCGGGCGCAGATGCCATCGAATGGGCTATTTGCCACAGAATGTGATGTCTTAGAATCTCCTTCCTTGAAAGCTTTATTTTTTCAGTTCAGAATCCTATGTGAGGAAAAGAATCCTAGGTCAAGGCAGTAGCACGGTACGGGATCGGTCCCTTGTTCTCAGTGCAACATGTGAAATGACTTAGTCAAGAGATCGATCTTAGGATACCGACAAAGGAAGAAGGTAGATACTACCTTGATTCTGATTCGGGTAGAGGAAGACTGATTTTGAGGGGTAGGCGTTCCCGTCCGCCCTTACACAGGGCCCCCCCAAGAAAAAAGAAATGCGGTACCGGGTGTGATCACACGGTGGACACAAATCCGTCATTCTTATGCTTCAGCTTAAATGGGACAAAAGTAGATATCTGGCACACTAGGGAGTCCTCAAAGTATGAGTCCATACACTTGCTAGATAAGACTGGATCGTCAAAGACCAGATTCCTTTTCTTAATACCTTCCTTATCTCTCCTAAGAGTCTTGCCCTAGGCATAACCTATATATAGAAAGTTCCAACTATCGAATCAAAGCAAAAAGGAACCTTTCCCCAGTTGACGAGAGAAAGAAAGGAAATGAGCCCATTGATTCACCTATCTGAAGCTGAAGGAATGAAAGCATTAGAGACTTGATCCCCTGCTTACAATGAAATGAAACCTCTCAAGCCAGGGAAAGATTGACCATCAGGTTCATTTCCGAGTCAGGACAGAAAGAGGCCAAGAGTGACTACTCGATAGAAAAGGGCCTGCCCCTATGAATAAGGGAAGTGATTAGCCTTCTTTCTTAGGCCAAGGAAGGAAAGCACAGTAGAACTAGCGTAGCGGGACATGACAGCGGTTGGGGAGAAGGAAAAGCTATCAGACATCAATCCAATGAATAGACAAAGCGGCTTGGCCGAAGGGTCAGGAAGAGAGAACGACTATACTTTCTGAGTTAGAACATTAGGAACCTTACACCCAAGAAAGTAGTCAAAGCAGTAGAGAAGATCAGAGACGGGTTTAGTGAGAAAATTAGCTCACACCTATCTTTGATGAAAGAAGCCGCAAGTTTATGTAGAAAGAACAGCCAGTGTTAGAGATATTGACTTCTGTTGAACTCTTCCTTTACATGAAAGGAATGAATGCCTTAATAAAAATGGAATGGAATCCGGGATCCAAGTAGATTAGGTTAAGGCAAGTATGAGTTCAACCCTTTTCTTATCGGGCCAGGATCGATAGCCGTTCGACCTGAGGAAAGTGCGGTCCGATTCAGAATCCCCAATGTCTTCGTCTTTACCTTCGGTTTGAGGGACAAGCACCGCATCTAGGTAAGCGGAATCTAATTGAATTGATTCACCGGATCTTCCATCTACAAAAATAGAAGAGATGTCTGTTAAGGTCGGCTTCATGAAAGCAATAAAGGAAGCAAGTTTAGCGAACATAGAGATGGAAAGAGATGGATTTTGCCCAGCTGTTGTCAGATCAATTCCCATTTATTCTTTAATGGAATAGGGAACGGGCAGAGCTGCGGCTATCAGGAATAGGCGATAGCCTATGACTAAAAGCGCCAACTATCTATGAATGACCATGATCGGAATTCCAATCGATGAGATGAGCCAACGAAAGATTTAAATTTCAGACTATGATGACTGGCATCCTCACTTACGCAAACGAAATTGAGTTGATGGAGTAGCCAGTGCCCTTGAGTTATTCTGTTCGGTATCGCCTTCTCTCATTGTTAAAGGCGCCGCAAGGTACTCGACTAGAATGAGTGGATGTTATGCACGCAGGGAAGACTCTGACTATGCGCTGGCACTAGCCCTGGGCATGGATTCTTCTTTGATTGAAGGAACAGGACAGAAGAGAACTAGAACCATATCCTTCACACATTCCGTTTGATCTTATCTGCGCTATTGCCCGATCATAGTTGTACTGTATTAGATTAGTTATCTGTCTCCCCTGCCCTGTTAGAACAGTCTGGTCTGTAACAACACAACCTGAAAGGAAGCCATTCCTAATAGGAAGTTTCTAGCCGTCTTTCTTGAGGAACGAGAAAAGAGAGGAAATGGACTATCTGGTTTGGCCACTACATTTTATGAAAAAGGTAGAGATGAATCCCCAAGAGCAGAAAGATCAGAAGGAAGTAGGCTCTTAGATAGGGCATTCCTGCTTAGCCCCTGGCTTACCTAAACCACTGTAAGCATGTTAGCACGAGAGTGGATCGGGGAATCGAAAAAGCTTCTTTGATTGTTGAGTAATTAAGCATAGCAGGGGAAGGGGATAGCACCGGTCTTGACTTTAATACTATTCTTATTTGAGTAGATGTTGGCATAACCACTGTTATTTCATCTGCAGCTCTTACCGTTGAAGGAATAAGTATTGCTTTGGCTTGATTGCTTTCACTGGGTCTAGCTAGGCTGGGAGTCGATTAGCCCGAGTTGTGTTAAGATAAGTGGCACTTGAATTGGAAGTAGCCATCGGCCAGGTCTTGGATAGATCTCAAGCTGGCTTAAACTACTTTATTTGGTCTTCAGGTGGCCTATGAGGCTGCTCTAAGAGAAGAAAAGGAAAGGTGGTACTAAATAGGGACTGCTACCAATTAGGCTAGAAAGAAGACATTAAGCGCCGGGTAAAGTGACTTACTTTAATGGTGAGCTATCCTATAAGACTAAGAAGCGGGGAGAGAGAAGGATAACCTATTTGAAAAGGACAGAGCCACTTAGCCGCTACTTAAACATCCGGAGTTCCGGATTGAACTAGGGAACGAAATTCAAGGGCAACGAAGGCCCTTAGATAGGACTTCATCTATGAATAGAAGAGATTTTCTTTCTAGTAGAGCTCATCACGACCATCATAACCTAACTCCAGGATTGCTACGGGCACTGATCCTTCTATTCAAAGTTTCCTTTCTCCTCTTGAATGTAGTTTATCCTACAGCTCGCTAAAGTGAAGGTTATTCAGCAGTGTAAGCAAGTCACTCTTAACAATATAGTGAATTCAGATATGATGCGCTAGGAGCTAATGAAAGTCATCTAGATCATCTAACTCAATAGGCTACTGGTGCTTATTATGTTCCCAATCTATGAAAGAAGAGTTGAATTCCCCGGATGAAGATTCGCCGAACGAAAAATAAGCTGTAAATCTTAGTTCTCGAAAGCCAGTGAATCAATCTTCCTTATAGCTCTTTCCTCCCTTTGCTTTGGTTGTGTTTAACCGCGGTTAAACCCAAAGAAAGGGTTGTTTAGCTAATAATAATAGTTCGAGCTTGTAGCAGTCTGAAAGCAAACGAGCTAACTAATATATAAGTATATAGAGCTGAGAGAGTAAGCAAGAAGAATATATTGACCGTACAGGCATTTCCCCTTCTTTCATCACCATTGAAAGCGCTTTGTCCCGCCTATCAGAAAGTCCCCCACCCATATCTCTAACTTTGGAGAGCCGCTAAATAATGAGGTTCGACATCTTCTTGAGCAGGAAGAAGAAAGGTTTGATCCGCTCGGTTTAGATAATTTCCATGGGCCAATAAGACGGTGTCTAGGATGGAAGCCAAGTATCTTTCCGTAGGGATTATCATTTCCATTCTGGCTCTCGAAGACTCAATATTAGATGAAGGCTTTTTGCAAATTAGTCCCGCATTAGTATCTGAATTATTCGAATAGGCGGATATAAAGTCCTATCTTGTATAGTAAGGTTCGAGGCTCACTATCATAGGCGGATATAAAGTCCTATCTTGTAGTTACAGATGAAATAGTTTATCTTTCTCTTTGAGATTCAGTAGATGTTGAAGGTGCAGTTGGCTTCCATCGAGTAGCTTTTGTTCTCTATTGTATTTCGTTTACCCTCCCATCCTTGTGTTGGCTTCGATTCTAGTGATCAAGCGAGCAAGCAAGTCAGAAATTCTTTTCTTTGAGATAGGAACGGAACTGATTTGTTTCATAGAATTTCAACGCCAAGGTTCTTTTTTTAATGAGCCCTATGTCTCGCATGAAGAATTCTTGTTGCAGCTTTATGATGAGAGCATGAATGATAAAATTGGACGAAACAAAAAGTGGAAGCTTATTATGAGGAAAAGGGGCTTGGACTCTCAGCTAATTCAACTCAAGCTTTTAGCTCTTCTTCTGACTCTACTCTTCCTGACGCAACTCAGTGTCTTAATGAAGCTTCTTTACCGGCAAGGGTCGGGATCAACTACTCTACCATTCCTTTATTGACTGGTCTAATGAAAGAAATTATTTTTAGCATCTTTTAAATCGTAAATAAAATGAACCGAAACTTTTTAGCCTTCGGAATGCTTTATGTGTAGGATTCAATTCCAGTATAAAGAGCTTCTTCAATAATTCCAATTCCTGGAAAGCCTAGAAGTACTCTTCCTCTGGTGGACCCAGACTCTTCCTTATTAGGCTTCTGAGTTCATACCAGATCCATGCCTATCTACACTGATAATTCATGAATCAATCCCAATCTCCGAGTTAACAAGGACAAGTATGGATGGATTTTGCTATGGAGTTAAAAGAGAGACACAAGCATCCTTATCTTATAGAGGGGCTGGACAAGTCTATCTCCCTTTACAAAAACTGTGGAATCCCGTGGCAGGGTACTTTATTCCGATATCCCCCCTCGAGGGTGAGTTAGACTTCCCTATCCTTAAGCATAAAATAAGATCTCTTGCTTTTCCCACAAGCCCTACTAGCGTATCAAGTCTGGTCGCTGGTGTGTTGTTTGTTCTAGCGAAAGGCTCCAAGCGCGATTCTGATTCTAAATTCAGTTTTCTGTTCTGGAATGAATCTATTCTAAAGAAAGACCTGCCTATACTGAAGAGGGGCTACTTCACAGTAATGAATGGTGGTATCGGTCGGGGCAAGCCGAACACTCGTTCCTGCAGCCCTTGTTGCAGCTGATAGACTCAAAAGTAAGTGGTGCTACCCCTACCCTAAGATAAGACGGTTCCCGCCCTCAGTTCAGGGAATAGAGCAACAATTCTTCTTCCAATTTCGTACATCAAATTGTGTATATAAAGAAGAGTTCGCCCTTCTTCAAAGAAAAAAAGTCACGCGGCGCCTTAAGATAGAGGCTTCAGTCACTGTTAGAATCCCGGGGCGGGCCAAATTACATAAAGAAAGGAAGCTTATTTCAAAGTGGTTCAGTTAGCTCGGCTGGACTGAAAATCCTTGTGTGGTTCGAATCCACATCCACTTCACAGCAAAGAAAGAGAATGTGGGGTAGAGGAATTGGTGAACTCATCAAGCTCAAGCCTATTTGAATTTGTTATTGGAAAATGAGGAGGAAGACATGTGTCATGGAGAGGCAATCCTCAAATTAGTACTTTGACCTGACAGCTTACCCGTTCTATAAGAGAACGATTCAACTGGTTAGGCGGTCTGGCGCATTATTCACTGTGCTTTATTTAAAGCAATGTGCGTCATCTGGGGTGATAAAAAAGAACAATACCCTGTTGACAGTATCCTTGTCCCTACTTTCACTATGCCCTTTCACTCTTGAACTACTTGAAGAAGGAGGGCAGGGGGTGCTATCGTATATAAGAAAAACTGCTGCATTTTGGCAGCGGTTAGCTCTCTCTCTAACATGAAATTTGATAAGAGAAGTGCGAATGGATTGCTGGCTAGATTCAAGGTATGCCAGTTGTCCACGAAACTTTCAAGATTGGTTGAGTCTTTAGTGTACTTTAGTAAGAGTGTGAAGGATCTAGTGGCCGTAATTATCTGTACACTCAAGGCGTTGCAAGCAAATGGTTTTTGAAAAGTGTTAGAAATCGTGGTCAACATTTTTCCAGTGCTTTAGCGGGCTTTGGCCTTTTTTTGTTATAGCTATTTAACCGGTTCGGAAGATAAACTATCAGTCAATGACGTTGCCAAGGTCGATGTTTTTCTTTGCCTTTCAAGATATTGCATATAAAGAGAAAAATAGACAGTCCTCTTGGGCGGCCGAGAGTGTTATGTAAAAAGGACCAAGGAGGATCCTATCCTAAAGGAGAAGGAGGTGGACTAGGAGCTAGATTTAGGGACGGAATCGAATGATTACGAGATAAATAATGAGACAAAGGAGAGCACTTAGACAATTCACTTTGAGTACAGGGAAGTCTGCTGCTGGAAAAAAGCACTTCGTATATAGGCATTGTATAAAGGATAGAATACGAGCCTAATCATATTTCTCGCATTGCTCCAGTACGATGGACCGGGGGGAGGGGGTCCGCCAGAGAAAATGCAAGACGATAGAAGAGTTCGCTCCGCCGCGTAAGATCCTCGAATCAACCACGACTACCATCTGCGGTCCATTTTCGTTCTCTTCCCTGCCCGGGAAGGGGGATCAAAGAAAGGTAGCTTGCTTCTCTCCTGGACGGATGGCAACTTGTAGTGGTCGGCCTTCTTGCTAGAATGCCTTCTTGGTCGAAGAGCCCCTTTTTTACTAGTAAAGACGCAGGAAGCAAAAAAACTTGCGCGAAGGACGTTTTCTTCTCTACCCTCTCCTCTCCAAAGGCCAAGGGAGAGACTGCATCCCTTTCCTTCGGTAGCTCTTTTGGTTTCCCAAGGATAGCGGTAGCTGGGGCAAAGCCCGCTTTCTTCGGTCCGCGAATGAGAGAGAAAGTCAAAGGAAAAAACACGTTTTCTCTTTGCAAGATCCGAAAGTGGAGAACGCATAGCATTCTATGGGTACATAGGATCAAACATAAAGCAGCGCTCTCTTGGCAGAGTTTTAGGCGGCCAGAGACTTTAGGGCTTGTTGGAGCTTCTGAGCGTAACGAATCGAAGCTGAAGACAGATCAAGGTAGCTTGCCTGCCAAGCTGATAGGCAAAGGGCTAAAGGATGGAAGGTGCAAAGTAGATCGTGCACCTGTCGTGTGACCCGTAAGTCCTAAGCAATGTCTTGCGCGAAAAGAACCCCTTAGAAAAAGTTCCCATTAATGTTAGGGGAGCACTAAAATGCAACTTCAATCGGATGCGGGTATCAAATACCGCCGCAGAGATGTCCAGCGGATTCCTGGGCCTTGACGAATGGCCGGCCACCTTTTATGTAAGAAGAGCAAAAGGCCCAGGGCATAGCAGGATGAACCAATGTGAATGAGTGTAAGCTTCGTTGCCCGAACACGATTGGTGCTGACCACACTAGGTGCAACCATGGTACAAAGAGAGGCCAGGCGGTAACAATTGAGAGGTTGTCACTGAGCATTCCTAGTCACAAGGGAAAAGAGGTCAAATGGCAAGGCCATACGCCCGTTTGGCTCCTCACGGAGTATAGCTCACATCCAAACATTTGATTGGGGAACGGGGCAATGCCCATGAAGCTCCATCAGAAAGGGAAGGCCTGCCATGCCGTATGCCCATGATGCAGGATTCTTCAAAAAAGCGCGGGCTGACTCGGAGACCTGGGACCTTAGCTTAGTAATGAATGAAGGGAAGCTCTTCGAGCTTTCTCCGCCAGTTGCTTATGTAGTGGTTGGCCTTATAAAGCTCGCTAAGCCTCGCTTCCCTCTCCCCTTCACTTATTAATTAAGTGGAAAATAGACGTCGGCATTCTATAAGCGACTTGACCGAGTCTACGAAACTTTGCTTTTCTTGTAGTCAGCCCGTAATGCCTCCCTTCATTTGATTGACTCCTTTCAGCTTAGAATGCCTAATGCCTATTATTTAGTGCAAGAAGCTAACTGCCATAAGCTCACCCTTCGGGTCTCGCTTCCAGCGCAGAAGGCCAAGCATTCTGCCAGACGTCCCGGCCTGGGAGCCCCGTTCGCCTTTGGTACTTCAGCAGATCTTCTAAAATAAAAAGCGCTACTTCAGCCTTAACTACAACTACATTACGCAAGCACCGCCGATACCTACCTATAGAGTCAAATTTAAATAAAAAAGTACTTGTGACAGTGACTTTCTAGGTTTATGGATTCAGTCAGCTAAACTCCATCAAACTCCTCAATCAATATCAACAAGATGTCGTGACCGCTTAGGCTTGGTTTAATTTGGTTTGAATGTAAAGTAAAATAAGCGGCGTTTATTCAAACAAAGTGAACCGAGGGTTTCCTTGTTTAGTAGTACGAAAGTAGTTCTACTATTAAGATGTTTAATATTAATAATAAATATTCAGTGTTGTAGCGGTAGAACAGAATGTCGTTCGCCTTTACTTTGACTTTCTGAGAAGGACTTAAGTAGCTAAGTTTCCAAAGGTGAACACCCCCCTGTCCTTTATAGTATAGTCGTAAAGGGATTCTCAGAAAAGTCAGGAAAAAGGCATTCGAAAGGCTGACCTCTATCTCATAGGCATTCTGGTGGTAAAACCGACGACTACACGGCTCTATACCAAGTCATGAGCGATAGCGAAGCCAAGCAGCCGTCTATAGGCGAAGGGACGAAAGCCCGACGATGGCTTATGCTACAGTAAGAAAAAAATTACGTTGAGGTTACGAAGTCACTTACCCGTATACTATACAAAGGGAAAGGCGTCGTTGTGGAGTCACGTCAGCTGTGGATATAGACTAGGCTATAAGGAATGGAGTCAACAACTATGGACCGAGACTACACTAAGGAAAAAGGAAGCTTGATTGAGAAAAGAAGTCAAGGAACGAAGCTCCTTCTCTAATAGCCCCGTTGAATAGGAGGGCGAAGGCATTTTGAAAAAGTCTTTTTTGTCTTGTAAATGCATTTTTTTCTATTTAGAGAGAGTGAGCTTCAAGTTCTTAGGAATAGCCGTACGAGACAGCTCACGTACGGTTCGGGACCGATCCCCTGCGCAGGGGCTTAGGTCAACACTTATATAATTGCCAGTCATCAATTGGAAGCGGGCAAAATGGTGATGAATTGTGATTGGTCTAAACCTTCGACTAGCGACTTATTGCAACCTGCCCAGAATGCCCATACAGACTAAGACCTTATTCACACAGCGAAGAAAGGCCGAGTGAAAGGGGGCAGTCAGCTGGCTGCTTCTTTGCCATGCGCTTTGCTTTGCTTTATTTTATAGAAGAAAGATACCAAATGAGAGTGAAAGGTAAGGGCAAGCGATAGAAAGGAGAGTCCCTCGCGCGAACTACTACTACTAGAAAATGGTGAGACCATTAGTGAAAGAAGGACCAAGGAGGATCCTATCCTAAAGGAGAAGGAGGAGTAGGAGGAGTCAGTTTTCTTTGAAGATCGAGTAACATAGTGTAGGACAATTATGCCATTCGGAAGAAGTTTTCTACAGAAGAAAAGCCTGTTACGAGTAAGTGGAGAGGAAAGATCTCCAGGCGTTCTTATCTCGTTCCAATCCAATGGCTCAACCAGTATCCAATGGCGAAAACTAAAAAATCCATGGTTTCCCGGTAGAACCCTATTTCGCGCAAGTTGTTTCGGAACCGGAAAAAAGAAGCGATTTTTTGCACAACTTGCTCATAGTGCAGGTCCCACTTGTATATCGTATTTGGCTGAAGAAGCATCGAACATGTTGGAGTTCTTACCTTCTTGGGACTCCATGGAACAAGATCTGCTTTTATTATATGGTCAATATCGATCTACTTTAGTAGATCATATGGATGTAGAAAAAGCTTCTAATTTTGATGAAATAGAAACATCTTTTTTCCATTTCTATTTACCCAGTTTATATCTTTGTTTCGTGTGTTCCTGGGAGGAATTCGATCTCGGAATACCACCTAAATAACTACGGCCAGAGAGTCAAATAGGTCGGGAAGAAAGAGTCTGAGGTCGGGTCGGACGACATACATCTTGGTTGGTTCCACCACCACTAGAGATTGGACATATATATAATCTTTCTTATAAAAAAGGGATTCTTATATATATATTTTAAAAATAGCTGCAAGACCAAAATGGGGTGCAAAAAACCGAAAGCCCTTCTTTTATTTAAGTTCCTCCCAGATACATGGCTTACATACCCGGCTCAACATTCTTGGAAAACAATCGAATCGAGGGTTCGGAGGAGAAATGGCCATTCAATCTTGTGAACTAATCGAGATCGAAATTGGAAAAAAAGATACGAACGGAGAGGAATAACGAATCGATGAAAGAACATGAAACCATTCCATTTCAATAGAGGTACGAGAAACGGTTGGGGGCAATGAAGTAGGTGAAGTGGTTGGATTTTGCAAGCTGTTCCAACCACTGCTGGATGTGATTCCAAGATCCGAACGAGAATGAATACCACACAGAAGAGTCAATACAAGGCTCCCTAATGGAATGTTTAACCGATCCATTCCGGATCGACTGAATTGGTACGGAAGTTGTAACGTGGGAAAACCACGGAAAACACGACTTATTTGAATAACTCGGTGACCTACCAATTGTAGAAGTAGGATTTTTGGCAAGCAATAAGCACTTAAATAATACAATTCAAGTGTACCATATTCTTTCTCATTTCGAGGAAAAGGTGTGGAAGGAAAAGGAAACAACGGAGGGATCCGAATCAGACCTAAATGGGAATGACATGAAAAGTCTTTTTCAAAACCTAGCATTAACGGCGTTACAACGATATACGAGAGGAATAGAGAAAAACTCGTGATTGGTGTGGAGGGGAAGATCTGTTTATGATATAGTTCAAGCAAGAGTTGTCTCATTTCCTTACTTCTTTCTAATTCATTCACTTCAAGACTGGGTCTGAACGCCACGTAACATCATCTTCAACCAACCTCCACCGTACTTTCGGTGCGACCACTAAATAATTGCTTATACACTAAACAGTTGCTTATATATGTTTATTAAAAGACTGACTTTCATTCATTATCATTAGTCCAACGTGAAACTAAGAAAGAGAGATGTGCCTAAGGCGGAATGTAAGCAAACTGTGCACGCTAAGAGAAGAGGAGAGATGTTCGCAATTACTACCACAAGAAAGCCGCCCCTATCTTCTAAAGGGGCCCGTCACTTCGTTCGTACCTTCTTGGCTTAGGCTTCCAACTGAACAACATGGCCTTGCCGCCCCGCCACTAGCAGAAGCTAAGCGCTTGAAAAGCACGCTAAGAAAGGTTGCTTTTGTCTCCCTTTCTGTGCAACCAGTAGCGGAAGAGAGGCTTACCGTACATACAAGAGTCTTCCATTTCTTACAGAAGCTCTTTCTTACCAGTCAATCAAGTAGACAAGAACGGTATCTTATCTTATAGCCCGGTGCGGCGAGTCGCCCTTTAAATTAAGTAGATAGAAGAAAGTCTTAAATAGATAAGGAGTAGGTAAGTGAGTGAGTCCTCACTGACCTGAGCGATTTCGATCACCTAGCAGGCCTTTTATTTGGTAGGTAACATCGCCAAAGCGTATCATCAGATTTTACTACGAAGGAAGGAACTCGAAGTGAAAGGGCACCGTCTTGTGCAAGGCAACGATAGTTGGCTCTCTATCATCTTCTATCTGGTAGACTTGGCAAAAGGGCCCCGACTTATTTCCATAATAAGAGTTCAACCGCGGCTTCCCCCCTTTTTTTGGGGGGGATCATGTTCCTTGCCAACTGCCACCTATCGACCCCGACCTCTTTTCATTTGTTTTGGATATTACCAAACCTAGCCTAGCCTTCGTAAATCACACTAAAGCGGACACCCAACTATGGAAAAGCCTCCTTAAGGGTGGGTTAGGTTAGTCAATCCTGGCCCGAGAAGCGTTCGTTGACAAAATCGCCGTAGGAATTCCTACTTTTCAATAGAGCCGAGGCGAACTAATCAATGAGAAAATGGCCCTACTCACTACAAACGAATACACCACAAGATCGAACTGCACTCATGCCTCTCCCGTATCAAGTTGACCGCCCCCCCTACGTAGTTATTCTATCAATCATGTACGTAGGTAGAACCCTCCATTCTGATTGGTATATCATGAAAAAAGAAAGCCATTTGCATCAGGCGCACTGCGCTTTCCCTTGCCCAGATATTCGCTTTTCTAAGTCAAGTAATATTGACCCACCGAAGACTGGAGCTTCATACCTGGTCCAGGTTCACAACCCTTCGCGGGTTGGTAAAATGTCAGTCTTGTTTGGTAAGACAGAATTGGACAAAGAAAAGAGAGTGCTCGACCAGAACAACGGCCAACAACGTAATTACATAGATAACTGCTCCTTCCATGATCCTTAAGGCTTTAAGGCTAGCCATATGGCGGCTGGAAAGAAAGATGACCTCACCTTCTCTGGTGTCAGTGAGAGCTATTTGAGTATCCCCTGTTGACCTTCTTTTGTAGATAGAATCTTCAATGAGTGGAAACAAGCAACCTTACTAAGAAAGGTGCTTGTTGAGTAAGGCCAGCTTTCGAGCCCAAGCCCCTTTACTAGGTTGGGCGCTTGAGCGCATATTTCTCATATCGATCAAAGCTTTACTTGAGTTTGAAATAAGGGGTAAGAAGCAAGGGCGTAGCAGCAGCGCGAAGTTGTGCCTTAGCGTATTCGTTTTCTTGCAGGAGTGCTAACGCGCGGCCTTATGTTTTCTTCCTCTTGCTCTGCAGTACAAGCCTCATACAGAGCCGCGCTCCTTTAATATGATGAGAAGAAGGGGGGCCGGCCTCTTTTCTGTACCAATCCTTATTTACTACTACATCTTTTTTAGGGTGTATAGCTCAGTTGGTAGAGCATTGGGCTTTTAACCTAATGGTCGCAGGTTCAAGTCCTGCTATACCCAAACCTACCTTACACTCTACTATGAATAAGGATGCATAGTAGCCTTCAAAGATGACTCTTTGGCCTTTAGACTCGCTTCGGCGACTTCGCCCTTTAAGTGACAAGGAGGTGAGTCGCTCCTATATCTAACCACTACTCACTCCGATCACATATTGGCACGTTCATGATGCATCATAATCAAAAGGCCGTAAAGTAAAGAAGACCTATGCATCAGTGTACTGTCATGATCACATATTTGTTCGATTTTATTGACAGCTTGAAGGCGAAGCCGCCTATTTCTTAGGGCAAATGCGCGCTCCATCCTCCTAACTCCTTCCACTTCTCCCAGGTACAGGAACTACGGTTTGACCTTCGGGGAAGAAGTCCGTGGGACCCCTCCTTCAAGGGTGCCTAGATAGTGAAAGGTTATCGCTTTGCAACGCTGGAAGCTAAGCAAAGTCACGAAGCTGGCTGACTACGCTCGAGCAGAGCTCAGACCGGAGGTGGTGGCTTAATTTTCCGCATAGTTCAGGAGTGAGCAAGACTATCTTGGTGAATGCAACAAGAACCGGCTGCTCGGTGCAGCGGAGTGCGTTGCCCATGCTGCTATCCACCGCCGAAGCGCTCAAGGTATTCGTGCTTGAATGTCGAGATCAGGGGACTCTATCCAATGCATGCGGCAATCTGTTTGTGGTGGAAAAAACTCAACAATAAAAAGAAATAAATAGAATATATAAAATCATTGAATTTGTTTGCTCCGATACAAGAGATTGGCCCCGAAGCAAGATATGGTGGCTGCCAGCAACTTTCACTTGTTAGGAGTAGGGGCTGAAAAGAGCTCTTTGTATAGGTTGGGTTTTCTGGGCTTTGATGCTTACCTTCTTATTATTAAATGGGGAAGGTTTAATAAAGGAGCTTTTCAGCCCTTTTGCTGGATTGTTGGTCCGCAGCCCCGCCTTATAGAATGAATAAGGAGAGGCTTATCGATGACCGAACCACTCTTATAGTACTCCTTACATCACCCCCTTGTGACTTAAAGGAAAAGCCAGAGAAGGGGGCCTGCTGGAAACCCTCGCCTTCGGCTCCATACTGAAAAGGCCGGCCATGAAGGGACATCAAGACTATCCTTTCTGGGAATACCGGGCTTTATATGATCCTGGTCAGTGATCAGTATATTTTAATATTCTGGATCCTTATGTGCTTTTTTTTTTTGTTATACTAGCGGCGGCAGATCTATTAGTAAACAGGAGCCGCTATCGCTCACCCGACTGGATGTCAATCTGACGGATGGATAGGCGTAGCAGAAAAGAAGGGGTCAATTACAATAGGAAGGCGGAGGAAAAAAGACGAGAGAGCAAGACCCAGGAGGCTCGCAGCTACCACGGCCGTAAGCACTCCACTTGTTCATAAGCCCTTTAAAAATAGGGGCGAGCCGGGAGCTTACTTTGAGTATTTATGACTCTGGTGGCAACACGTGACAGGCGAATGACATGATTCTCGAAGAGTTACACGACAACCATGTGATGATGCATCAAATAGATGCAAGGGTGGATGACTGAGTAGGTCCTTGTATGGACTGATTGTGTTCCCCACAGAGAGAGCTTTAGAGGAAATAAGAGTGGACATCTATATGGGCTTCATATGATTCGAAGCCAACAACTATGTATTTCAAGAAAGTCATACGTGTACCTATGTATACCTATTGAAAGCCAACAAGAGCCTCTTAACACTTACCTGCCTAAACCAACCAAGATTCAAGAATCAATCCATTACCAGCAAGAGACGATACGACTTAGCCAAAAAAGGTGGACGCTTAGCGCGAGCCTTATTGAAAACGGCCTAGGTAACGAGCAATCTTTCTAAAGCAAGAAGCAAGGGCGCAACAGCTGCACGAAGTTGGTTCTAAGGGCATATCCGTTTTCTTGCTCGTTAGCGCTTGACTAATAAGCTAGAAGGAGCCTTTCTTGCTTGTTTAGTAAAGTCAAGATTTGGCGGTAGGGTTGGGGTGGCTTGCTGGGGCACGAGTTCCCTTACAAGTTTTGCGGCTTTGATTGGCAGAAGCAATTTTTGCCTTCTAGCCAGCAGTTGCCGGATTAGCCTTCGGACTTTCCTTACCGGCCTTTATTGAGAAAGAAGAGATCCAAAGGTTGGACATCCATCGCTGCCGTGATGACGTGGTTGAATGTTCATTCTTTCCAACACCCGACCGATCAAAACTATCCTTGGGTTGGATCCTGCAAGTGATTCCCTGCCCGAAAGAGGGATAGTCGTTAGGTCATGAATGGAATGCGAGGAAGAGAGATAAGCAGTTGGCGGGGACCATCTGTTATCGGTCCATATTGGGTAGATCTACCCCTCTCATCCTCTGATCCTTTATCTACCGTTCAATCTATTAATTTAATTTCTTCTCGACTGGCCTATTACGCACTCGGGCCAATCTACTACACGCTAATAATGGTCTTTTGGATTTCATCTCCTACAAAAATAGCAAGTGGTTGGTCGTTCGATCGAGCCCATCCCTTGAAGTCGTACCCTCCCAGTATGCGTAAGTCTTCCGCCGATTGACAGAAATGCCGGTCAAAATTCCAGAACGGTCCATCCCACCATAATGGATCTCTCCTACTGCTACCTACTAGTGGATCGATTTAGTGAAGGAAAGAAATGCCGATGTTGCAATTCTTCTCATCCCGATAAAGCGAGTCACCCATGATTCGATAGTTCCATTTTCCGCTGATGTAGGCAGATTGGGATCCCAGCAGTCAAACCAATGTGTTCGTTCCTCACCCTTCTTCCAATCAAATATATTCTAAGGTGTATGGAGGCATGGGAAAGAAAGGAGGGATTGATCGACCAACTTGAACAGATCCATAACCTGCTTCCATCTGTCCTGAATTAGGGAATTAAGGCGGGTATAGTCGAACTAAACTGCTTGATTCTAAGGTGGGTGATAAGCAACTGTATGCGTATCAAGCCTACCATCTCTTCTCATGAAAGACTTTCCATCGTGTCTCTGAAACTTTTGCAATATAAGTGGCCCTGCTTCAAAGACCCAGAAAACCCCCCTTAATCTCTCTCTATAAAAAAAAGCCCTTTCCTCTTTCTTTAATAATATAAGGTAAGCTTTGAAAAGTAACACGCTCCCGACAGGCAATTAATCCAAAATATCATCCATCGTTGGCATTATTGGAAATAAATCACCAAACTCTTATTCAAAGCCCATCTACACACTCCAGCTGCTTCCTTCTAAGCTAGTCAAACAGGCGTTGAACACGGACTGAGACTCTCCCGCCCCTTTGACAGCAATTCCTTCACTTGACGTCGGATCTCCTCATTTGAAAATGGGGATAAGCGAGAAGCCGCTTTGCAGGGTAGACTAGCTCCTACCTACAACTAAATCTGCTTCTATATCCTCCTCTTATGTTAGGGGGTAATCAAGCCGGTACTTGTGGATTCAGGGGCAGCATCAAGTCGGAAGAGTGTCGCAGAAAGATAAAGATCTGCACTTCCCTTTTACAACATAGGAGGGAGGGGGCCTCGTTCCTAAAAAGCCTTTCCGATTGCCTCCGCCCCTATCTCTTAAAGCTACGGCATCCCACCGATCCCCGAATCGGCTCTACTAGTTTGCCTTGTTGCTATCAAGGTATAGAATTCTATGGACTGTTTCCCACGTCCAGAAATGGTATGCCAACAAACACCTTTTCTCCTTAGCCAACCAAAGTCTTCTAATGGCAATAATCGCCTTTCCCGTTAAAAGTAAAGCGGTGTTCTCTCTACGCAGGTAGAACCCTACTCGTATTACAAAGGTCTTCCGAGTAAGATATGTAATACGTCCATAAGGACGACGTCACACCAGACGTCCTGCTTTAACTTCCCTAGCCCCAACTAATTTACCATCTCTGTGGACTCTATCTTATCCAAACTCCTAGCATCAATGATTATCTTTGCACTGGCCAATTCCGACATAGATTTATAATACAACCTTCCGTCTTCTCCTCCTTTCTGCTGACGTTGCCACGCAATCTAACGACAGCGAAACTGTCTCCTCTCCTAAGCTTGAGAACCCCCGCTATGTTTCCGACTTGAACTTACCTTTAGAGCTTCCCGGGCTCTAGGCTCGACAACGTTCACTCTTCCATCTTCAGCTGGTCTATTCTGCACTCCCCTAGCGGCATTCGTCCGTCTGAACATTGGAACGGTAACGAGAAAAATGCCCCACTCCTCCACATTCATAACAGTTACCAGATCCCCTCTGCTGAGCCTTTTCTTATCTCCTCTGCAGCAAGCTCTGCTGGCCTCACACTCCAAACTGATGACGTCTCGATGTTCTCCTGGCGTTCTCCCACTTTGAGAAGTATGTAAAAGGGCTCACGTTTTTTGGCTTCCTATAAACCCCTCCTAGGTTGTGGCAACTTTTTACTCCTCCTAAGCTCTCTTGCCGTATCTAAAATGAATTCGAGCATCCAGCTTCACCACTGCTTCCTGCTCTCTCCTTCTTCGGCACTTCCCAGTCCACAACAGACCTGGTCTTCTCTTGATCCATCTGAATCACACCCTTGCTGATCCAATGGCCAAGAAATAGCACTTTCGTCTGAGTACTCTTTCACGTACAACCTCTTTTCCTGCTACACCGAGAACACTGTACTCAGGGTTCCAAACCTCCACTGAGTGACTATAAAAGATTATGTCATTGAGGTTTTCCACTACAAACTGGTCAAGGTAAGGGTTTGAGTTATCTATTTAAGTGCGGAACAAGACCTGAATTGGGATGATATTCATAGATCGCTTACTCTTTGTCTACCTTATTGAGTCTCAACTCCATGTTGAAAGCTCTTTCAAATAGCATGAGCGTTGAAATTCTTCAATTCGACTAGAGCGTTAGATTCTTTTTTTATTTTGACTTCTTTCAAAGGGAAATGAATGGGAGGAAAGGGGTTCACTGCAGTTTGTCTCTTGAAAATGGTTTTCTTTATTTATTCTCTTGAATGTTTTTTTCTCTATTTTATTTCATGGTATCAAAGCCAACAAGAGAATTAGGGTGCTAAAAAAGAAGCCAAAACTAGCTTGTTTAAAGAATCAAACTGTTCCTGTCTGCTTTCTTCTTTTTTATTTTATGATCGAGGAAACCCTTTTGGTTATATGCCCTATACCTACCCAATTTCTTATGTACACAAGAAGGATCATAATTCTTTATGTTTTGATACCAAGCTATCGTATCAATATATTTACAAGAAAGCCTTCGATGTAGTGATGGAATTGTGATACATAATCAATCCTATTTGTTTTGTTCATTACTAAAATGAATCGAATCCCATCAAATATTTATATTTATCCTTTGAATTACTTATATATATCCTATGAATTTCATTTTGCACAGGAAACTATTCTAGGAGATGTTCGAATCCGTTCCGTTCGGATATTGATTGGTCTTGGTTTGACATGGTTTACGCGTTACTGGTTCACGGAAGAGTTAATATCTCCATTAGCTAAACCCTTTCTTATCCTGCCTTTGGATTCGTATTTTGTTTGTACATAATCAATGGAGGCCTTCCCGACATATGTTGCAACATCTCCAATAGCATGCTCTTGCTTCATCTTTCCCTTAATAAGTGTGCAAATTTTGTGCTTTTTGATCCCCAGTTGCTTCGGGAACAAATGACGAAATACAATCGATTCCTCTATTTATGTGGTTCTCGCTTCTCCTTGTTCCTGTTCCTAACTCCTCCCCGGGTAGTTCCCAATGTTTGGCACTTTCCATACTTCATGGGTGCAACATCAACAAATTCGCTCATGATCAAGTTACAACCTAAGATCTATGACCATATTATGTTAACTGTTCGTATTTCGTTCATTCCATCAGTATGCTCCCAGGTACCTATAATTGTGATCCGTTTTCCAAAACCAATGGGTCTTTTTGTAGAAACCTCCACGAACAATTGTCGTTTTTGATGGTTTTTCCGCTTCTCACAGCTGCTCTTTCCACACATCCAGATATCTGATGCCAAATTGTAGCCCCTTTCCTTATTTCTTTGATAATAAAGTTGGCTATCGTTGTGGGATCGATTGTACAAGTTCGTGAAGAGGGCTGGACGAGTGGAATGAGGGAAAGCGGCTCGATCGACAAAAAAGAATAGTAGCCTCCCTAGAACCTGGCAAAGTCATTATCAATGAATTCCCGACCAATTCTCAACCAACATATGCGATTCATTCCCGTAAAGGTTATAACACACAAGAAGACTCCTTAGTACTCCGTGGGGAGCAGGATGAGTGATACATCTGGCGAGCGCCGGTGAAGAACGCAACCAAAGCTGGAGCTCGGGTATTGGTATATTCCATCAAGAGAAAGGAGCCAGACTGGTAAGAAGGCCGGCCACATAAGGGGGGCAAAACAAAAAACTCAGCTTTTCGGAGCGGACCAATCTTTCGTGCCCCCCCCCCCCCCCCCCCCCCCCCCTTACTCTCTCTCTATAAAAAAGCCTGCGGGAAGCGCGAAGAGCTAAGCCTCTAATGCCGTGGCAAAGGTTAGACCTTATAAAGTCAGCGAAGTTAAGGTTTCGTATGTGTTATATCCTTTCGATCGAGCGAGAACTTATAAGGAAGTTCTTCATTGCCCTTTGGAAAAAGTAAAAAAAAAAATGCTAAGGAAGAGAGAAAGTAGCAGAAGTGCATCTAGATCTCATGGAATAAGGCAAAATTTCTAACAAAACTTTCCATCTCTTGCTTTCATAGAAAAAATAATTTAGGAAATGAAATCCCGATTACATTACTGCAGGCCAAAATGTTATTTGAAAGAGCAAGCCAAAGAAAATAAGCTTTTAGATAATACCTTTTTTACTAAGATCATCTACTAAAAAGGGGAGCCCCCTTGATCACCTGAAGAGATTTTTAAGCAGAATTGGCATAATTATTACCGTGAGGTTTGAGCTGCCAAAAGAGATTATCCTCCTTTGGGCTGGAAGAAGAGATTTATGCAGTCCATAGAAAAATAAAAAGAATAAAGTATTCTGAAGCCAAATACTCTTGGATGGGTAGTTGAATAGGGGGATAAATCCTTTTTTCTCCTTTATATTTAATGTAGTCAATCACTTTGAGGTCATGAGAACAAAGAGTCGTAGAGATGTGAGAAGTTTTGATTTTGCTATCGACTGACCGTCCTGTTAGCCATGCTATACTAGATTGGCACCCTAAGTGGTACCTATACAGCTACTCCTTGTCAGTTGCTATATTTTTCACCTTCAGGCTGAGAGGTTAACTCATTCCACTCTCAACCGCCATTGCTTATCTTACTAGTAGCTCTATCTATTGGTACAAGCTAGGGAACTCCCTCTTTGCGAGCTACTTACTTTATCTTAACCCTCTACCGACAGATGCGCGAATTGCACTGGTCATTGTGCGGAATGCCCTCTAAGCCAGTCAGTCAATGGAGGGACCGGGGCGCTAGGTATTTTCTTTCTTCTAGCCAAAGGTGTGATCAATGCCATTAAGCTTCGGTACTCTAAAATAGTAGTTGGAATTCGCTTCTGAGAGAGCTTCCTTCCTTATGCTCTGGTCTGACCTTCACGAACAACTTTCTTTCAGCTACCAACTTCAAAGCTTGATCTCATCTCTCTTGTTTTTAAAGTTTAGTACTATTATTGTTGGCATGGAAGGAGTTCATCTTGAATTGCCAATACAGTGATTGGAGGTCTTCCTCACCTGTTCTAGTGACATAGGCCCATCTGGTCGAGAGAAGAGACTTGAGATTAGCCCCTACGTGAATTACCAAGGAGAGGATCGGCTACAACCATAACCAATACGGAGGGATTGCATAGTAAATGAGGCTAAACTAAGCTATCAAGGGGATGTGCCCAAGCTCGGAATATCCTTCTTTCATACCCAAGAGTAGCCCTATTTCTAATAGGAGCAATTCAAGCAATAATTAGTACTACCTCAGATCTAAAAGGAAAGGATGGAGAATAAGGGAAGGTGCCAAGTAGCTGATTGCACATTACAAAGGCAAGGAATAAGACGTCTGAGAAGGGATGCCGAAAAAGGCTTCAATTGTTTCTGGTGCAAAGTCAGTAGTACCAGGGCCTTCGAGTTGGAATTTCCAACTATAAACAAGTGTAGCGAAGTAACCTCCATTCTCGATTTCTATTGCGACAGAGGGAGGTATCATAATAGAGTCAAAATCACGATTAGAGTCCGTCCGGATAAAAGGAAGAATCCAATCTCTTTCTTCCTGATCTTATTGGCCTTACAACGGGCCTAAGAGCAAGGAAGTCTCAACTCCCCAATCCCCCAGGGTGAGGGGTGAACCTTCTGTCTGATTCAATCTCATCTATTGCTGCTTTCGAATCGTCTTAAAGAGTATTTTGATGTCACTTAGGAGAAGTATAGGGAAGTGTGCTTGAGTCTTCTATAATAAGTAGTTTTGACTCGGTCTAGCTAGGACATAGCCATCCTAAAGAGACTTTCTTCTGTTCTAGGTTTCCACAAAGTGGTATCAGGGTATGAGAACGCCTTTCTCCTATATATAATCAAGTCTTTGGTTTAGATAAATCAATCCTAAATCCGGGCTCAATGACCGGAATGAATGGCTTTCTCCTGTCTACTCATGGATCCAACTATTAGGTTCGTGGGTTTGTGGTCCGTGCCTAAAGAAACTCTTTTCCATTCGCGAACGTTTAAGAAGTCATATCCTGATTTGTTGATCTATTGAGCTAAGGCAACTCTTCATATAGTGTTTTACACTCATACTTCATCGCCGCCTGGTCCTTTCGAACCTTAATCTTAAGAAATTCCTTAACGATAAAGCGGTATGTATGGTTGGCGTATGCCTGGAAACTAGTCCAGAATGATATCATCAACTGCGCGATAGACCATGAGTGAGCACTTTTGGTAGCAAGAGAAGAGTCCTCCTCCTCACAAGGACCGACTCCTTTAGGTGCGAGTGCGATTAACCACAAAAAGTCAGTAATAAAGAATCCGCTCTCCGGTAAGCGAAGGAAAGCAGGTCAAAGCATGCCAAGGCGTCAAGGCAGTTCAACAAAGGCAGAAAGAGTCTCCGTCTTGAACACATAAGGAAGGCGGGTTTGTCAATGCTTGAACTGATTGTTCTAAGTGAGCTACGAGGGTCTTCTAGGATCAACTTGCTTCAAAGTGCCCATTAATGATTTGTTAATTTTAGGAATGATCCTATCAGTGATTATGTACTAGGCTTATCTAATGAATTGCGTCTTCCAAGAAAGGTTTCTAATGAATCTGCTAATTGAAGTTCTAGATTCGTTCAAAGGGCAGAAAAGAATAGGCTAAGGGCCGTACCTTAATGATCCCTAACCAAATTGATGTTCCTGAGTTCTAGTCTTTCTGGTAGCCAATGATCTAAGGGAGCTAGCAGTGCAAAGATACTCAAAAGTGATACGTGCACTTAAAAAAACGATTGGACTGTATCTTTCTCTGTTTTGTTCTTCCTAAGCAAGCTTGGGAGTTTCCTGATGTAAGCTCCCTGGGTACGGTTTCGGAGTTTATGTAAATGCCCTATCTTCAAAGGAAGCTACTGAATTAAGGTATCCCCTGATCCGAGGGTGAGCTAGAATTTAGTATGGTGAAGAGGAAAGGAAGAAGTCATTGTAAAGGAAGATGACATTTACCATTCCGCTGCCTGCCTAAAGGCTTATTGGTAGCTCCTAGGTTCTCTGTCAGTAGAGTGATTGCCAAAACCTAGGTATGTTTTCAGAGAATAATAAGAAGAGACGGTTGAAGCTTTTAGAGACTATCCTCTATAGTTGTAGCTATGTGGAAGCCAGCTGCTTAAACACAGGCCCCCTAACTATTCCGCTATTCCTGCCCTAAAGCAAGGGAATACGCTCAGACCCACTACCTTGGTAGGAATTACAAGATTTACAATTTCTGAATCCTTGTAATACAAGTTCTTTCCTCTAACGATGGCTACGAACTATGCGAACTGAACTGTCAAGGCTTTCAAAACAAGACTGAGAAAGCTCAATCAATAAAGAGTATTTTAGTGGAATGGCTTAACTTACTCCCCATATGAGATCGGAAAGGAAGCTAGCGAACCTAGGGTAAACACCAAGGTAGGGGCAAAAGGGAAAAGAACGATGTTTGATATGAACGGAAGCAAGCATTTCGGTAAGAAAGCAAAACAGGAAGCGGCGATAGCAAACATTACCCTCACTCAGAACAATATGCTCTTGGGAGACATGAAGCACAATCAACCTCTATACCTTAAGACTTCTAACATGGTCGATTCTAGATAGAGCACGGTAACCCCAACCCCCTTCTCTACAAAACAAAGATTGGAAAATCTCTTCATAGGGTACTGTAGCTGTACAGCCATAGTACCATAGGGATGGTGAGGGTTCATAAGAGCCCGAATTTAGATAGGTGAAAGATCCTTGCTCAAATTACGAACCCTGAACCTCTTTGCGAATTCAGAGCTGAACCTTGATGGGAAATCATAGATTTGTGATAGGAAAGAAAAAGCCCAATTACCCAAAATTCTTTCATATACACGAGCGTCCTCCTACATTGTCCCCTAGTACAACATACTTAAGAAAGCGATTTCCAGGGTCAACCTGTTTAACTGCATGCCAGACTACTAAGTGATGAGACCTTGCAAACAAAGGCAACGAGGAGCGCTAGCCATAACTGGACAATGGGTGGGTGTCCAACAAACATTCCTTAGCTAAGAATGATTCATTCACCGCAGCTTCTCTTACTAGCAGATGAAACTAGCAACATCACATCATATAGAATACTGATTGACAGGCATTCAAGTCTATATTATAGTTTATGTTGATGATCTCATTGTTTCCGCGAGCGCATCCTTCATTTCCAAGCTTTATTTCTATCATAATATTTCCATTTGGGCGCCATGCCTATTCATTCTTTTTTGGGGTGTATAAAGCCACAGAGCGATTCAGGCATCTATCTTATTATATTGACGCAATTGGAAGATCAGGATTTCTCCCTGTCGCTCAAGCGGGATCAGATCGGGCTTTAGCGAGAACAGCTGTAATTGAATCAGGAACGGAAAGACTTCACTTCAACTCAATAAATGACGTCTACTTCGTAAGTGCTAAGTTAAAATATATCACCGAAAGGAAAGGTGATAGGGGAGCCTAGCCAATTCACTCTACCTGAGTAATAAAGAGGAAACCCCCCTCACGATCGATTAAAAGGAAAGTCGCCCAGAGATATTTGTTCAAATCCAATTCGTGAAGACAGAGTAAATTCAACAAATCTAAGGAAGCAAGTCCTAGGCCTCACTATCTATCAATCAAGAAGGTAAAGGATTAAAGGTTTGATTAAAAGTAGTACGTCTGCAGGGATCTGTCGTTAACGATTTGACCGGGACACATCCAATTGAAAGTCTAATCCCAACCTCTTTGGAAGGAGCTCCAAAACAGACTTGACTTCAGAGCGGGGAATCTTCCTACAAGTGAGCACCAAGTCAAATGTATTCAAAAAGGGCTATACCTCTGCCTAGATAAAGAGGATTTTAAGACAGCATCGTAGGAGACACTGGATGTAACCAGCCTTTAAAGGCGGAGGATTAAAATGCAACTTTCGATTTAAATTAGTGAAATGTTGAGCTTTATCCGCTTCAATTCATTAAGATATTATTATAGCCTTCTAAATAGTCAGAGTGGGAACTCTTAACCATCATTCCTTAACTCTAAAGGGCGTGAATGTGTAGATCAAGGAAGAAGGGTGGGATAGCGCCCGATTGATTGAGCGTATTACAGCCCGTCATGCAAGCTAGCAAAGCCAGTGTAGAAGCTGCCCCCGGATCCACACAGGGTACTTCAAAGGAGGTTATCTTTAACCTACTGCTCAACAATTCCAAATCGAAATTGGAAATCTTTATTGGACCGTGATAGCCAGCTAAAACTTAACAGGAAAGGGTCCAGGGTTGCCTGAGGCCCTGAGAGCCAGGATGCTTGCTCTTGAAGATGAAGTAAACATGGTCATGGGCCAATATCTCGGTGTTGTTGAAGGTATGAATGAACACTTTACCCTAATTGGTTGGGGTGGGCGGGAGCTTAGTAGTTGCTTAGTCGTTTAAAAGTCAGACTGTCGTAAGCGCGACACTATTCTATTTACTCTCTCAAATGAGGGGCTGGTTTATTTTGCTATAGAGGCCATCTCCTGTCATCCCTTACCTATGGTTCAGGAAAGGGATTGGCAGGAATGATTGCAATGAGACACACCAACACCACTACATAGAGGTGGAAAGGGGGATAAGCTCGACAAAGACTTCGAAGGAAAGGAGGTAACCAACTACTAGACCGAAAGGAAGGGGGTTTACCAATTGATAAATAAGTAGTTGAGGGGGGAACTGGTCCTACTACTGAGCCAGGATCAAACTCTTCCTTTCTGGTTACATTGGCTTGGCCTTTTGGACAAGCAGATAGCACATGAACAAATGTTTTTACACTCATGAGCTAAGGCACCACCTTTCTTTCCGACCCGGATTGGAAGAATTTTCCACATATTGAGGTTTTGGGTCTTCATGAGTAGTTCTTGTCGACGATCCCTTGAAAAAAGTCCTTTGTTGAGACGGCTTTGGCCCCTGACAAAGGACTTTCCCTAGGTTGGGACTCTTTGGACAGGACTAGTTGCTTCAATTCCACTCATGTGAGCTCATAACATTGCTCCTTGATCGCTTTATCTTTCTAGTGATCTAGTAATGCGGGAATGGAATGATAATTAGACTCCTATAGCAGTTCGGGAGCATCGGCATGTATTTGGTAGAATATAACGACCTGATCTCTTTGCTTTGGATTGCTGCTCGGGGCTGAAACATAGTGTAAATACGAATATGATCGATCCCAGCTCATAAGAAGTGCAGAGGTTCTTGTAAGTTGGGTCAGCTGTTCCAGTGACTCAAGGAATAGGGCATTTGGGAACTGTTGAAGTGATTGGCGGAAATACCCTTGAGACAAGAATCCCATTGAAATGGAAAGTCCTTGGTCTACATACATTAGTAGTAGGTTACGCTCCTATCATTGAAAAGGAGTTGTCCTCCTCAAAATCCTTCCCCCCTTGGTCGAGTTGGCTTAAGCCCGAATCTATCTTTACGGAAGAAGGGCGGGATATCGGCTACAAGAGATAGTCCTTGTTGTTCACCTCTGCCTCCCGACACTGTTGACCCCTATAGGGACCTTTTTCCTTTATTCTCTACATGACTGGTCCAAAATTTTAGTTCATTGCACTCACGCTTCGTTTCTGTTAATCATTCATGACCCCTGAATGAAAGATAAAAGACTTTACTAAGCAAGCTGTCTGTTGGTCCCCGTTGGTTAATTGTGTCAACAGAGGCAAGAAGTACCGCTGGACTATCCCACTAGCGATCCTACATCAACGACCTTCTCGTAATACGTAAAGAAAGTATCTCGATCCTGTAGGAGTGACAGCCGTAGTGGAGATCGATGAAGATCTTTATTCTTAAAAGAAAGGGCAAGAACCGAAACACAGGAATGATCAAAGAGAGGCCTCAGCTGACGCTAATAAAGCCAAAGAGCAACAAGGAGGTGATAAAGTGATTCCTTATGTACCTGTATCTGTGTCGCTTGACAAGAACACCTATTAATCAGTTGACCTATCTCTATTTGTGTTTTCTTCTAGGTCGTATGACCCTGGTCTTCTTTGAGTTTATGATATTCCCCGCTCGTCCGAGATTTTGTAGGTTGAGCAAATGCTTAGATGAGAAGAAGTCAGAGCAAAAGTCAAAACAAGAAGGATAAAGAAGTCTCTTCCAATCCTCTAGGATGAGGATGAGGATGTGATGGGGACGACGATGCTCGTGCAAGATAAGATGACGACTGGCTGACTTACCGAACGGACGGACACTTTGATCTTGATCGCGCAATCTATGTCGATATAAAGGACTATCGTCAATGCGGCTGGAGCTGCTAGATCCCACAGCAGCGATCTTCAAATTGATAAACCAACCTTTCACTTCTCATATGGGGAATCATCCACATGAGGACCAGAAGACGACATTCTAAGGCTATATAGAGCCCTTATCCAAGAAATGAGCTATCTTGATTAGCATACCTCACCAAAGCTCTTCAAATCAATCTCCTCGGTACTTGAACTTGATTCTTTAAAGCCGAGAACTCCATTCAATTGGCCGAGCATAAGCTCTCCCCTTGCTTTGCTCATTTTCTCTTGATACGCTTACCTTGCCCGTTTAGGTTTTCAAGAAGTAGACACGGGCAGGGAAATTCCTAGCTAGGTTCTTCATCTCAGTGCTCTCTCGGCTGCCAGCTCGTCAAAGTACCAAACCCTAGCTTTCTACCTTGAACATTAGGTATCTTCTTCTGGCCCCTCGGAGGCAAGTGAGAGCACTAGATCGAATACACAGGATTGTCCATGTTTTTTACCTTAGCTCTACTTAGACTACTTCTCGATTTTTCCTTTTTACGATTGTTTGCGTCCAAAGGCTTATGCGGGACAGCAGTTCCATTCATCATCATAAAAGAGGAACGAAGATTCCCGATTGGGTTCTTGGATTGGGAGGCCTTGCCGCATGCTTCGTTTCCATTATCGCAATTATTGTCATAATTTCATCCTTCACAATCAGAAAGATGGACAGATACAAGAGAAGAGGAAATGTAGGCCAAACATATAGTAAGTTCCTAAAACGGTTGTCACTTGCGGCACAAGAACTTGGTTCAGCTTCAAGGGTGGTCCTGTGAGGGACAAGGGTAGCAATCCTTTATTTCTGGAAAAGACCCGTATGGCCACAGATCAACGAACCGGAGGGAGCAATGCACCACAGCGGATATGGAATTCTATTTCCACTTTCAGTTTCACCTCGCGACTTGGGATACGTGCAAGGAGAGCCAGGGAAGGGGCAAGGGGTTCACCCACTTTCACGAGTTTCATAGGTTCAAGAGATCCCACTATAGAAGTGTCTAGCCGTTCACCGAAGGAAGGTATTCTTTATCAAAGTCTCCGAAAGGCGCACTTAACCTCATTCGATGATGGGTTTAGGGCAATTGACCGATCCTAAGCTAAATCTAGCTCTGATGGTGTGTCCGCGGGTCCCTTCCTCTCAACATTTGAAAGAACACTCTAATGGCAAAAAGAGTTAATTCTAATATAGGGATAGAAAAGGAATTGGCAAGGGCAAGGTCCT
Source organism: Nicotiana noctiflora (assembly GCA_032618575.1). Classification (NCBI taxonomy): domain Eukaryota; kingdom Viridiplantae; phylum Streptophyta; class Magnoliopsida; order Solanales; family Solanaceae; genus Nicotiana; species Nicotiana noctiflora. The sequence continues at coordinate 234,316 of JASVEL010004394.1, forward strand.
ATCGGAAATAGGTTAAATAATGGAAAATGTCCCTCTCCGATAATAGGACTTGAAGGCTTTAGCTATGCGAGCATGCCACTACGCTCCTTTGTTACAGAATTAATGGTCAAAAACTTGCCTTACTTAATCTCTTTCGAGATAAAGGTTCTTACAGAGGTGAAGGCACCCATCTCACATAAAATAGTTAGATAGCTCACGCTCCATTAAGTGTATAGATTGAGATCTAGTAGAAGTGGGAGTGCCGCAAGGCTCTTAAGTTAAATGATGCTCAGGATTGAGGAAGTGGTCTTATTGGCATTCGGAATGGAGTCTGTCCTGAAGGAATATCATCTCTCTTCCAATAGAACAGGAAGTCTTAAGCCAGTAGCACGATAGCAGTCCATTCAATCCATTCAGTCAAGCCTTTCCAGGTCATCTTGAAAAAGGATGGATAAACTTTATCGAAAAAGGTTAGGAAAGCAGGTGCTCTTATTGGACGTCACGGGAGAAATCCCGATGGCTGAGAGGGTCATACCCTTCCGAGCTGTGGAGCGTACCAACGTCACTTTGATTAACATCGAGTTGTATGTTTCGCTGCTGTCTAATGAGGAGCAACATCGGTCTGGACTCTGGACGGTCTGTCCAAGGGACTGGAACCCAATGCTCTTCTTAGTCTGACCTGATTGTTGTAACCTCGGCGGGTTGCTCATTGGATTTTGATGGAATTCAGTGACAGTCCACTCCTTAAGTCCTAGGTGCCTTCCAATGGAAATGAGGCTTCTCATCTAGGGGAGTTCACAGTGGTGAGCTCAGTTATAGAAGGAGAGGTCGACCAGGCGTTGGCGGGGAGGATTGCAACTGGGTTGATCAGCCGGTATTGGGGGCGGGGGAAACTGACCGGGGCTCCATTTCTTAAGACCTTCCGTCTTTCTCCTAATGGCCATCTTCCTATTTAGGGGGTTGAACGTGGGGGTTGTTTTTATTTTACCGGAGGGGTTTGAATTAGCTCCTCCCGATCGTATCTCTCAAAAGAACAAAATTCTTGTTAGCGATTATTTATGATCAAATAAATGAAATTATGAAAACTCCTTTGTCTTATTTAGACCCTTCTGAAAAATCTACATTACATACTCTTTTTCTACGAGATGCTGGGAATCCCGTTGAGTTCTTATGCTTTCATGTTGACAACTCAATTCATTCAATTACTATAGGGATGAACCCAATCCGGAATATGAACCATAAACGAAAATACCTATTAAATCGATTACAAGAATACCAGTTACAGTACCTATTATCCAAAGAGGAATCCTTCCAGTAGTATCGGCCATTTACCCCACATCCCTCCAGATTTCATCAAGTGGTCATGCTAGAGACATAAACAGTCATGGATAATGAAATTATGAGATCCTTCCGAATGAGCTAAGAGAATCTTATTTATTCCCTTTCGTATTTTTAATTGAAGAAATTATTGGAAAATAAAAAAGCAAGTAAAAAATGTGTAATAACCCCTAGTAGAGACTGGTACGATTCAATTCAACATTTTGTTCGTTCGGGTTTGATTGTGTCGTAGCTCTATAATTCAGATTAAGTTTATCGTTGGATGAACTGCTGATATTGATCCAAAAAAAGACGGTAGGTACAGCTAGGCCGTGAAACAGCCAACCATCGTACTGTAAAAATTGGATCGTTTTAGGGCCTCCTAAAATGATCTACTAAATTCATCGAGTTGTTGCAAATGATCAAAACGGCCAGTTATTAATGGAATTCCTTGTCAGCTCTCTGTAAAATACTCGTTTGGCCGAGGGCTTCCAAACATATCGTAAGCTAAACCGGTGCTGACAGATAACCAACCCGCAATGAATAGGGAAGGTATAGTAATGCTATGAATGACCCAGTATTGAATACTGGTAATATATCAGCAAACAAACGTTCTCATGTGCTTCCTGACATGCTGAGCTCCACATATTCTCTTACAGTCAAAGAGGATCGATTCCGTAAAAGATGAGATAAGTAAATGACAATTCACTGAAATTGCATCTTTGTGAGATCGTCAATATTGTACCGAGGGCGTCTTGAGAGTATACCGAATCAGTATGGCTATCCTTCTTCTGACACAACAAGGCAATTTGAATTAGTATCAAAAGTAAGTACTAAATAATTTCTTTTTTCCTTTACTTGTTGATGTAAAATCATTTTCCATTCAATAGAAAATTCTTTCAATTCAACGAAAGAGATTCTCATATTCCGTGGATGCGAGATATAGAAATTTTCATTTCGTAGTTGTGGAAGAAGTTTTGTTGTTGGAATCCTTTTTTTTTAAGAAGAAGTTAATGGTCGAGTAACAAATAAGTGTAGTAGATCAAATTCAATGAAAGCAAAAATAAAAAAAGAATAATTGGAATCCATAGTTGTGGATCTCGATCCAAAGGTTCTTTCTTGATCTAGCTACAAGGATGGGGCAGTATGGAAAGAAACAATGTGGAACCTAATAGAAATTACTACTAGTTTAACCAAAAAAAAGATTTTTTAAGCGATTGTGTGATAACTTTTTCTTCTTCTCAATCATTCACGATATTATGTGAATTAATATATTATTGAATCTAATGAGTTAAACTTAAATTAAAGTAAAGAAAAAAAATTCTACTTTGATAAGGTAACTCTTCGCTTTAAAATAAAAAATGGATTCGATACAATTAAACATAATCTAAGAAATGATCAAAATAGAAATGATTTTAGAATTTGATTCTATAAAAATTCAAGTTTCATTTTTGAATGAAGTTAGACGATACAGCTCTTATTAGTTTAATAGTTTACCCAATAGTTACTCAATGAATTGGTTGATTGGAATTGCGGGATGGATAGATGTTACAGATGATGAATCAATATCTTTTATATGTCTGTCACTTTATCTTTGTTAGTGCTGTCTGCCTATAATGATAGATGAATCAAAAACTTTTCATTCAACTTCTTCTTTCAATTGAAATTGAGATTTTTGCCTATCCTCCTATTTTGAAAAAATGGAAACTTAGGTAACTACTTTCTAAACATATGTATAAAAACAACATCTTTCATTTAATTTATCCCTTTCATGCTTACTCTAACTAGTTATTTCGCTTTTCTATTAGTGGCTTTAACTAGAACCTCAGCTCTATTTATTGGTCTAAGCAAGATACGACTTATTTAAACTAAATATTTAAAATAAACAATTCATAAAAAGAAATCTTTCTGTGGGATTACATGTATTCTATATTTACTTACGTTACCAATTGTCAATTCTTGGTCATTGTCATTGAGATTCATGTAAATTCGGATTAATATTTAGGTATAGATATTACCTCTTTTTTTTTCTCCTTTCAAACAAAGAAAAATGAGTGATGTTTTTCTATTTGGAATTGTGTTAGGTCTAATTCCTATTGCTTTAGCTGGATTATTCCTAATTGCATATTTACAATACAGGCGTGGTGATCAGTTGGACCTTTGATTGATTAACATCTCTTTTTTTTTTTTGATTGACCTACTCCATTCTTTAATTCACAGGCACAGGTGGTCAAATTCCGATTGTTGTGAAAGTCACTGAATGAATCTATTTCATTATAATTCGATCTAAGAAGAAAAATATCACGCTCTGCATGATTTGAACCTACGACATCGGGTTTTGGAGACCCACATTCTGCCAAACTAAACTAAGAGCGCTTTCTTATCACAGTAGATACGACTGTAAAGAAAAAAGATTCTTTTTGTATCCCCAATACATCTTGCATGCATATAGTCTCATAAAATGAAAATTTGTATGTCCAATTTGAATCGATCTCAATGGATTCCTCGTTACTGCCTAGAGGAGAAGAATATGTAGGGATGACATGATTTGAACCCGTGACATTTTTTACCCAAAACAAAGGCGCTACCAAACTGCACTACATCCCTTTCAATTGGTCTACAACAGTGTCATTGTAGAGAATCCCTGCCCACCACTCTCCCTGTAGGTCGAGCCTCCATTTCAGTCGCCCTCTACATCGTTATTTTCTCCATAGATATCTAATGTATCTTGCCATTTATTATTTTTTGGTCTTTATTGATTTATATACTCATCATCATCCCGCCGCTCCTACCAACGCTTACTTACAACTAAGCAAAAAAAAAGGTTCTACATAAGAAGCCCTTTAAATAAGCGAGGGTTTCCCGATAGAAAAATTTGCATGCAACAAAGATCCCAATTCCGTGTATTCGGTTAAGCAAGCCCTGCCCGCCAGCTTCCACCCAGACAAAAAGGGTGAGCGCCTAGCGTGAAAGGTTGCTTTTCTAAGTAACATAAGGCAAGAAGCAAGGGCGTAGCAGCTGCGCGAAGTTGCGCCTTAGCGCATCCATTTTCTTGCTCGTTAGCATTGTTTTTTGATTTTTGAAAGAAGGGGCGGAGCTTCAAGAAGCGAAGTGAGCCTAGAGTAGCAGCCTATTACGTTTTTTCAGGCCCCTTTTATATGTTATTAGTCAAGCACTAGCGTTTCGTATAGATCAAGAGTTGTAGCTTGATTCTTTACTCATTCCAAACTGGAAAGAATTGCAGGAAATCGTTCGATAACACTTCTTCCTATTTCTTTCTCAATGATATCTGACGATCAAGACAATTCCCATGAAACACTTTCATTTCATAGAAGTGAATTCTTATTCTTACGAAGCAAATAGCATTTCCTATTGATTTGTCCCCTAGACTGGACCTATTCTGATTCTAAATTATCCGTCGCTACACTTTTCCCAAGGACTAGCAAAATTCTTGGGTCATCTCAATGGGTTCAGAAACCACACGTTTCTCTGGATCATCATAGCGTACTTCCACATATCCACTCAGAGGAAGGTCTTTTCATAATGGATGACCCTCGAAACCATAATCTGTTGGTATACGGCGTAGATCCGGATGATTGATGGAAGAAACACCAAACATATCCCAAACTTCTCGCTCCCTCCGGCCGGCTGATGGAAATAGACTGACTGTCGAAGATATTCGTGTTACTTCGTCTGCACTGTTTTGTACACGAATGCGTGAGTTATATCGAATACTCAGTAAATTATAGACCACTTCAAATCTTTGTTTCCGAGAGGGATAATCAACTCCACAAATATCGATCGAAACTTGAACCCTTGTATAGGTATGCAATTTCAGAAAGCACAACAATTGAAATAGGTAGTCCGTATTGGTATCAGATCTATTCCCATGTTCCGATCTTTCCATTTTTTTGACCCATTTCTGGGGTAAAGTCTCCCAACTATTTTCGAAAATGAATTGGTTATCCATAAAGAGAAAGAAAGTTTTCTTCTAGTTCTGCTTCTTGCTCTTCCAATTAAGAAAGACTTGTCGGAAATCGCCGGTTCGGTTTGTCCGACCAAGAAAGGCATGGGAATTTGGGCCTTGCTTGGGCCTAGTGTTGTATGGCTACCTAGTGATTTACAAGCACCCTCACTGCACACTTTCTATATATCTGTCTCCATCCAATCAAAGACGTCCATGCCATAGAGAATCAGGCTCGTCAAAAACGAGACTAAGGACCATGCTCTACGTTTTCTTCCTGTGGTTACTATTAGAACACAAGCCAAGGAACTCAAAACCACAACACAAGCACCCTTAATTTACTAGTTTTGGAGCTTTCTCCCTTTTCTTCCGGCTTTGATGAAGGTAAATTGTCACGCCCCAAATCGAGGGACATGACCGGCGCCTGACCGGGTTGCCCCAGTCAAGCGGACCTGGGTGCCTTTCATTCCCACGCGTTAACCCCGTGTTGATTGTTTCTCATTAACCAAATATTTTACCAATAATGACTGATTTCATAATGCATAAACATAACCATGTGATTGATTCACTAACAAGTTCATAATTTATATTTACAATGCCCCATACATATACATAGGCCACAATCCCACAGTTTACATGTCTATGGAGCCTCTAGGATACAAAAAGGGAAATACAATACTTTCCGGTAACAAGGCTCCGGCTATACCTTACAAAGCCAAAATGAAGTCTAAACCGAGTGGCATGAACCACACAAGGCCCCGAGGAAGAAAGGGGCTCACCAAACGGGCAGTGGAAGGAGAAGGATACTACTGCCGATGAGCTGAAGTGCCTGCTACTGATCCACCTACAATCATGACACGAATGTAGCGCCCCGGCAAAAGGGACGTCAGTACACTTGAATTGTACTGGTATGTATGGACAAACTTTGTCCCAAGTAAACTCAAGCCATTAAATTACATCAACAATTAATTAAGCCAGCCAACCATGTTTCCACATTTTCCTAATTTCAAATAATTCTCACACAAAGCACTTTCTACGATCAACCAATTTAACAATAACCAATCAATCACGTAAGGCAAAAGTAGTCAAACAAAGGGGCAATCAGTGCCCCACAGGTTGCAAACTCTCCTCCTGTCTCCTTTCACAATTTCACATTATTGATTTTTGTATCAATTTTCAATAGCGATTTCGATCGCTTTCCATCCTTATTGCCCCTGACCACCCTTATTACCTCGGCCACCCTTATCTCCCCAACCCACACCTTATTTCCCCACGTTGCGGCGCGCAACACGACCCCGCCTTATAGTTGAAAACACAACAATTTCAAACAGCGCAGATAAGGTACTACACACAATTTCAACAAGTTCAAATAAGCAACTTACACATTGGTTCATGTTCTCAATTTCTTCTCAAGCCAATATCAAAACCAAGTTACAGGTATTCCAAAATCGAAAATGCCCACATAATCATGTTCAACAATTTACCACAATTAAGGTGTTTCAAATTCCTTCCACAATAAGCCAAATATGCCATCACAATGGTTGTTCCCAATTCTTTACCAATCTCGATTACCTTTTTATCTTTCAATTCATATTTCATACCACACCACATGTAGTTCAACATCAATCAAATGCTCAACAAGGAAATCAAAGAATTACGTAAAATTTCTCAATTTGACACATGCCAAAACAATTCGCACACATTTGGGCGATTTTACAAGAATCAAAATTAGCCATACATACCTGGTGATGATTTTTCTTCCTACTTTATGCTTACCCAGGATATCCTACTCTTGCCAACCTTGTTCTTGAAGACTCTTACTTCTACTCACTTCTTTTTACTAGAAATCAAGTTCAATAATCATGCATGAGTGTAAAAATTTTATTTTTAAAAGCTATTATATGCAAACCTCTCTTTACCCAATTAAAACTGAAAATCAAAGAAAATAGTTAGGGTTTTTACCTTGAAAAGATTGGGGATGTTGAATCCTTGCCCTAAGATCCCTTGGAATTAAGGTGGTTGGAACAATCTTTGAAGATGAAAGATTTCTCTCTCTAAAAACCCTCTCTTCTCTCTCTAATTTTGGTAAGATGATATGATAAAATGAAGAAGAAGTGTGTTATATTAAAGAAGAGATCGGGTCAAAATGTTACAAAAATCGGGGCCGGGGTCAATTATGCGGTGCACTATGCGACCGCAGAATCAACATGCGGTCCGCATAGTGACCGCAGAAATTGCCCCAAATTTTACACAGGTTCTGTTAAGGAATGCGGTCACTATGCGGACCGCATGTTGATTCCGCGGTCGCAAAGTGCACCGCAGATTTGACATGCGATCGCATATCGACCGCACTTTTGACACGATTTTTGGGAAACTCTCTGGAACGTTTTGCGGCAAGAATGCGGTCCGCATGTCAGGTTTGCGGTCGCATTATTGACCGCATATTTGACATTTTTCGGAAAAATTAATTCTCTACATTTTTGAAACTTAAATCACTACCAAGGGTCCGTACCGCGGCGAGCAAGCTCGCCGCGAAGAATTCTACGCATTCCTAACACATTATTAGGACCATGACACCACAACTACTAGGTTTTATGCATAAAAAGTTTTTTACGGGGCCTTACATAAATAGTCAAAAACGTTCCCCGTAGAACGCGAGCATTGAGGCTTTCATCGAAACAAAGAGAGAGGCCCAGCTGGTGCTTTTTTCTGTGTTAGCCAGGTGAAAGGCTTGCTTGACTATAAATAGATTAGTGTATTAAGTAAGGAACTACTAAAACCTCTATTCCCGTTTTTGAGCTATAAGACTCTTAGCTTCCAGTGAGCTAGGTGCATAAGCTTTTTTTACTACAAAAACGATTCCTCCCCGGCAAAAAGTGGCCCGCCAACTGAACTTGCCTTGTTGTGATAGGGGTACTGCCTTTTCATTCCCACCAAGGAGCCGTAGCTTTACTTAGGTAGGGCTTGATTGCCTTACCTTCTATTATATTAGTAAAGAGCCTTTAGGCTTGACTTTACTAATATAATATCAAGTAAAGGGGCATGTATCCTTGTTTTGTAAAGAAAGAGGGCTACTTCACAAGCCGCTACTAATAATAAAAAAGGTTCACAGTGAGTTTAGTCTATAGTGACAAAGGGAACGTTTCCGCCGGAGGGGTTTGTCTCCATGGAAAAAGTATTCACTACTGCTTACAGCGCCTTCATTCACTCGTCTTGCTACTTCGGAACTGTTCAGCGGACAGTGGAGTCGAACGTCTCTCTACAATGTTGCGTAGGTAGACTGATTATTGTTGGTGACTGTCTCTAGTGGTATAGAAAGAGTTCTGTTGCTTCCAACTTCTTTCTTTGTAGTCTAGTAGATCTACATGCTCTAGTGGATCTAAAGTAGGTTTATGTTCAGCAACAGAAAGAGGTGAGGTTCTGCTTTCTTACCTGAGAATATTTACAAGGGGGAAGCCTCGAAAGTCATACGAGTGCGCCTCTCGTAGACGAATACCGACTCAGTCCGCTCTTACTACACGGGAGTCTCAGCCGGTCGGTGCCGGGTCGTCCCCTAGGGTACTATTCGCCTTGGGAGTGGTTCGGCCATCAAGCTACTTTGTGGGGTAGGGGGCCAGACTGGTGACTGCTGCGGTTGTTGTCTACAGGGTATGTGACACCCCACAAGTTGACTAGTGCTGAGCCAGGAGATTTTCCTTTGGATCGTTACAATGCTCGTTGAACGGTTCAAGTAGAAGTGAATAGGTAAAAAGTAGAAAGCCCCATATCAATCCATCTCAATAGGAGACAATATGAGCAAAAGACAGGAATCCCTAAATCCCGCAGAAAAGAACTCACTCCGGAGGGAGTGAGGGGGATATTCTAAAAGGGGAGCCGCGGGTTCTTTCTTTCCTTGTTGGAAAGGTCTTGGTTTGGTATGTCATTAGAGAAAACTATTCGGCTATATAGAAAAGGCGGGTGGGGCTTCAGGCGGCTTTTTTTATGAATAGTTTCAATCAAAATTCCATCGATTGTAGCTAGTGATTGCCCGGGTCGGTGTGTGATCACCAAAGATGAAGTAACCCTTCAGATGCTCTCTCCACCCATGCCGAATACCCCAGGCCGGTTCCGCCGGGTAAGGCCAGGAGCTGGTTTAGGGAATCACGGGGCCTTACTTATTCAGGGGGGACTTTATTCTGAAATGGAATGATTGATAGAATCGATATTTCATAGAAGAATGTCCAAGACCATAAAATCCTTTCACACCCGCACATGTGGCTGAATATATAAAGAAGTTCACACACCCTGGAAAAATCCATCCTATATCCCTGACTTTCCAGCTTGATCGCTTGTCTTATTTACCATTTTCTTAGCGGGTGGTTTATGTCTGGTCCTTTCGGGTTGCCCGACCTGGGCTGATGGCGCTTCGTAACGGCTTGTCTGGAGTCCAGCGGCTCTCTAAGGCTTCGATGTACTAGTACCTGCCACCAAAACATCGTGAAGGATTTAGTGAACTTCTTGAAACTTAGTAACACAAGACAATTCACTGAATGGTTGTTAGCTCTACCGGTGGAGTCTGAAATCAACAATGTGTAACTGATTGGGCATTGAGTGTTCCGCTGCTTGAGGAAGTATGTGAGAGGATCGATGTTGAGCAAAAGTGGGGTTAAAGCATCCAACAACGCATCGCCCTTTACTTAGTAGGGCTTGAAAGGCTGGACAGTTTCTTTTGCTTTCTTGTCCAGTATTTTCAATCCAAGTCGAAATAGGAAAAGCCGCAAGCACCACTAGGCGCGGTCGTCGGTTGAACGTCAGTAGGGTCCGATATTAATTCCTTACTCAAATAGGAAGGTGGCAGTCTCTATCTAGCGGCCTGGTCCAGAACAAGCCTCTGCTGATCCATGGGGTTTTTGTTTTGGTTACAAGAAGTGCTTCTTTGCTCGCTTGCACCGCCTCAACTCGAGTTTCCGCTGTAGGATTGACTAGGGTGATGAGAGCTGAAGCCAAGGTTCCTTGCTACGCTCCATAGATGTTCGTACGATTCTTGTGGATTTTGGGTATGTTTGAATTCAGCCTCTTGTTAGGTCTTCACTGAAGGATTGTCCAACTTCTCAAGCCTCTCTACCATACCCTTAGAAAGTGACAACGGATGACTTCCATTACTAAATAGAAGAACATTTCAAACTAGTTGATAGTTGTTCCCTGGTTGCACCCCACAATGGGTTCTAATTTACTAAATTACATGTTTCTGTTTTCGGAACATCACATGTAGTGTTTTTTGGGGGAGAATCACTCGGCGCAGGGCCTCCTGTGTGAGGTCAGGTGATGGTCAACAACTCGGGTAGGAAATGTTGAAAAACGGCTAACGATTCAAGAGCTCTTTTCCCCTTATACGTTCTAAAAAAGGGTATGTCGGGTTTTTGGACCCTATGTTGAGTAAGGGTTCCAAACTTTCCAAAAGTGATAGGTGTGTGTTGTTTCTTGGCACTCTCTTTCTATATTATGCCAACCTAAAAAGAGCGATGGAAAGTGGATTTTAGGTTCGATAGTCTCGAGAAGGTATTAGCCACCGGTGACCATACTTTCGTAAAAGCACCATTGGGTGGTGGTTACTCTCCTTCCTCTTGAACCTCGAACAAAAAATCGATCTTGCCATCAGCTCGACTAAGAGTTCCGAATCGAAAACGTAAACTGAACTTGACTTAAGACGAAGGAAGCGAGTGCCGAAAAAAAACTGCTTTCTTATGGCTTCAAACTACTAGTCATTAAGACTACTATGATTGAAAAGTAAGGAAGTCCTTTTCTTGACTTGGACTGCGTGCATTATACCTAACCTTTTAACTTGATTTCAATCTCAACAAAGAAATGAAAGCATAACCCTTTGCTCGCTTGCAGCGCCTCTTAGTCTTTTATTTTAGCCTGCCTTGTGAAGATCTCTCGGGTGTCTACGGCAGATCCGATCAGAACACACATGGGGAATGTTTAAAGGGTTAAAAGTGATGGCACATGGAGGGAGGAATACAGGCTGGAAGGTGAGCTGTTGAATTGAATAGAAGATCCTGTTTCCTCTATAAAGAGGGACATATACTGAGAGACAGTAGGCAGAGAGAATGGGAGAGGCAGAGTTTTAAAAAATATAGAAAAGGGAGATACATAATAGATTTGGGGTAGTCGAAGAGAGGAGGTTTTTGGAGATAGAGAGAGTTAGGAATTGACAGTTTTTGGTGAGGGAAAGAAGTAAAATAGAGAGAATAGTATACAAAAAATAGAGGTAGAGAGTTTAAGAGTTGAAGGGTATAGAAACAGATTTCAATAGTTCTAAAGGGGAGTTCTGAAGGGAATTGAGAGGAGGTCTTGAAAAATGGGAGACTGCTAAAAATATTGTACTGTTTCATTGATTCTCCTGTATATTTGTTGGTTTGAATTCAGTCTATGAATTGGTTTCTGAATCTCACCACTAGATAAAATCTTAGGAGTCTAGATTATGCAATTACTTGGTGAAAATTGGTTAGATTTTAGTCATGAAGATCCCTGATTTGAAGTTGTTTTAAGTCTGGAAATCATTGTTGCACTGCTGAAGCTGTACTGCTACTGTTGTTTTGCTGTTGTAGTGCCGAACTACTGCTGATCTTCTTTCTTCTTCTTTTTTTCCAAATAACAGGTACACATCTAAATTCCCAATGATGTAACATCAAATTTGGCATGAAAAAATGAAGCAGTTGTTTCAGTTCTAAATGTATATGACTGTCTGCATCTTGAGTCAGCATCACAATGTGTTGTTGTTCATCTCAGTTGTTGGAATTGTATAATTAAATCAGGATTACTTGTATTAATTTGAATTAATTAGGAACTTGTATTGAACCTTTTTATTTTAAAGTATTTGAACTGAAGAGTATCTAGTATTTTAGTATACACCTCCCTGTTCTAAAATTAGAATTAGTTATGTGTTTGGAATTATGATTATGAAAGTCAGTATTCTAGTATCCCTTGTATGCCGCAGTAATTGATATTAATTAGTTAAATGTTTTAGTTTCGTCAAATCCATTGTTTCAACATAGGGTTGATAGTTTTAGGTTACCAATTAGAAGCAGTAATTTGCTTGGAATAAGTAGACATTGTTAAATCAATAATTAGATAAATCAGTTGGCTAGAAGTAGGTGTATTAGCTTCAACAGGCACTTAATCGAAATAATGCAAGTTCAATTGATTTCAATAACTAGAATTAGACCTTCTTAAACTATTTTGGGCCTTGCCATAAAAATTATAACTGTGTAATAGTTTGCTGATGAAAATTATTCAAAATCGGGCTAGTGGTTGTTTATTTTGTTGGTATTATAAAAAATAAAAACAATTTGGGCTTTAGCAAACATGTGGTCTAGTCATAATTCGAGACCACTCTCTCTTTTGGAGACATGCAGGACCAATCTTAAATAAATGAGGCGAGACTTGCTTAACTAGAGCTCATAAATTGTGGGGCCCCTGAAATAATTGTTATAAAAAAAACATTAGAGTCGGACAAGCCGTTTAGCTGATTTCATGGCCCTTCGCAAAGTAATAATACGTTAGTCACTTTAGGTGTGGGTTTAATCTTTTTTTAACTTTCTTAAAAATGGGTGTGCATTTCATGCAACTCGAATCCAAATTCAACAACGTTGAATAAGAATGTGTCGAGGATCCGGGTGCATTTCATGTGACGTGATCCGAAAACATGTTCTTAAACAACGTTCATTTTCTTAAGTAGTAAGACAAAAAACGGTAAATAACATTAAAATTGCACCATAGGATAATATGTTTTAAAAAAATCAGATAAATAAGCCGAATATGACCATTAAGCTACCGTGCTAGAACCACGGAATACGGGAATGCCTAACACCTTCTCCCGGGTTAACAGAATTCCTTATCTAGATTTCTGGTTCGCGGACTGTTAAACAGAGTCATTCTTTTCCTCGATTCAGGATTCAACCGGTGACTTGGGACACCATAAATCTCCCAAGTGGCGACTCTGAATTAATTAAATAAATCCCGTTTCGATTGTCCTTTAATTAGAAAAACTCCTTCGTGCCCTCGCGGTCCAGCGGAAAAAGGCGGTGTGAAAGCTCCTGGGGATGCAAACCCAGAACCACTAGTTCAGGGTTTAAGCTTTCGAGCTTGGAATAATTGTTGTATTTGGCTTATTTATTATCTGATTTTATTATATGTTTGTATTAATGTGCTAAATATTGTTTTTACTGCTTTGATATTTTGTGAATTGTATATAAATTGTACCGATACTCATTTTCTTCTTCTGAGTCTTTTTGAAATATAATCTCGGGCATTTGCTAGACATAGCCCGTTTTTTCTCAAGATAGCTATGGTGCTTGGCACCCAGTGAAGGATTTGTATTCACACCTGTTTAGGCGGGGAGCATTGTCAATTAAGCCGGAAAGCCATGCTACCAGTGCACTGACACTCCTCGGCTCGAGTTGTCCGCTCGAGTTAAAGCCAGTCTAGACACCTTTTCCAAAAAGATGATAAACCCAGAACCACTAGATCGGGGTTTTAGAACTCGAGTTTTGAATAATTATTGTATTTGGTTTATTATTATCTTGGGTTTAAATGTGCAAAATGATATTTTTATCGCTTTGATATTTTTTGAACCGTACATATAAATTGTGCCGAAACCAATCTCCTTTCTGAATCTTCTAAATCATGAAGAAGGGTGCACTTCGTATGACTCCTTTTCTGTATAGTGTCTAATTCCCACTTTAGAACGAGGTTTGGATAAGTTGCAAAACCGGCGAAGCTTCTGTATTCCCGGGTTGCTGCCTCCTCCTCGGCTCGAGTTGTCCGCTCGGGTAAGCCAGGTCTAGAACAATAAACCTAGGTTTTTAAACCTAGTATAACAAAACTTCATACCGGATCCCTAGTAGGAACGCTTATTTGCATCATATGCATATTGACTTAGAGAGGCTTAACATAGGGGTTGGGCCTATCTAGGACAGATGACCTAAAATGAAAAGACCATCCTGCTGCATCATGTTTGTTTTACGCATTCGTTTGCTTCAGACTTGCAGGCTAACCGGTTTTTTTTTATATTGAGGAAAATGAAAAAAAAAATAGTTTCAAAATAGTTTGTTTTTTTTACTTAAGAAAAAAAAACGTTTGTTGTAAAATAAAAATAAAAATGTATGATCAAAATAAAAATAAAATAAAAAAAATAGTTTCAAAATAGTTTGTTTTTTTTTACTTAAAAGGAAAAAAAAGGTTTGTTGTAAAATAAAAAAAAGTGTGTGATTAAAAAAAAATATAATAAATAAAAAAAAATATATATATATATATATATATATAAATAGTTTCAAAATAGTTTGTTTTTTTTTGCTTAAAAAAAAGAGAAAAAAAATTTTAAAATTAAAAAAAAATGTCGAAGTTTTAGTTTTCAATAAAATCAAAATAACGCTGTTTTTGTAAATAGTCGAATGTTCCGAAAGGACGCCGGAAGGCTGTTTTTGCATAAATGGCCACTTTGAAGTCTTTTCTTTTTCTTTTTGAATAATAACCTTGAAATATTCCATGTGGAAATGTTGAAAGGCCGTAGCCTCAAAATAAAGTTTGGGTTACCACCTTCTTTTTTTTAAAAAAAAAAAATCAAAATCAAAAAAAAAATGTCTGTTTAATTTTGTCAATAAAATCAAAGTGATGCCGTTTTCAAAAAACAGCCGAATGTACCCGAAAGGGACGCCGGAAGGCTGACTTTGCATAAACGGCCACTTTTGGGTCATTTTGTAGATTTTTTGGTCAATTGACCCTCACGGCCTTATAATCTTCGTCCCCAAGGCGCTGAAAGGCCGTGTTTGTAAAAACAAGTTTTTTTTTATTCCAATTTGAAAGAAAAAAAAATGAAAAAAAGGGAGGTTAATAACGAGAGAGGTTTTCAAGGATAATGGAAAAGGAAAAGCTGGAATGATGCATGTAGTGAATACATATATGGTTAATTGACTAGGTGCATTGCATCCAACGTGCGATAACATATCTGTTAAACTCTGTGAACTTACAAATTTGTTGCATTTCCAGAAAGTTTAGCGGTTGGCCTGACAGAATATTTTGGCCAATCACCATTACCATACTAGATCAAAAGGTCCAATTCTAGCAAGCATGTCTAGTTTCGGCAAGAGTCTCGATAGAGAGAAAACGGAGATACAGATCATGAAAGATGAGGTGGACCGGTTGAGACAGCAAATAACAGAGATGCACCTAGCCTGGGCTAGGGGACAGTCATCACCAAAGCTTCCTACTCTTACACCAGTTCCAGAGCGTCCGCCTATTGACGCCTCGACAAGTGCACCGATCTATCCATATTATCAAGGGGAAAACCCTTATACATCCCAGGTTCCACCAGCTAGACAAAATACTCCTCCTCCGGTCACCCCTGTTTTTGTGGCACCTCCACCTGCTACTTTACAGAAGTTGTCCAGTGAACCGCTTTTCCAAATACATGACAATCATTGTTATGCTCCCGAGCCTACCTTTAAGGCTCCTGAACCGCATTCACACACCCCTCACTGGGATAACCCGGCAGAACCGGAAAAGCACTTCAAAAGTTTGGAGCATGAGGAAGTTATTCGGAAAGTCAAAAGCCTGGAGCAATCCTTCAGGAATATGCATGGTTTAGGCAACCAAGTCAGCGTTGCTTACAAAGATCTGTGCCCATTTCCAGATGTCCAGTTGCCCGCCGGGTTCAAAATGCCCAAGTTTGATCTATACGAGGGGCATGGTGACCCAGTAGCCCATCTCCGAGGTTTCTGCAGCAAAATGCGAGGAGCCGGAGGGCGAGATGAAATTCTGATAGCTTACTTCGGTCAGAGTTTGGGAGGGTCTGCACTAGAGTGGTACACCAGGCAGGATCCCAGCAGATGGTTTACATGGGATGACCTGGCCCAAGCATTCATTGGCCAGTTTCAATATAATCTTGAAATAATCCCTGATCGCTTCATTGCAAAAGTTAGAGAAGAAACCCGCCGAAAGCTTTAGAGAATTTGGGTTCCGCTGGAGGGAACATACAACAAGGGTAGATCCCCCGATGAGAGAACGAGATGGTCGATTACTTCTTGCAGACATTGGAGCCAACTTACTTTAATCACCTGGTGACATCGGTTGGTAAATCTTTCAATGAGGTGGTCAAAATGGGCGGAATGATAGAAGAGGGACTTAAGTCCAATAAGATCTTGAGTTATTCCGTGTTGAAAGCAACAACTCAAGCTATTCAGAATGGCACATGGGTTGCATTCGGGAAGAAAAGAAGAGAAGAAGTTGCAACGGTAGAGGAGGGTACTTGGTCCAGATCGAAAAGTCCTTCACCTCATTACCAAGCCAGACCCTACCACCCAAATCACCTTAATCACCCTCCCCGAAACACATATCAACCACCAAGGGCCTACAATAACCCTTCAGGACCAGGTTTCCAAGGGAATCATGCCTTCAGAAAGGAAAAGTCACAATGAACCTTCACTGAGTTGGGAGAAACTTATACTGCTCAGTTCCACAAATTGAAGCATATAGGTTTGTTGAGTCATATTGAGACAAGATTTCCAAATCCCCTTCCACCAAATGTGGATCGCTCAGTAAGCTGTGAGTATTGTTCAGGGGCTCTCGGACATGATACCGAGAAATGTTGGAAACTGAAACATGCAGTGCAAAATCTTATTGACACCAATAAGATCGAGGTTCAAACACCAGAGGCACCCAACATTAATCAGAATCCATTGCCAGCTCACCCTTAGACCCATATGATCAAATTGATACACAAGGGAAGGGAAAATTAAGAAGCCCGATCTGTATTCCAAAGCAAAACCAATCGGCAGAAGTTGGTATATGAGAAGTCATGCTTGGTAATCAGGAGGAGTTTTCGGTGGTTTGTTTTTGTTGTCATTTCTTTTGTCCGAGTTGTTTCCAGGGTTGTGACCTAGATTTTGTCTTGTAGTGAAACCCTCTTTCTTTCCATTTTTGGTCATTTCAGTTTGCCTAGTCTTATCAAGTCTCGTTTCAGGTTTGTATTTTTGGTTTGCTTGTTTGTATTTGAACCACTTCTCCGTTTAGTGAAACTTTTGGTCTTTTATTACCCAGTTCATCTTTTTGTTTAGTTTTCTATCTTTAAATTTGTCATTTGTTCGAACGCCGACTCTAATGACATGGCATCGCACATAATTTTGGCCTAATATTAAGGGTTAAGCATGAAGCAATAGGTAGATAATCGATGTAAGGCCCCGTGAAATTTTTGTGCATAAAACCTAGTAGATGTGGTGTCATGGTCCGAATGATGTGTTAGGAATGCGTAGAATTCTTCGCGGCGAGCAAGCTCGCCGCGGTTCGGACCCTTGGTAGTGATTTAAGTTTCAAAATGTAGAATAAAAATTTTTCCAGAAAAATGTCAATCTGCGGTGCACTTTTGCGACCGCAGAATCAATATGCGGTCCGCATAGTGACCGCAGATCGTTCCAGAGAGTTGCCCAAAATTGTGTCCAATGTGCGGTCGATATGCGATCGCATGTCAATCTGCGGTGCACTTTTGCGACCGCAGAATCGACATGCGGTCCGCATAGTGACCGCAAATCGTTCCAGAGCCTGCGTAATTTTTGAGCCATTCTGCGGCCACTATGCGGACCGCATGTTGATTCTGCGGTCGCATAGTGACCGCATATTTGACCCCGGCCCAGTTTTTGTAACATTTTGACCCGATCTCTTCTTTAATATAACACACCTCTTCTTCATTTTTATCATATCATCTCACCAAAAATTAGAGAGAGAAGAGAGGGTTTTTAGAGAGAGAAGTTCTTCATCTTCAAAGATTGTTCCAACTACTTAATTCCAAGGGATTCTAGGGCAAGGATTCAACTTCCCCAATATTTTCAAGGTAAAAACCCTAACTATTTTCTTTGATTTTCAGTTTTAATTGGGTAAAGAGAGGTTTGCATATAATAGCTTTTGAAAATAGAATTTTTACACTCATGCATGATTATTGAACTTGATTTCTAGTAAAAAGAAGTGGGTAGAAGTAAGAGTCTTCAAGAACAAGGTTGGCAAGAATAGGATATCTTGGGTAAGCATAAAGTAGAAAGTTAACGGAAGAAAAATCATCACCAGGTATGTATGGCTAATTTTGATTCTTGTGAAATCGCCCTTATGTGTAAAATTGTTTGGCATGTGTTGATTTGAGAAATTGTATGTGATTAATTGATGTTGTTGTTGGATATTCAAAGTTGTTGTTGAACTATGAGTGTTGTGGTAAGAAATATGAACCGAAAGGTAAATGAGAGTTGAATTGGGTAAAGAATTTGTGAATAATGATTATGATGGCCTATATGGCACCGTGTGGAAAAGAAATCGAAACACTTGAGAATTGGTTTATTGTGGAAAGAGATGAAACACTTGAATTATGGAAAATTGTTGAATATACATGTGTGAATATTATTGAATGTGGAAACATTGTAACTTGGTTGTGATATTGGCTTGAGAAGTAATTGAGAACATGAAACAATGTGCAAGTTGCTTATTTGAACTTGTTGAAATTGTGTGTAGTACCTTATCTGTTGTTTGAAATTGTTGTGTTTTCAACTGTAAGGCGGGGTCGTGTCGCGCGCCGCGACGTGGTGAAATAAGGTTTGGGTTGGGGTGATAAGGGTGGCCGAGGTAATAAGGGTGGTCAGGGGTAATAAGGATGGAAAGCGATCGAAATCGCTATTGAAAATTGATACATAAATCAATAATGTGAAATTGTGAAAGGAGACAACAGGAGAGTTTGCAACCTGTGGGGCACTGATTGCCCCTTTGTTTGACTACTTGTGCTTTATGTGATTGATTGGTAATTGTTAAATTGGTTGATCGTAGGAAGTGCTTTGAGTTGAGAATTATTTGAAATGAGGAAAATGTGGAAACATGGTTGGTTGGCTTAATTAATTGTTGATGTAATTTAATGGCTTGAGTTTACTTGGGACAAAGTTTGTCCATACATACCAGTACAATTTAAGTGTACCGACGTCCCTTTTGCCGGGGGCGCTACATTCGTGTCATGATTGTAGGTGGATCAGTAGCAGGCACTTCAGCTCGTCGGCAGTAGTATTCTTCTCCTTCCACCTGCCCGTCTTGGTGAGCCCCTTTCTTCCTCGGGGCCTTGTGTGGTTCTTGCCACTTCGGTTTGGATTTCATTTTGGTTTTGAAAGGTATAGCCGGAGCCTTGTTACCGGCAAGTATTGTATTTCCCTTTTGTATCCTAGAGGCTCTGTAGACATGTAAACTGTGGGACTCCAGTCTTATATATATAAGGTGTTATGTCGGGCGTTGTAAAAGTTGAAATCTTGTTAATGAATCACTCGTATCATTTTATTTGTTTAATGTGAAATCAATTATGATTAGTAATATATTTGGTTAATGAGAAACAATCATCACAGGGGTAACGCGTGGGAATGAAAGGCACCCAGGTCCGCTTGACTGGGGCAACCCGGTCAGGCGCCGGTCATGTCCCTCGATTTGGGGCGTGACAAACTTGGTATCAGAGCTTAAGGTTTTAAAGTGTCCTAGGATGTCTCGGAGCCGTGTCTAGTAGTGCCCTTCTTATAGGTGTGTTGTCGACCACATCATATAAGTAGGGGGCTACACGAGCATTTAGGAATTTACCTACTTCTTTGATAATCTATATCGTGCGGTAAAGTGCAATGTGGAGATATCCGTGTCTAATTCGTGCCTTGTTCCCAAATTTTCAGAATATGGCACCTAAGAAGAAGGCTAGACTCGGCCTTAGGGCCAATGCCGGCCCAAGTGCAGCTGTTAATCATGTACCCGATGCCGTGGGAGAGAATGACCCACCAGTCCCGAATTTGCCTGGCCCATCTGTTCAAAACCCAAGTGTCCCTATTCCGGCTGCGGCAGAGGATGCCACCATTCCTCCTGCCGGTGTTCCTGACTCAGATACAGTTCCCGCTTCGGGCTCTGGTGTCTCTAATGAAGATCTTAGGGGAGCCATTCATATGTTAACACAGTTAGTGGCCGCCCAGGCCTAGAGATCCCATGATGCCCCTGCATCCTCCAGCGGACAGGGAGATTCCTTTGGCTCCAGAGTCTACCAGTTCTTGCGATTGGCCCCTCCGGAATTTTCAGGTACCGATCCAGAGGCTGACCCACAGGAATTCCTTGATGAGATATACAAGACCCTCAGAGTGATGAAGGCTACAGATATAGAGGGGTAGAGTTGGCCTCTTACAGGCTGAAGGGAGCGGCACGTTCATGGTTCGAAATGTGGGAGGATTCCCGTGAGGAAGGAAGCCCTCCGGCCAGATGGGATGAGTTCGTGGATGCATTTATGGACCACTTCTTACCTGCGGAGGCAATGGCAGCCCGTGCCACCGAGTTCGAGGTTCTCAAACAGGGCAGTATGAGTGTTTGGGAGTATCACATGGAGTTCGTAAGGTTGTCCAAGTACGCTCCTCATTTAGTATCGACCATGGATGCCCGGGTTCGACGGTTTGTTCGGGGCCTTAGCCCTTTGGTAGTGAATGAGGCCGCCACAGCAGCTTTGCACTCAGACATGAACTATGGGAGGATTGTGGGATTTGCTCAGGCCACAGAGGCCAGGAAATTGAAGATTCGTGCAGAAAGAGAAAGTAGCAACAGGGCCCGGTCAATGGGTCGTTCAGGGGAGATCACTTCCAGGGAAGGGGTCATCAGGGCCATCCCAGTCATATGCTCGGTCCTCCGCGAGTGCACCGCCATCCGTGCACAGTCATCAGCAGGGCAGTTACTCGAGACCTGGTTCAGACAGCAGGAGGTCTCGTCAGTCTGGTCATCCTGGGGTGAGATCCCGGCAGCAGGGGAGACCTACATGCCCCAAGTGTGGGAGATTTCATACAGAAACTTGCTACCTTGACCTTCCGGTGTGCTTCGGGTGCGGGGTGAGAGGTCACATTCAGCGGGACTGCCGTGCACCCCGTCAGGGTATAGGTAGGGGATCTGCTCAGTCATCCGGTTCTTCAGCTGCTACATCATCAGCGCGTACTCCAGCAGCAGCAGGGCGTGGTGCAGCTAGGGGTGGAGCTCAGGGTAGGGGTGGATCTAGCCGATTCTATGCATTGAGTGGTCGCCAAAATGCCGAGGCTTCTCCAGATGTTGTTACAGGTATCATGTCTGTTCAAACTATTGATTGCTATGCCCTTATTGATCCAGGGTCCTCCTTGTCTTATGTTACTCCATTCATTGCTTCAAGCTTTGGGATAGAACCCGAACAGCTTCATGAGCCGTTCTCTGTGTCGACTCCTATTGGTGATTCTATTACGGCCTCACGAGTCTATAGGAATTGTGTTGTTACGGTGGGTGGTCGTGATACCACAGCCGATCTTATTGAGCTTGGGATGGTAGATTTTGATGTAATTATGGGGATGGATTGGCTCTATTCGTGCTTTGCCAAACTTGATTGTCGAACGAGAGTTATGAGGCTCGAGTTCCCTAACGAGCCACTCATTGAATGGAGAGGAAATGGTGTAGTGCCAAGGGGTAGGTTTATTTCCTACCTTAAGGCTTCGAAGATGATTAAGAAGGGGTATATCTATCACCTGGTTCGGGTAACGGACACCACCTCAGATGTGCCTACCCTCGAGTCCGTGCCAATTGTGAATGAATTTCCTGAAGTGTTTCCAGATGAGCTTCCGGGCATCCCGCCGGATAGGGAGATTGATTTCGGAATTGATGTATTGCCAGATACTCAGCCAATATCCATTCCACCTTACAGAATGGCGCCAGCAGAGTTAAGGGAGTTAAAGGAGCGGTTGAGGGATTTATTAGAGAAAGGGTTCATACGACCGAGTGTGTCGCCATGGGGTGCTCCGGTTCTCTTTGTCAGAAAGAAGGATGGGTCACTTCGAATGTGTATTGATTATCGGCAGCTCAACAAAGTCACCATTAAGAATAAATATCCATTGCCTCGAGTGGATGATCCTGTTTGACCAATTGCAGGGAGCGAGGTTCTTCTCAAAGATTGATTTACGGTCCGGGTACCACCAGTTGAAAATCAGGGAGCAGGATATTCCTAAGACCGCCTTCAGAACTCGTTATGGTCACTTCGAGTTTTTGGTCATGTCTTTTGGGCTAACCAATGCCCCAACAGCTTTCATGGACCTTATGAATCGGGTTTTCAAGCCATTCCTAGATTCCTTTGTGATTGTATTCATTGACGATATTCTCATCTACTCTCGGAGCAGGGAAGATCATGCCATTCACCTCAGAGCAACATTGCAGACCCTTCTTCAGCATCAATTGTATGCCAAGTTCTCAAAATGTGAGTTTTGGTTGGAGTCCGTAGCTTTTCTAGGGCATGTTATTTCCAGTGAGGGAATTATGGTGGATCCTCGGAAGATTGCGGCAGTGAAAGATTGGCCTAGACCCACGACCCCGACAGAGATTCGCAGCTTTTTGGGTCTGGCAGGTACTATCGGAGGTTTGTAGAGGGATTCTCAACCCTCGCCTCCCCATTGACTAAATTGACGCAGAAAGCAGTTAAGTTCCAGTGGTCCGAAGCATGTGAGAAAAGTTTCCAAGAATTGAAGTCAAGATTGACCTCGGCACCAGTATTGGCCTTGCCAGAAGGCACAGAGGGATTTGTAGTCTATTGTGATGCCTCCAGAGTCGGTTTGGGATGTGTATTGAGGCAGCACGGAAAGGTTATAGCTTATGCTTCCAGACAACTCAAGAACCATGAGAAGAGTTATCCGACGCATGATTTGGAGCTTGCAGCTGTTGTGTTTGCTTTGAAAATATGGCGGCACTATCTTTATGGGGTTCATGTAGATGTGTTTTCAGACCACAAGAGCCTCCAGTATTTGTTCAAGCAGAAGGAGCTAAATCCGAGACAGCGGCGGTGGTTAGAATTACTCAAGGACTATGATATGGACATATTGTACCATCCAGGGAAGGCAAATGTGGTAGCCGACGCTCTTAGTCGGAAATCCATGGGTAGTTTGGCTCATTTGGGTATGGATCAGAGACCCCTGGCTCGAGAGGTTTACCAATTAGCCAGTTTGGGGGCTCGTATCTCGGCGTCAGAAGAGGGGGATATCTTGGTGCATAATGGAGCAGAATCATCATTGGTCGCGGAAATCAAGGAAAAACAGTTCATGGATCCAGCATTGGTTCGGGCGAAGGAAGCAGTCATGGATGACAAGACCTCGGCATTTGTACTTAGCAGCGAAGATGGTGTATTGCGGTGTCAAGATAGGCTATGTGTTCCGGATGTGGACGAGCTTCGGGAAAGAGTGATGGCAGAGGCTCATACTTCCAGGTATTCTGTGCACCCCGGTTCAACGAAAATGTATCACGATCTCAAGGAGATTTATTGGTGGAACGGTATGAAAAGGGATGTAGCAGGCTTTGTAGCTAAATGTCCGAACTGTCAACAAGTGAAGGCCGAGCATCAACGACCCGGTGGATTAACTCAACTTATAGAAATACCAAGGTGGAAATGGGAGATGATCAATATGGATTTCGTGGTAGGGTTACCTCGCACTCGGCGTAAGTTTGACTCAATATGGGTGATAGTGGATCGACTCACCAAATCAGCTCACTTCCTGCCAGTCAAGTCCACTGATACTGCGGAGCAATATGCAAGATTGTACATCAAAGAGATAGTAAGGCTTCATGGAACTCCACTTTCTATCATCTCAGATCGCGGGGCTCAGTTCACCGCTAACTTTTGGAAAAAGTTTCAGCAAGGTTTGGGAACTCAGGTGAATCTCAGCACAGCTTTCCATCCACAGACCGATGGACAGGCCGAGCGGACCATTCGGACGCTTGAAGATATGTTGCGGGCTTGTGTCTTAGATTTTAAAGGTAATTGGGATGAACACTTGCCACTGATAGAATTTGCTTACAATAACGGCTATCATGCTAGCATTCAAATGGCCCCGTTTGAGGCATTGTACGGGAGAAGATGTAGATCGCCAATCGGGTGGTTTGAGGTAGGTGAAGCGGAATTGCTAGGGCCAGATATGGTGTACGAAGCTATGGAAAAGGTCAAAGTTATTCAGGAGAGAATGAAAACAGCACAGAGTCGTCAAAAGTCCTATGCGGACGTTCGTCGAAGGGATTTGGAGTTTCAAGTCGATGATTGGGTGTTCTTGAGGGTATCTCCTATGAAGGGAGTCATGCGATTCGGAAAGAAAGGGAAATTGAGTCCTAGGTATGTCGGGCCATATCGGATCGTTCAAAGGATTGGTCAAGTTGCTTATAGGCTAGAGTTGCCTCCCGAGATGTCATCAGTGCACCCGGTATTCCATGTGTCCATGTTGAAGAAAGTGATTGGAGATCCATCCACCATCATGCCAGTTGAAACTATAGAGGTTAATGAAGATTTGTCATATGAAGAAGTTCCAGTTGCCATTCTTGATAGGCAAGTCCGTAAGTTGAGAAATAAGGAAGTTGCCTCTGTTAAAGTATTGTGGCGAAGTCAACAAGTAGAGGAGGCCACATGGGAAGCAGAAAAAGAGATGAAAGAAAAGTACCCCCATTTGTTTGATCAAGCCTAGAAGAAATTAGGTGACCCTCCTACTCCTAGTAGCTGTCATCTTGCCTAAGTTGTTTCCCTCTTAGTATTAGTAAAGTCTCCTTCATTGTAATGAGTTAATTGTGTTGTTACCTTAGGTCACTTGAACCGTTCTTGATAAATGAAAGCCTTATAAAGATTTACGTGTTTAATAAACAACTAATAGTAAGTGTAGATTGGTAATGATTTGTTAAGCGTACATGGTGTGTTAAAATGGTTAAATAAGGTAAGAATTCATTGAAGTGACTAGTTTATGTGCAATTGTAACAATGTGATAGAATATGTGCATTCGTTGAGGTAAGAAGGTGTATACCAGTTGTGAATAGTGTTATTGTTGTATATTGTTGTTTGGTGATGTGTTTCGGGGGCCCTCTGACAGGTGGATATGTCCATAATACAAAGGAAACTCTGGCGAAATTTTTCTAAAATATAAGAGTTAGTCAAAATTTTGAGGGTTGCATATCATGTCTTTCAAAACCAACTCATTTATTTCAAAATCCTCATTCGAGGATGAATGATCTTAAGGGGGGGGAGGATGTAAGGCCCCGTGAAATTTTTGTGCATAAAACCTAGTAGATGTGGTGTCATGGTCCGAATGATGTGTTAGGAATGCGTAGAATTCTTCGCGGCGAGCAAGCTCGCCGCGGTTCGGACCCTTGGTAGTGATTTAAGTTTCAAAATGTAGAATAAAATTTTTTCCAGAAAAATGTCAATCTGCGGTGCACTTTTGCGACCGCAGAATCAATATGCGGTCCGCATAGTGACCGCAAATCGTTCCGGAGAGTTGCCCAAAATTGTGTCCAATGTGCGGTCGATATGCGATCGCATGTCAATCTGCGGTGCACTTTTGCGACCGCGGAATCGACATGCGGTCCGCATAGTGACCGCAAATCGTTCCAGAGCCTGCGTAATTTTTGAGCCATTCTGCGGCCACTATGCGGACCGCATGTTGATTCTGCGGTCGCATAGTGACCGCATATTTGACCCCGACCCAGTTTTTGTAACATTTTGACCCGATCTCTTCTTTAATATAACACACCTCTTCTTCATTTTTATCATATCATCTCACCAAAAATTAGAGAGAGAAGAGAGGGTTTTTAGAGAGAGAAGTTCTTCATCTTCAAAGATTGTTCCAACTACTTAATTCCAAGGGATTCTAGGGCAAGGATTCAACTTCCCCAATATTTTCAAGGTAAAAACCCTAACTATTTTCTTTGATTTTCAGTTTTAATTGGGTAAAGAGAGGTTTGCATATAATAGCTTTTGAAAATAGAATTTTTACACTCATGCATGATTATTGAACTTGATTTCTAGTAAAAAGAAGTGGGTAGAAGTAAGAGTCTTCAAGAACAAGGTTGGCAAGAATAGGATATCTTGGGTAAGCATAAAGTAGAAAGTTAACGGAAGAAAAATCATCACCAGGTATGTATGGCTAATTTTGATTCTTGTGAAATCGCCCTTATGTGTAAAATTGTTTGGCATGTGTTGATTTGAGAAATTGTATGTGATTAATTGATGTTGTTGTTGGATATTCAAAGTTGTTGTTGAACTATGAGTGTTGTGGTAAGAAATATGAACCGAAAGGTAAATGAGAGTTGAATTGGGTAAAGAATTTGTGAATAATGATTATGATGGCCTATATGGCACCTTGTGGAAAAGAAATCGAAACACTTGAGAATTGGTTTATTGTGGAAAGAGATGAAACACTTGAATTATGGAAAATTGTTGAATATACATGTGTGAATATTATTGAATGTGGAAACATTGTAACTTGGTTGTGATATTGGCTTGAGAAGTAATTGAGAACATGAAACAATGTGCAAGTTGCTTATTTGAACTTGTTGAAATTGTGTGTAGTACCTTATCTGCTGTTTGAAATTGTTGTGTTTTCACCTGTAAGGCGGGGTCGTGTCGCGCGCCGCGACGTGGTGAAATAAGGTTTGGGTTGGGGTGATAAGGGTGGCCGAGGTAATAAGGGTGGTCAGGGGCAATAAGGATGGAAAGCGATCGAAATCGCTATTGAAAATTGATACATAAATCAATAATGTGAAATTGTGAAAGGAGACAGCAGGAGAGTTTGCAACCTGTGGGGCACCGATTGCCCCTTTGTTTGACTACTTGTGCTTTATGTGATTGATTGGTAATTGTTAAATTGGTTGATCGTAGGAAGTGCTTTGAGTTGAGAATTATTTGAAATGAGGAAAATGTGGAAACATGGTTGGTTGGCTTAATTAATTGTTGATGTAATTTAATGGCTTGAGTTTACTTGGGACAAAGTTTGTCCATACATACCAATACAATTCAAGTGTACTGACGTCCCTTTTGCCGGGGGCGCTACATTCGTGTCATGATTGTAGGTGGATCAGTAGCAGGCACTTCAGCTCATCGGCAGTAGTATCCTTCTCCTTCCACTGCCCGTCTTGGTGAGCCCCTTTCTTCCTCGGGGCCTTGTGTGGTTCTTGCCACTTCGGTTTGGATTTCATTTTGGTTTTGAAAGGTATAGCCGGAGCCTTGTTACCGGCAAGTATTGTATTTCCCTTTTGTATCCTAGAGGCTCTGTAGACATGTAAACCGTGGGACTCCAGTCTTATATATATAAGGTGTTATGTCGGGCGTTGTAAAAGTTGAAATCTTGTTAATGAATCACTCGTATCATTTTATTTGTTTAATGTGAAATCAATTATGATTAGTAATATATTTGGTTAATGAGAAACAGTCATCACAGGGGTAACGCGTGGGAATGAAAGGCACCCAGGTCCGCTTGACTGGGGCAACCCGGTCAGGCGCCGGTCATGTCCCTCGATTTGGGGCGTGACAATCAGGTCATTTTAAAAATAAATAAAAACGATTTGAGATTATTTGGAGCCCAAGTCATGTGAAATTGGGGCAGGTAAAACATGAAGAAACCCTTAAAGGAAAATTGGCCATGCTAAGACGGGGTTCGCTCGTGATACTGAAATAAAAGTATCGTCCAGTAGTACTTTAAAATGATAGATGAAAAGGCGAATAGAGGATATGGTTATCAATCAGGGCACAAACAGAAGATGTCGTGAATTTGTCGTTTGAACTTGGCATGTTTTGAAGATTGGAATGACGAAGGCATTTTGTTCTGCTATCCAAACACTTTATCCATCGTCAACACTTTGAGCCTTAATTTAAATTCTTTTATACCCCTCCTTCGGAATTAGTTGCAAAGACTAGAAATACAAGTTTGAAAGACGAGAGAAGAAAGGGATGAAGAAAAAGAAAAGAAAAGAAAACAACAAAAAGGAATAAAGAAAAAATAACAAAAAGAAAAATGAAAAAAAGGAATTGGGAACTATGTTTGACCTGATTCCTTAAAGAGGATACGTAGGCGCTTCACAGCTCGGTCATAGTGTAAATAAAGTAATAAAAATTCCCCAAGTAAAAAAAAAGAAAACTAGGGCAAAGAAAAATTGTGTTGATTATAAATAAATTTAGGTTCGAAGGTTGTAAATTTTGAACCCAAAATTGATTTTGTTTTGAGCCTTCAATACCCTTTCTTTCTAGCCCTATCAAAATCCCACATGACGGTCTAGAAAGACCTTTTGATCAGTCTTCAAAAGATGCCACGTCAGGCGAGTGAGAGAGTCCTATCAGAATATAACATTCTGATTCTCAGCAGAAAAGACTCTGATTCCCAGCAGAAAGGAAACACGAGAGAGTCTTAGCAGTGACACCCCAATCCCCAGCTAAAAGTGATACAAATGAGAGAGTCTTCCCGGTGAAAACCTTCACAGGCACCATAAGGCGATGAAAGTTGAGAAAAAATCAAAATGAGAGAGGCTTGAAAGTGAAAACCCTTCGGGCACTACAAGTCGAATAAAGGTGATAATCAGATGGAAATCACGAGACATAAATCGTGAAAGGCAATTAACGACGGAGGATAAGCCATATGTGCATGTCATGACCAGTAGAGTTGGTATTCGAGTTTGATAAGTTTTTATAGTTATTTCTTGTTAGAGAGTCATTTTTCCTTTGTCTTCTATTTTGTTTCTTTTTATATTTCTCATTTTA
Source organism: Nicotiana noctiflora (assembly GCA_032618575.1). NCBI lineage: Eukaryota > Viridiplantae > Streptophyta > Magnoliopsida > Solanales > Solanaceae > Nicotiana > Nicotiana noctiflora. Next base: position 263,148 of record JASVEL010004394.1, read on the forward strand.
TCAAAAATTCCCCATCAAAGTCTGTCTAGTCCGAACAAGTGAGAAATGACTTCAAAACTTGCCACCAACTTTCCAATTATTATGCAAAGCAAGGAAATGCCATTGACGGCAGAGAAGTAGGGTGCAAAGAAGATTATTAAACTAGGGCAGAAAATTTTCTTTTCAGTTTGAAAATTTTCTGGAAGTCAATACCCACTTGGGGAAGAAGGAAAGTCTTAAGGGAAATGGTCTTCGAACCGGTGTCATCCTCAACAGCCTTCAAGAAGAGTGAAACACCAATTTTGAGGAAATGAAAATCCCCCAGCAATGTTATCTACAGCAAGTTCCGAGGTGGTCGGACAACACAGAGTGATAAAGGAAGAAAGGAAATCCCATCTTCAACAAAATAACCCCCAGCAAGTTGAGAAACACAGAACGGGGAAGGGATAAATGGAAAAACCCATCCCCAGCAGGAATATCATCTCCATCAAATAAAATCATTCCCCAACAATGTTTTGGGAACCCCGAGCGAGGGAAAGGAGAAAAGGAAAAAAAACCACCACACAGGAGCAGCACAACCGCTCACAATGTTTTGAACTAACAAATTTTCTTTGATTTGAAACAGCGAAAGTAAGTGCTATTGATAGCAGAAAGTCATGCCACAAGGAAGAACACCAACACTGGGGCAGAAAATTTTCTGCCGTTGTTGAAAATTTTCTCGGAGTAACGAGGAAGGCAATTCAAGATGACATGTCAGGTTTGTCCACCTTCAAATAGGATGTTTCAGGTTTGTCCACTTTCAAATAGGACATCTCAGGTTTGTTCACGTTTTGATATGATGGGAGTATTCGCCCTCGAATAGAATACGATGGGAGTATTCGCCCTCGAATATGATATAATGGGAGTGTTCGCCCTTGAATAGGATACAATGGGAGTATTCGCCCTCAAATAGGATACAATGGGAGTGTTCGCCCTTGAATAAGATACAATGGGAGTGTTCGCCCTCAAATAGGATACAATGGGAGTGTTCGCCCTCGAATAGGATACAATGGGAGTGTTCGCCCTCGAATAGGATACAATGGGAGTATTCGCCCTCGAATAGGATACAATGGGAGTATTCTCCCTCGAATAGGATACAATGGGAGTATTCGCCCTCGAATAGGATACAATGGGAGTATTCGCCCTCGAATAGGATACAATGGGAGTATTCGCCCTCGAATAGGATACAATGGGAGTATTCGCCCTCGAATAGGATACAATGGGAGTATTCACCCTCGAATAGGATACAATGGGAGTATTCGCCCTCAAATAGAATACGATGGGAGTATTCGCCCTCGAAAAGGATACGATGGGAGTATCCGCCCTCGAATATGATACGATGGGAGTATCCGCCCTCGAATAGGATACGACGGGACTATCCGCCCTCGAATAGGATATTTTATGTTTGTTTTATTTTACATTGTCCTTTGCATATTTCATAAATTATTACCGAAATGCATTTTTAATTCAAAAATTGCTACTAAAAGCAGGCGCCTACCTGTATAACAAGAGGCAAGTCTTCAGTCTTTACATTGCAGGTCTTGAAACCAGTAACCCACCATAAAGCAGAGGGTTACAACAAGAGATCCCAGCGCAAATTCAAGCGCATGAGTCAAAGGAAAGGAGGGAATGAAGGAAAATTTTCCCAGCATCATTATCCTCAGCAGGCAAGTAAACAGTTCTAAAGATATCCCCAGCAGTCAGGAGGGAAAACAACATAACCCAGGAGGAAAGCAGTTCCGAAACAAGGTAATTTAGGAGAAATGATGGTTCAAGAGTCGATGCAGCAAGAATAAAATAGTACAAGAAGCAAAGGAAGACGATCTAGTTCTGAAGTTGTAGTTGAAGTCAGGGAGCCCGCCTGAAGAATGGAGTGGCGATTTATTTTCAAAGTTTGTAATTGAAGTCAGGGAGCCCGCCTGAAGAATGGAGTGGCGATTTATTTTCAATGTTTGTAATTGAAGTCAGGGAGCCCGCCTGAAGAATGGAGTGTCGATTTAGTTGTGAGTCGTAGATGAAGTCAGGGAGCCCGCCTGAAGAATGGAGTGGCGATTTATTTTGAAGTTGTAGTTGAAGTCAGGAAGTCCGCCTGAAGAATGGAGTGGCGATTTATTTTGAGTTATTATTGCAGTCAGGGAGCCCGCCTCAAGAATGAAATGGCGATTTAGTTTTGAAGTTACAGTTGAAGTCAGGGAGCCCGCCTGAAGAATGGAGTGGTGATTTACTTTCGAAGTTGGTTGAGGAAAGTGACAGAGTATAACGGAAATCCCCAGCATGAATCCAAGCTCATAATCGGAAGGAAGACAACAAGGATCAGAAAGATAGATTCAGACTTCGAAGGAGAATAGTTTGAAGATCACAAGGAAGGGACTAATGGTCGGAGTTCGGCAATCAAGATAGGCCGAAATAACAATTGTTAGAATAGAAGAAGCATGGGAAGAAACATCACATCCAGCAGGATGGCAATGAACATGACAAGATCAAGCTGAAAAGATAGATAAGAATTTGCAATATTCTAACTTAGTCTAGCTTGTTATTTTTCATTTAGCACGGTGTAATAAGGAGATCAGTTGAGCAGTGGCAACAGCGGCACCAGCAGTAACAGCAAGATCACAACAGTCATGGTAGTCCCAGATACCAAAACTTCCTGAACTACATTGACCTGATTCCCTTTTAGCCAGGGATATGTAGGAGAACTTCTGAAGCAAAGGTTCGGTCAAACTTTTCCAAAAAAATGCTTTATACGGAGTGCTCCAACGGGCAAAAATCGTTCGTATCCGCTCACTTATCTTTGCACGAAAACTCTTCATGTTTCCGCGCAAAGAGGGGCAGCTGTGAGCACGTGATTTTGCCCTATATGAGAATTACTCCCAAAAAATTCAAAATAAAATAATTTTTGTGTTGATTGCAATATTTGTCGATTTTATATTATTTTTCTCTTATTGTTTGCAATTGTGCGTCCATGTTTATTTGCTTAAATAAATAAAAATATAAAAATATACTGCGTTTGCATTTAGAATTTAATTTTTCCAACTAGGAATAATTAAGTTGGCTTTACAAAAAATAATAATCATAAAAATAATGTATTTTGTATTCTTAGTGTTTGATATCAAAATTATGTGATCTAATATATAATTGTGTGATAATTATTATTTAAAGTCAAATTGGTATTTTGTTTTAGGTGATTTTAGTGTATAATTAGAATTAGGATCAGATTTGGGCCAAACCACCTCCCAGCCCAAACGAACCCTCCTGAAAACCAGCCCAGTACCCGTTACCCATCCAACTGACCCGATCTGCCCAATCCCAAACGACCCCGTTGATCTGGACCGTTGGATTCTCGTGATCCAACGGCTAAGATTAAATCTTGTAATTTTAATATACCAAAACCAAAAATCACCCCAAACCCTTACCACCCCTTCAGAACCCCATTTTCATCTCTGAGAGAGACATCACAGCCCCGTCGTCTACCACCACGCTCTGCCGGCCGGAAATTGTCTCCGCCGGCGGCAGTCGTCCAATCGCCCTGAAAATTACACCATAGCTTCACCGTAACCTCCTCTTTCCAGACCGCCAATCATCTCCCTTCAAATCCGTCTACAACTCCTCGAATCATTGATTGAAGATTCGAGCAAAATCGGAATCTACCCCAACCAGCCCCAAACTTACCCCAAACATTCCCCTAGCCTCCCTCACACCATAACCAAGCTTGGTTTGGTTCAAATCCAACCAGAAGCCTAAAAATCCCAAAAGGCCGCATGAATCATAAAATTCAAAATTAGGGTCTTTTTCTAAATTCAACGGAAATTGAGGTCTAATAGACCTTAATTGGGGTGTTTTCACTCGAAAACATCTCAATTAAGGTCCGTTCGACTCAATGATTCAAGTTCAAGTTCAAATGGTTCGAATTCTATTTGGTTCCGATTTCTTCTTCTTAAGGTATTCTCTATTTTTGTTTTTCTATTTTTATTTTTGGTATAGTACAGTCTGTTTCGTGATTTCATTCCTTTTTGTTGTTGTTTTCTCTGTTTTTCTTTCTTCTCCAAACTCAAAGACCCGTTTATTTGGTCAATTGTTTTCTGTTTCTGTTTATTTAATTACGTGTGATGTAGAATACGTATTCGCGTCGTTGAATAGTTAGCTTTGTATTTTTCCTAGCATTGGCCGAGAATTGCTTGAATCGCTATTGTTGCGATTGACTATTATCGATACGTGTTGTAATCGACTAATTGAATGTCGTCATGTAGTTTCGCATAAGTTCGATTGGTAGAACAATGGGGCAGTGAACTTGAATGTGAATTTGATTGGAAATTGCCTTGGTTTGATAGTTATAATTGAACTTCAATTTAAACTATTTGAACCAAAAGGAAGCCATGTGATAATGAGGCATGCCTGATTCAGCATGGCATTGATATAGTTTAATAAGGTAGTTCTATAATGAAAAGGGATTTGTCAGTGGATTCAAGTGGGGGAGCACACTGTTGTTTGTTTTGAGAGTGGGAAGTCAGAGAATATCAGGGCCAAAAATTATGTTTTAAGTCTGTTAAGTGCTTTGTCAGTTGTAAAAGATCAGAACACACATGGGGAATGTTTAAAGGGTTAAAAGTGATGGCACATGGAGGGAGGAATACAGGTTGGAAGGTGATCTGTTGAATTGAATAGAAGATCCTATTTCCTCTATAAAGAGGGACATATACTGAGAGACAGTAGGCAGAGAGAGTGGGAGAGGCAGAGTTTTAAAAAACATAGAAAAGGGAGATACATAATAGATTGGGGGTAGTCGAAGAGAAGAGGTTTTTGGAGATAGAGAGAGTTAGGAATTGACAGTTTTTGGTGAGGGAAAGAAGTAAAATAGAGAGAATAGTATACAAAAAATAGAGGTAGAGAGTTTAAGAGTTGAAGCGTATAGAAACAGATTTGAATAGTTCTAAAGGGGAGTTCTGAAGGGAATTGAGAGGAGGTCTTGAAAAATGGGAGACGGCTAAAAATATTGTACTGTTTCATTGATTCTCTTGTATATTTATTGGTTTGAATTCAATCTATGAATTGGTTTCTGAATCTCACCACTAGATAAAATCTTAGGAGTCTAGATTCTGCAATTACATGGTGAAAATTGGTTAGATCTTAGTCATGAAGATCCCTGATTTGAAGTTGTTTTAAGTCTGGAAATCATTGTTGCACTGCTGAAGCTGCACTGCTACTGTTGTTTTGCTGTTGTAGTGCCGAACTGCTGCTGATCTTCTTTCTTCTTCTTTGTTTCCAAATAACAGGTACACATCTAAATTCCCAATGATGTAACATCAAATTTGGCATGAAAAAATGAAGTAGTTGTTTCAGTTCTAAATATATATGACTATCTGCATCTTGAGTCAGCATCACAATGTGTTGTTGTTCATCTCAGTTGTTGGAATTGTATAATTAAATCAGGATTACTTGTATTAATTTGAATTAATTAGGAACTTGTATTGAACCTTTTTATTTTAAAGTATTTGAGCTGAAGAGTATCTAGTATTTTAGTATACACCACCCTGTTCTAAAATTAGAATTAGTTATGTGTTTGGAATTATGATTATGAAAGTCAGTATTCTAGTATCCCTTGTATGCCGCAGTAATTGATATTAATTAGTTAAATGTTTTAGTTTCGTCAAATCCATTGTTTCAACATAGGGTTGATAGTTTTATGTTACCAATTAGAAGCAGTAATTTGCTTGTCTAGAAGTAGGTGTATTATCTTCAACATGCACTTGATCGAAATAATGCAAGTTCAATTGATTTCAATAACTAGATTCAGACCTTCTTTAACTATTTTGGGCCTTGCCATAAAAATTATAACTGTGTAATAGTTTGCTGATGAAAATTATTCAAAATCGGGCTAGTGGTTGTTTATTTTGTTGGTATTATAAAAAATAAAATCAATTTGGGCTTTAGCAAACATGTGGTCTAGTCATAATTCGAGACCACTCTCTCTTTTGGAGACCTGCAGGACCAATCTTAAATAAATGAGGCGAGACTTGCTTAACTAGAGCTCATAAATTGTGGGGCCCTCAAATAATTGTTATAAAAAAAACATTATACTCGGACGAGCCGTTTAGCTGATTTCATGGCCCTTCGCAAAGTAATAATAAGTTAGTCACTTTAGGTGTGGGTTTAATCTTTTTTTTAACTTTCTTAAAAACGGGTGTGCATTTCATGCAACTCGAATCCAAATTCAACAACGTTGAATAAGAATGTGTCAAGGATCTAGGTGCATTTCATGTGACATGATCCGAAAACATGTTCTTAAACAACGTTCATTTTCTTAATTAGTAAGACAAAAAGCGGTAAATAACATTAAAATTGCACCATAGGATAATATGTTTTAAAAAATCAGATAAATAAGCCGAATATGACCATTAAGCGACCATGCTAGAACCTCAGAATTCAGGAATGCCTAACACCTTCTCCCGGGTTAACAGAATTCCTTATCCGTATTTCTAGTTCGCGGACTGTTAAACAGAGTCATTCTTTTCCTCGATTCGGGATTCAACCGGTGACTTGGGACACTATAAATCTCCCAAGTGGCGACTCTGAATTAATTAAATAAATCCCATTTCGATTGTCCTTTAATTAGAAAAACTCCTTCGCACCCTCGCGGGCCAGCGGAAAAAGGAGGTGTGACGAAGGGTATTTCAAATCTCGATCAAATAGCGTAGCACGGGACCGCACCAAGCATAGCAAGTTAGGTATGGGCTTTCTTTCACTACCAGAATCACCATTTGGCAGGGCTACTAGGACTTGGGTCTCTCTCTTGGGCGGGGCATCAAGTACATCTATCTTTACCGATTAACCAATTTCTAAACACTGGAGTAGATCCTAAAGAGATAACACTTCCTCATGAATTTATCTTGAATCAAGATCTTTTGGCTCAACTTTAACCAAGTTTGCCGAGGGAGCAACCCCATTTTTCACCTTGAATTGGTCAAAATATGCGGAATTTCTTATTTTTTGTGGAGGATTAGATCGTGTAACTGGTGGTCTATGGCTGACTGATATTGCCCATCGCCATTTAGCTATTGCATTTATTTTTCTCGTTGCTGGTCATATGTATAGAACCAATTTCGGGATTGGGCATAGTATGAAAGATCTTTGAAATCCTTGATAGTCTGGAAAGGGAACGCGAATCTAGCCACCACTTCTTTATTTAAAGAAAAAGAAAGAGGGTGCGGGTCAAATCCGCATCTTTGCGCCCTTTACTTACTTCAAGGGATGGTGCATCCGATACATGATTGGTTAATGAATATTATCAACAACATCTGTAAGATCTCGAGTCTTACTAGATGGAATTCGATAAAAAATGAAAACTTTGGATATGTTTCTTAGAAGGAGATGAACTACCTATAGATTTGTATGTAAGTGCACGGTAGGAATTAAGAGAAAGCTGGCATCCAATCAAGAAAGAATGACTTCGGACAATTAGAATAAGCTTCCCCCTTATCTCTCTTCTTTAGCTAATGATTAAGCAAATCCCTAAAGTCAAAGTAGTCCATGAAAGCATCTATTTTTTCCGTTCAAGAAATTGCTTATGTAAAGATGGGTTGAGTCTCTTATAAGATCTTCCTTTCTTCTCTTTTCTTCTATTAGTTAGCTTGGATTGAGAAAGCTCCACCCAATAGCACTTAGCCATGTGTGTGTAGACCGAAATGGTCTTGCGAAGCCGGTCAGTGGTAGCCTAAGAGCAAGTCAAAACTACGAGAAGGGCGCGAGAAGTTTTGTGAAGGTAGAGAGAGATTTTAAAATCAGACTGCAAGTTGGTGTGCCGCGTGTTAAGAAGGCATAGACCGCCCTAGGCTTCGCCCTAATTCCCATCTAAGGTTGAATAATATTAGATTAGTCTCGCCAAATCCGTTCTCGAATGATTCATCGATGGAATTAGGCCTAGGTCTATGAAAATTTCTTGTGATTCCCCTTCTTTCTTCGACGATGGCATACATGCATCGATAGGGAACCCAAAGAAGAGCTAGAAAAAGGAAAGCGGCACCTTAACTTAATAGCTCCATTTCTTGTTCCTGAGCGGAAGGTACGCTCAGCCCCTGATACATTGCTATTTCTTAACCCTTGCGGCAGGGGATAATGAGTCGGTTGGCTATTAGAGTATAGCCTCTCTCGGGATTAGCGATAAGAGTACACCAGCTCGTGTGGTAGCGGGCAAACTAAGGATTTTGTGCTTGCAAGGAAGCGTGCAAGTGGGTGAACGTATCACCAGCCAAGCTTGTCACTTAGGGTATTCAATCCCCGAGCTTCTGGCCTTGAGAACGGACTTTGGATTTGCTCTTTAGATAGTGATTAGCAAAGAAGGGTAGGGTATAAAGTTTAGGGTTTTCAGTTCCACGTCCCAGCTCGTCGAAGCTACCGCGTATCGATTGAAATTTCCATCCTCAGCCGGAAGCGGAACCGGCTCCCCCTGAACCATCCTCGGAAGAGTAAGAAAGGAGAAGGGAACGAGAGTTTCTCGCCTCCAAAGAGTATAAAGAAGCGGAGTGTCACCCCAACAAACTAGACGCACACATCAAGGCGTTCTGCCAACGAGCGAAGGCGATCACTCAAGAAAGGGGATTCAGCCCCGGCAAATGTGATGCAGTGAAATACGCTGCGGAATATGTGGCCGGTGACGTAAAATATATGCCGGCAGCTAGCCAACTCCGCTTTCGAACGAGGTTAAGGCGTGACCTAGAAAATGGAAACAGCAAGACCTGGGTTCTCATCGAATGAGAAGTTCGAAGATGGAGACCAGGTTCGGCACGAAATCATAAAGGTTTGAGGACCCATTGGTCAAAGGAAAGGGAAGGTCCTTCTTCCGGGACGGAGCCGTATGACGCGAGAGTGTCACGTACGGTTCCTTTGAGAAGGGTGTGATACCACCACCTATCAGGCCCGACGAGCGGTCCACGGAGCTGCATCCCTACTCACCTGGTCTATGCGCATCGCTCTCTCTAGGAGGTTGGCCGCCTATCCTAGATCTTCCCATTTCCAAGAAGATCCCGGGCTTAATCTGGTTTAGTATCAAGGTGATTCTTTTTCTGTTCCTATATATATCGGTCGGTGCAGCATTTCCACGATATCGTTATGATCAATTAATGGGACTTGGCCGGAAAGTGTTCTTACCTCTATCATTAGCTCGGGTAGTCCCCATTTCTGGTGTTTTAGTCACCTTTCAATGGCTCCCTTAATTATGTGCGAGGAATTGACCCTATTGAGTAATGGGAAGTGGGCTAGTCCCCAAAAATGCCCCGCCCATAAGTTCCTTTGAAGTTGGGGAAAAAAAGATCTTTTTTTTTAGATTCGAAATTCTTCATTTTTTTCTCCCAATTTCCCACTGTTTCTTTGAGGAAAAACCTCAACTCGCTACACTACACTACGGCATAAGAGAAGAGGATCGGGCGCTTTGTATCTTCGGGATAGGAGTTGGCGGTCTTCTTTGTTTCCACTCTATTTTCATTACGAAAATATCTCACGTCAGGATCTGCTGCTCAAACCAAATCACGCCAATGTTATGGAAGTTCCTGGATCTTGTAAAATAATAGTAGTACCAAAGACAGCACCTTCTATCAAAAATTGAAAATTGGCTATGAAGGTTCTGTGCAGTTAGAAATTAATACAGACACAAAGGGCTTCAACAGGAAAGTCGTGTCGATCCAATCCATTCTTGGGGTCAAATAAAGACAAAAAAGGATATGTCAGTGACCTAGCACGACAAAGTACTCTCCGAGGGAATGGAATGTCTAATTCTTTGGTCAGAATATCCACAGTAATGTCTCTAATAGATTCTCTGGTCGAAATAAGGGAAAGGTCAATTCAATTCTCGATGGAAACGGAATTTTGCGAATTCTCCCCCGAACTGGAAGATCATTTCGAGATCTTTGAAAATATTCAAGGGTTCAATGTTACTATTGTAACTTCGGCCAACACACAAGATGAGACTTTACCACCGTGGAGTGGCTTTTTGCAAAAAGATGAGGGGGAAACTCAGTAAGATGTCGGAGAAGCGAAATATACGAGATCACAAACGTAGATTGCTCACGGCTAAATATGAATTGAGACGAAAGCTTTATAAAGCCCTTTGTAAAGATCCTGATCTTCCTAGTGATATGCGGGACAAACATCGTTATAGGTTGTCCAAGTTGCTAAGAAAGAGTTCCTTTGCACGAGTAAGAAACCGATGTATTTACACGAGTCGCCCTCATTCTGTATATGATAAAAATTTCTCGTATCCTTTTTCGTGGATTAACATCTCGAGGTCCATTGATGGGCATAAAGAAATCTTCTTGGTAGCAACCACCAAACCAATAGAACAAGGGTTAGCTCCGCAGCAGGTCTACAAGCAAGGTAAGTAGGTCCATTACTAGCCGGCTCCGGACCGAAAAGACCTAACGGACTAATCCCTTATCTAGGATCGTAGATGCTAACGGGGCGGGAATCAAAGTAGGGGACCCCTCTATCGCTTGTGTCTATCTCCTGTCAATTATGCTCCCCAGACATACACTACGTACAGGGTAGTACTCTTGGAAAGATAGAATATCACCGCGTGAACATAACATTACATTAAGTTACAAATGTAACTCCCGAAGGATCGACCACTATTCTAAATATAGTAAGGGTGAGAACTGTTGTTCAGTGGAGCGCCAAAGTGTGGAGGTTGTTCCCATCATTGAAGTCAGGGTGTGGGACTGAGCCTTCCGAATGAGAAATAAGAAAAGTGCTTTGTTTCGTTGGAAAAACCAATGCAAATATCATATTGACTTTCTCTTGCCCAAAATCAACAAAAACGCAACCAAAAGAATAAGGAAATGAACCTGAGAATATAGCCTTTCGATTAAATCTGTTTGCATGCAATTACAAATAGCTCTCCGATGAAGCTTTAAAATGAACAAGCAGCAATGACCACGAACCAGAATTCGACCTCGAATGCACCACAGCGACTCGAATCAACACCTCGATTCAATTTGCGACGAACACACACCAACAAACTCAGTCCGGCAAAATGAAAACATCTCCATTTTTAATACCAAAAAAAAAAAGCAAAAGAAGAAATTAAAATATTTTTTGGAATTTTTCTGATTTTTCTTTGAAATGAAACAGTGATTGGAACAAGATGTAATTCGAATTCCAACTATATTCTTGTATTTTTAGAATGCCCAGAAACAGAAATTTTTTAGAAGAAGCCAAAAGCCCTAGAACCCTAATTTTTCACTGTCGTTTTCTCTATCTTTCTCTTTTCCGAAAATCCTTGTTTATACCACGAAATCCTCTTGAACAAGGCACACAATTGATGAATGAAGGGCTGGGATCCATCGAAATTGATCCCACGCTCTCCATTCATCCAGCACATGCCTTCTAGAGGCTTCTTCACGTGAGAAAGAGGGGACAGAACATTCGAGTTTGTTATTTGTCAGGCAACGTGAAAAGGGGTGAGATAGACCACGTGATTGGTTGTGAGGGGGAATCTTCCGGTGATTTGGGTGGTTGTTCGCGGTTGAATGGTGGTTAAGGGAGGGTGGCAGCTGAAGATGGGATTAGGGTTTTCTTGGGAGATATGTGGCTTTTGTATGAATGTGGGGGTTAATAGGGGTCGTTGGATTTAATTGGATGGAAGGCTCAGATTTAAAAGGGAAAATGGGGAGGGTAGACGGGTTTGGGCTGGGGCATGGACGGGTTCAGTGGTTGTTGGGCTTGGGTAAAGGATTGGAAAGGAATTGGGCTAGGGGTTTATTTGGGTTTGGCATAAATTGGTCTTCAAGATCAAATCCTACTACTTTTCTCTTTTTTTTTTCTTTAAATTTTTTTTTTATTCTCAAATTATATTTTGTTTTATTTTTTTGATTTTATAAAGATGCAAAAACTAAAATAAAATCCTAGTATATTCCAAAGCTAGACTAATTAACTCCTAAATTTATTTAAAACTATTTTGTGATAAATTCACAATTAAAACACAAAATGAACTATTTTTGTTATTTTCTTCATATTTGTTCTAAAATGAATTAATACTTACTAATTGCAAAATTAATTTCCTAAATGCAAATGCATATTTTGCATTTTTTATTTGACTTAACACAAAATTCACACAAATTGTAAAAATAAGGAAAAATTATTTATTTTGAATTTTATGGGAATAACTCATATATAGGGTAAACATCACGTGTTCACAGCTGCCCCTCTTTGCTCGGGGACACGAAGAGTTTCCGTGCAAAGATAAGTGAGCAACTATGAACAATTTTTAGCCGTTCGAGTATTCCGTTGTGAAGCATTTTGAAAAGCTTTGACTGCACCCTGCTTCAGAGGTTGCCTACATATCCTGGGCTAAACAGGAATCAGGTCAGTGTAGTTCGGGAGTGATGGAGTATCGAGGTTGAGAGTCGAGGTTCCGTCCGAGGCTCCGGTCCGTTGTCCCGTTATTACATCAAAATTGAGAAAGACTAACTAAACCTATCAGCTACGAGTTACAAAATTCCTATCTATGAGTCTTCTGAAGCTTGATCTTGAGTTGGTTGGTGCTTCATGCGGACCCTGATCTGAATCTTGATGCTTGTTAGCCGCAGGTGTTGGTTCAATCTTCTTCAGCTTTTGGATCATGTCCGGACATATATTGCCCATGATTTCAGGTGGGCTCCTAGTTGCTGATGCTTGAAAATTATTCTTCCAACGGCATACTTGTTGTTGACTTCAACTTGTATATTCTCTTTCACCGACATTCTTGTTATTGCCTTGAACTTGTTCAATTTTTCACCGGCATTCTTGTTATTGCCTTGACCTGTTCAACTGCTTCAATTTTGAAATATTTATCCATTCTCCAGGTGGACCCCTGCTTGTTACAAAAGAAACAACCAAAAAAAGATCTTTTGTGCCCCAGTATAGTGACTGGGCATATCATGTTTTTGAATATGAGAATTTTATTTTTTTAAATGCAGACATGTATGAAATGAAATGCAGAAAAATATTCCCTTGTTAGAAGGTGGGCGCCTAACAGAAATTAAACGTGCAATGCAGAAAAGTATTCCCGTGTTAGAAGGTGGGCGCCTAACCGAAATTAAACGTGCAATGCAGAAAAGTATTCCCGTGTTAGAAGGTGGGCGCCTAACAGAAATTAAAAATGCATGCAGAAAAGTATTCCCGTGTTAGAAGGTGGGCGCCTAACAGAAATTAAACGTGCAATGCAGAAAAGTATTCCCGTGTTAGAAGGTGGGCGCCTAACAGAAATTAAACGTGCAATGCGGAAAAGTATTCCCGTGTTAGAAGGTGGGCGCCTAACAGAAATTAAACGTGCAATGCGGAAAAGTATTCCCGTGTTAGAAGGTGGGCGCCTAACAGAAATTAAACGTGCAATGCAGAAAAGTATTCCCATGTTAGAAGGTGGTCGCCTAACAGAAATTAAACGTGCAATGCAGAAAAGTATTCCCGTGTTAGAAGGTGGGCGCCTAACAGAAATTAAATGTGCAATGCAGAAAAGTATTCCCGTGTTAGAAGGTGGGCGCCTAACAGAAATTAAACGTGCAATGCAGAAAAGTATTCCCGTGTTAGAAGGTGGGCGCCTAACAGAAATTAAACGTGCAATGCAGAAAAGTATTCCTGTGTTAGAAGGTGGGCGCCTAACAGAAATTAAACGTGCAATGCAGAAAAGTATTCCCGTGTTATAAGGTGGGCGCCTAAAAGAAATTAAAAATGCATGAAATTAAAACTTTTGTGTTACCTTGTGACTGAAGGTTATCTTAGGTGAAAAATTCATCAGACTAAGACATTTAATCTTAGGAGAAAGTTTCAACAGACTAAGATTTTGATTCTCACTGGACTATGTCCATTTCAATGTAATCTCAGGAGGATTATCCATCAGACTGAGTTTATGACTCCAGGAGATAACTCTTCGGACTAGGTCTATTCATTTGCATAGTCTCAGGAGGAATATCCATCGGACTGAGTTTATGACTCCAGGAGATAACTCTTCGGACTGGGTCCATTTTCAATTCAGACTTTCTTAAGCCTTTCAAATTCAACAAACTTTCCTTTCTTTTCAACTTTTAACTTTCTTTATTTTCCAAACTTCCGTTTTTCCTTTTGTTTTCAAATTGCATTATCTCTTTATCTTAGGTGAAAAATTCATCAGACTAAGATTTCCATCTTAGGAGAAAGTTTCAGCAGACTAAGATTCTTTCCTTTCATCTTAGGTGAAAAATTCATCAGACCAAGACTTTTATCTTGGGAGAAAGATTCAACGGACTAAGACTTCATCTATTTATCTTAGGTGAAAAATTCATCGGACTAAGACTTTTGTCTTAGGAGAAAGTTTCAACAGACTAAGAATGTATCATTCTCCGATACTTGCTTCATTCACCTTTCAACTTGAATTGTCCAATCTTCAAAAACAATTGTATTCACCTTCATGCTCTTCGGATGACTTTTCGATTTCAAGAAAATGGCAGAAAATTTTTCTGCACCAGTTTGATAATATCTTTTGCTCCTGTTTCAAAGCAAAGAAAACTCCGTCAGTTTAAAATGCAGTGGTTGGTTGTGGCCTTGAACTTTCCACTTGAATGCTTGGCATGTTAACCGACTATTCTTTTCCACTTCTTCTTTATTCAAAACTGCCTTCCTTACGGCATGTATGTTGTTCCTTGATGGATCCCACAAAATACGATCTTGAGGTCTATGACTCCTTCAATGACTTTATTTGCCAACTTTGTGTGTTTCTTGACTGGCTTTTTCTTTTGTCAGAATACACTCCCATATCTCCGTTTGTTATTATTTCCCCCGAGTTGGCACTTTGCCGACTTTTGCTTCTTGTATGCACCCCAAACATTTTTATTGTTGCCCTCTTCATTGCACATGTTGCTCTTTTGGCTTAAAGCACTGGCCTTGTCTTTTCCTGACTTACGACAATTGTCGTGTTGGCCAAATCCCATCTCGTGCAATTGGAAAGCTTGGTGGCAAATTTTGAAATCATTTCTATAATTGTTATGACCCAAAAGACTCAATGAGAGGGATGGTAAAACAAGGTGTGAAGAATAAAGGGAGAGGAAAAATACAATTCCTAACAAGAAACCTACAGAAGAATGACCTATCGGATGTGAATACCGACTCTAGCGACCTTAACATGCAATTTATCCTTCTTCGTATAGCAAATCTGATGTTCAACTCTTGTTGCAAGTTCTGTCGTGAAACCGGTCTTCAACACTTCATTTCATTGATCTGATCCGTAGTCGACTTGTAGTGCCTATAGGGTTTTCACCATCAAGCCTCTCTCATTTGCTATTTCTTTCTCTCGACTCACCGTCGCCTTACGATGCCCGTGCAGGTTTTCACCGATAAGACTCTCTCATTTTGATTTCTCTCATCTTGGGCTCTCATGGTGGTTCTCATCATCTTGAAGTCTTCATTCTCCTTTGTTCGTATTGGAGTGTTGCCCCTGATGTGACTTACCTTTATTCTCTTGACTCGGCATTTCTTGAAGATTTATCGGAAGGTCTTCCTTTGGACCGTAATGTAGGCTTTTGGATGGGATATAGAAAAAAGGATGTAAAGGCTCAAAAATATTTCATAGTGAGTTAAAATTACAACTTTCGAAATCTTATTTATTCAACAACCATAACTTCTGCCCCAGTTTCCTTCTTGGGGGATTTTTTTTATTTTATTTTTTATTTTTCCTTTATTGTGACTGAACCTCAGTGAGGCTGCCTACGTACCCTTTCGGGATCAAGTCAAACATAGTTCGGACTACGTCCGTATTTATTGTTGCATCATTGACTTCTCCCGATTTTCTTTCTTTTCTTTTCTTTTTTTTTTCTTTTATCTTTTTTTCTTTTCTTTTTTTTCTTTCTTTTTCTTCTTTTCTTTCTTTTTCTTCTTTTGTTTCTCCATTTGATTTCCCCACTCAATCCTTAATTTTTGTTGTTGATTCCGATAGAGGGATATGAAAGAAAATATAATATGGCTCAAAGGGGTAATAATGGACGAAGTGTTTGGATAGCCGAACGAAATGCCTTCGTCATTCCAATCTTCAAAACCTACCAAGTACAAACTACACGGTCAAACACCTTTGATTGATTCACATTTTGCCTTCTGTATTTGATGATTCTCAGTGCCATTGGGCAACAATCTCGATACCACGAATGGTTCCTTTAGTTTTGGGGTACTTTTGCCTTCGGCTTTAAACTGATGATATATTTCCAAGGCATTTCTTTATGTTACGCTTTCCCCAGTATTCACTTGATTCCGGCTTCACAGAATTCCAATATTTCTTCCGAGTATCATTACATCTTTAACATTGTCTCATTGCTAAATTGACTTTAAAAACAGGCCGATAATTGTGTGCAAGTCATGTTGCTAAAATCAGTATGAGAAGAATTGCAAAATGATCAGAAATGGAATGACTAGGAATGATGGGAAACAAAAAGTTGTATTAAACTGATGGGTTGAAACAACAAGACGAACAACAAAACGAACAGACTAGACTAGAATTACAAACCTAGACAACACTAAACAAATTTATTACTAAACAAAGCAAAGTGGAAAGATAGAAGGGTTTTGACTCTCAAGACAACGTCCGGATTACAACCCTGAAATAACCCGGGCAAAAGAGATGACACCAAAATATACCACCAAAACTCCAGGAGACGGAGCACCTTCCCAATTGACAAGCATGGCATCCTAGCCACTGAATTCTGCATTAATGTTGCCAAGATCACTTTCTGTTTCAATATCTTCAACTTCAGTTGACCTCCCAAGAAGATTTTCATCACCCACATCACCGAGAATCATTCCCACAAAATGTGCTCTGTTATGTGCAAGTAAAGGATTCTGTGCAATGTTCTGGATGCCACTGCCTTGGACCGCAATTATTCCTTCCTGAATCATTCTTTCTATCTGTCTTTTCAAATCCTGACAACTTTCAACATTGTGCCCTAGGGCATTGGAGTGGTATTCACACCTTTTGGATGAGTCAAAATTTCTCGCATGTCGGTCCACCCGATTTGGAGGGACGGGTGCAAGCATGCCATGTCATTTTAACTTCTCAAACAAGCTTGCATAGGACTCTCCTATTGGTGTAAAATTATCTTTCAACTTATGTTCCTTTCCATACCCCTGGCTTGGATGTGGGTTATAAAGTATTTGAAAATTTTGCGGAGGCTGGTAAAGATTTTGTGATGTTCGGGCTCGCTTTCTGGGGTGGTTTGAGGATTGAGCAACATACTGGACTGGATCAACAGAGTATGGAGGGTTCTGAGGCGGGTAGTAATGCTTAAGAGGGTCATGGAAAACTTGATGACGTTGCAAATACCTTCGAGATGTTCTTATAGGACCTCTTCTCGACCCTGATGTCATCATGATTTCGTCATCCCTTCCATTCACATTACTGAATTCACTTTGGACATCCTGAGTCGCATCTTTGAGAGTTGCTTGACTTATAATTTTACCGGTCTTAAGACCGTCCTCCACCATTTCTCCCATTTTGATTATTTCTTCAAAGGATTGACCAATTGCAGATATCATGTTTTGAAAGTAATCCGGCTCTTGAGCCTGAAGAAAAACAGTGGGCAACTCGTGATCATTCATGGGTGGCTTAGCTATCGCTGCCTGCTCTCTCCATTTGATGGCATATTCCCTGAAACTTTTAGTTGGTTTCTTTTTCAGTTTAGAAAGGTAAATGCGGTTTGGGGTGATGTCAATATTGTATTGAAACCGTTTGACAAAGGCTCGTGCCATGTCATACCAAACGTGCCAACCTGATGCGTCTTGATCCCAAAACCATTCAGATGCTACTCCCGAGAGGCTTTCCCCGAAATAAGCCATAAACAATTCTTCATTTCTTGCCACACCTCTCAATTGGTTGCAATACCTTTTCAGGTGGGCTATGGGGTTTCCCCGTCCATCATACTTTTCCAATTTGGGAACCTTGAAACTAGGCGGCAAGTGGACATCGGGGAACATACAAAGATCTCTGAAGGCAACACTCTTTTGTCCTGCCATTTGTTGCGTGTTTTTCAGCCGCTATTCTAATCTCTTAAATCTTTGGGCCATTTCTTCATGTACCTTCTTTTGGGTAGGTTTCTCAATGTTTGTAGGAAGATCAAACGAGTATGCGTGGTACTCGGGAGAGTGGTACTGTTCTTGTTGTATAGCAAATTGTGACTCATGAGAAAGTTGTCCCTGGCCATTGGACCATGCTTGACACATTTTGGTCATTTGTTGTTTCAATGTTCTATTTTCCTCAACCACAACAGACCCTTGTTGAACTTTCTGGCCCTGAGTCTCTTGAGCACTCGGAACAGCTCCGATGTCGGTTATTATTTTCCTTGAATCTTGCTTTCCAATTTACCACAACCAACCACCTCAACTTTCTGGATAAACAAAACGAAACCACCGGGTTAGTGTTAAGGTATTCCGCTTATTGATTTCTCTTCTTTTTTTTTTTATGCTATTTTCTTTTCTTTTTCCCTTTTGTGGTTTTTTGATTTTTTTCCTTTTTTTTCTTTTTGTAGTTTTTCATTTTTTCTTTTCTTTTTTGTTATGGAAATGGTCGAATCCTATGTGGATTGCCTACGTATCATGACCCCGCATGAATCAAACCGAGCGTTGTTCTTGCAAATTAATGCAAGAAATAAAGAGATGTTTATTCAATTTTTTTTGATTGATTTTTTTTTCTTTTTCTTTGAAGGAAAATTATAGAAGCCGACTCCAACTACAAACTTGTGTAGGAGATTTCTACAAGAATAAGAATAGTTTTGGTGTCAATTATGACTATTTCTACAAAATTGGCCACATAATGGCTTATTTGACAAAATGACTATTTTTGCAAAAATTATTTAAGAAAGATAAACTTGAAATTTTTTTTATCCTGTGGCTCATGGGGCATCATTCGGCATCACCATAAACCAACACAAGACTATTTTTCATAAATTGGACATGTAATGGCTTATTTAGACAAAGTGGCTCTTTTTGCAAAATTTTATTTAAGAAAAATACAAATTCAAAAATTTCTCATCCTGGGACCTATGGGGCATCGTTCAGCACCGACACAGGCCAACACAAGACTGAGGAAGTTAAAATGCAAAAATTTGGCTATTTCAGCAAAATGTAGGCCATGTAATGGCTTGTTTGATAAAGCGGTTATTTTTGTAAAGTTGAGTGATGACTCAACCTTGATTTTGCGGATACGGCCTTTCAACATTTCCGCGAGGGATTTTTCAAGGCTATGCCCGCAAATTATTTAAAATGACTCAAAGTGGCTATTCTTGCAAAAACGGCCTTCCGGCATCCTCTTGAGGAACATTCGGCTTATTTCAAACAAGAATAGCATCACCCGACTTATTTATAACAAAATCAAAAATTTGACATTTTTTGGTTATTTTTGCAAAAGGGGTATGAACCCGCACTTGATTTTGCGGCTATGGCCTTGCAACATTTCCACAAGGAATATTTCAAGGTTGTGCCCGCAAATTATTAAAAATGATTCAAAGTGGCTATTTTTTTAAAAAACAGCCTTCCGGCGTCCATTCGGAACATTCGGCTAGTTTCAAATACAGCGTCACTTCGATTTATTGAAAACTAAAATTCAACACATTTTTTTTTATTTTTTGCCGATGAGGGTTGCCTACGTATCCCACCTAATAGCGGGAATCAAACCTGCGTAGTTCGGTCAGATTATTTGACCAATTATTTCAACAAAAAATTGATCAACCTATTTTTTCAAATTTTTCAAACTTTCGACAGCGCTTCGTCGACATTTCGATATTTTCTATTCTAAAATTTTCTCTCTTTTTGTTTTTCAGGAATCTAGCCAATAATAATCTAGAACAAATAAATGCAACATATAACATGCTCGGTCTTTTGGTTACCGGGTCACCTGTCCTAGACGGACCCAACCCCTGTGTTGAGTCCCCTAAGTCGGATATGATGCAAATAAACGTCCTAAATCTAGGCTCAATATCCTGATGTTTTCAATGGTACTAGACCGTGTACCCGAGCGGACAACTCGGATCGAGGAGGGGCTACGTACCGGTGACCCGCGGGGTCAATCGGCTTTGTAACTTATCCGGCCTCTATTTCTTATTTTTTGTATTGACACTAACACAAAGAGGAGTCTCAACCAGTAAGCACATCCCCTGAGATAAGAAGAGAAGGGTTTTCGGCACAGTTTTATATATACAGTTCACGCAATATCAAAGCGGTAAACATGTAGCACATTAATCAAAACATATAATAAAATCAGATATAAGCAAAAACAGCAATTTTAAATGAGCTCGAATTCTTAAACTCTGAACCGAAGTTCTGGGTTGAACCCAATTATCCCCAGCAGAGTCGCCAGAGCTGTCACACCTCCTTTTTCCACCGCACATACGTAAATGTGCCGCCGTTTACTACTACACCCCGGGAAGAGATATAATAATAATCAGGGAAGTAGTTTTTCCACTTAAAGGACAGTCGGAACAGGATAAATTTATTTAATTATTCAGAGTCGCCACTTGGGAAAATAATGGTTTCCCAAGTCACCGGTTTAATCCCGAACCGAGGAAATTTATGACTCTGTATTACACTCTGCGAAACTAGAAACCTGGATAAAGAATTCTGTTAACCCCGGAGAAGGTGTTAGGCACTCCCGAATTCCGTGGTTTTAGCATGGTCGCTCAACTGCAATTTTTGTTTTTATCTGATTTCTTTACATATTTTAATTATGTGCTTTTAATGTTCCGCCTTTTAATTTTAGAAGAATTGCGACGTCACGAAAACACATTTCGAGTCACACCGCAACCAGTACGCCTGTGACTTTAATGTATTTCAGTTTCGCCGAGAGTAAGATTTGGGTCACATAAATACGCACCTGTGATTAGGAATGTATTATTATTAACTAACGCGCCTAAAGTAATTTCGCGTTTGTACTTTGTGAGGGCCATGAAATTTGCTAAATGGCACGCCTCGAATTCTAAGGATAAAACAACATTAATCAAATGAGGGCCATGCAATTGTCATTTTGCTAGACGCGACGCACCTTGATTTTATCTACATTCATAAACACAAAATCAACCAATAATTAATGTACCAAATCAAATTTAAACATAATTACAGAAGCAACTAAACGTGATCCAAACAAGAACATTCCAAACAGCTCATTTAACATGGAGAGAAAAACTAACCAAAAACACGTCATAGATCGGCGAAGTTAGACACGACCAGACCCGTTAACAGAGACCACGTCAGAACCTAGATTTTGCCTGGAAATATCAAACTTGGCCTCAAAGAACATCAATAGAATAAACCTCGACGGGGAACCCATGAAAACAATCATCAAAACTCAAACGGAATAGCTTACGCCGGAAAACTCGAATTTAGACATGAGAACAACCACTATTTCGGGTGATTCGGCATTGGTTTTTATAGAGTTTTATGGAGCATTTGTTCTTCAAATCTGAATTTGGCGAGGCTGTTCAGCTAGAAGAAGACAACAAAGTAGCAGCCTTGGGATGTCGACTGTCTAGTTATTTGGAGAAGGGTTTGTGTCGTCTGGCTCATTCTTGTGTGAGAGAGATTAGAGCTTGTGGGCATTTAGTGTGAAGGAAATGGATTGAGAAGAAGGGAGGTCTTCTGATGATTGATGCGCAACTCGTGTGTATCCCTTACTTGACTTACTAACTCATGATCAAACTAACTATATGGAAAAACATCTCACAAATCCAAGCCAACTAGTTTTGTTTAATCATGAAAACAACAGAGAAGTTCTCATCCAACATATGTGAAAAACTATAGGTTTGTAGATTTGATAGAGCAATGAGTCACGTGTTATATGGACCACTGGAAGGCACGGACAATGTTATTCAAAATAGGGAGCACCTGTTGAGTCACTCAGAAACTACTACACCAGACAACTTTGAGAATTCTAAGAAAACAGTCATCTAAACCTTAACTAATTGATTAATCCATCTTTAATGATAGAAATGAAACATAGACAGTCATGTATTCTGGACAGAGGCAGATTTGCTTGAATATGATGCACCAACTAAAATGCTAAACTCATATTTGAATTCTAGGTCAATTACAAGAACTCCATGTGGATTGCCAAATTAATGCCCTATGTGATCATATTTCGAGTCAACATGTACGAACAAAGGCTATCGATAATCACCCATGAACATACCAATTACTGAGTAATAGCAGATAATGAAACTATGTACAATTGCGCAATACAAACCAGACAAGACAGAATCGAAGTGAAAGCTACAAGAGAGTCAGCGAGCTCAAAAGTGCAATCATCAGAAACATGCTAGTCTACCATTTAAGAGATTTCACTTGAAGAATCTGATGAACATTCAATGGATATAGACGAAACAAAATTACAGGAAAGTCACAGAATACTCAATGAACTCACAATTTTCAAAGCTTCACTAACAGACTTATTCAGTTGAGGGAGCCATAAGAAGAATAAGATTAGTCGTTCTGATTTCTTAAAGCTTCATGATGAATTCTTCAGTAGTAGGAGATAAACAAATTCGAAGTTAAAATATACTTCTAACACAATGACAGAACAAGACACATTCATATCGAAGAGAATTCATTTGCAATCAATCAATGTTCAAAATCAGCAAAAACGCAACCAAAAGAATAAGGAAATGAACGTGAGAATATAGCCTTTCGATAAAATCTGTTTGCAAGAAATTACAAATAGCTCTCTGATGAAGATTTAAAATGAACAAGCAGCAATGACCACGAACCAGAATTCGACCTCGAATGCACCACAGCGACTCGAATCAACACCTCGATTCAATTTGCGACGAACACACACCAATAAACTCAGTCCGACAGAATGAAAACATCTCCATTTTTTATACCAAAAAAAAAACAAAAGAAGAAATTAAAATATTTTTTGGAAATTTTCTGATTTTTCTTTGAAATGAAACAGTGATTCGAACAAGATGTAATTCGAATTCCAACTATATTCTTGTATTTTTAGAATGCCCAGAAACAGAAAATTTTTAGAAGAAGCCAAAAGCCCAAGAACCCTAATTTTTCACTACCGTTTTCTCTATCTTTCTCTTTTCCGAAAATCATTCTTTATACCACAAAATCCTCTTGAACAAGGCACACACTTGATAAATGAAGGGCTGGGATCCATCAAAATTGATCCCACGCTCTCCATTCATCCAGCACATGCCTTCTAGAGGCTTCTTCACGTGAGAAAGAGGGGTGAGAACATTCGAGTACGTTATTTGTCAGGCCACGTGGAAAAGGGTGAGAGAATAGACCATGTGATTGGTTGTGAGGGGGAATCTTCCGGTGATTTGGGTGGTTGTTCGTGGCTGAATGGTGGTGAAGGGAGGGTGGCGGCTGAAGATGGGATTAGGGTTTTCTTGGGAGATATGTGGCTTTTGTATGAATGTGGGGGTTAGTAGGGGTCGTTGGATTTAATTTGTAAGGCCCTGTAAAATTTTTGTGCATAAAACCTAGTAGCTGTGGTGTCATGGTCCGAATAATGTGTTAGGAATGCGTAGAATTCTTCGTGGCTCGCAAGCTCGCCGCGGTTCGGACCCTTGGTAGTGATTTAAGTTTCAAAAATGTAGAGAATTAATTTTTCCGAAAAGTGTCAAATATGCGGTCAAGAATGTGACCGCAAACCTGACATGCGGACCGTATTCTTGCCGCAAAACATTCCAGAAGGCTTCCCAAAATCATGTCAAAAATGCGGTCGATATGCGATCGCATAATGAATCTGCGGTACATTTTTTGACCGCATATCACGCATGCGGACCGCATTCTGGCCGCATTCCTTAACAGAACCTGTGTAAATTTGGGGCAATTCTGCGGTCACTATGCGGACCGCATGTTGATTCAACGGTCGCATAGTGCACCGCATAATTGACCCCGGCCCAGATTTTTGCGACATTTTGACCCGATCTCTTCTTTAATATAACACCTTTCTTCTTCATTTTATCATATCATCTTACCAAAATTAGAGAGAGAAGAGAGGGTTTTTAGAGAGATAAATCTTTCATCTTCAAAGATTGTTCCAATCATCTTAATTCCAAGGGATCCTAGGGCAAGGATTCAACTTCCCCAATCTTTTCAAGGTAAAAACCCTAACTATTTTCTTTGATTTTCAGTTTTAAATTGGTTAAAGAGAGGTTTGCATATAATAGCTTTCGGAAATAGAATTTTTACACTCATGCATGATTATTAAACTTGATTTCTAGTAAAAAGAGGTGAGTAGAAGTAAGAGTCTTCAAGAACAAGGTTGGTAAGAGTAGGATATCTTGGGTAAGCATAAAGTAGGAAGAAAAATCATCACCAGGTATGTATGGCTAATTTTGATTCTTGTGAAATCGCCTATATGTGTGAAAATTGCTTGGTTAATGTTAATTTGACAAATTGTGTGAAATTCTCAAAGTTGTTGTTGAAATTTGAGTGATGTGGTATGGAACATGAACCGAAAGTTAAATGAGAGTCGAATTGGGTAAAGAATTGTGAATAATACTTTTGATGTCCTATATGGCACTTTGTGGAAAGGAAACGAAACACTCGAGAATTGGTTTATTGTGGAAAGAGATGAAACACTTGAATTGTGGAAAATTGTTGAACATACGTGTGTGAATATTCTTGATTATGGAAATATTGTAACTTGGTTGTGATATTGGCTTGATAAGTAATTGAGAACATGAAACAATGTGCAAGTTGCTTATTTGAACTTGTTGAAATTGTGTGTAGTACCTTATCTGCTGTTTGAAATTGTTGTGTTTTAAACTGTAAGGCGGGTCGTGTTGCGCGCCGCAACGTGAGGAAATAAGGTGTGGGTTGGGGTGATAAGGGTGGCCGATGTAATAAAGGTGGTCAGGGGCAATAAGGATGGAAAGCGATCGAAATCGCTATTGAAAATTGATACAAAAATCAATGATGTGAAATTGTGAAAGGAGACAGCAGGAGAGTTTGCAACCTGGGGAGGCACTGATTGCCCCTATGTTTGACCTCTTGCAATTTATGTTGTTAATTGGTTGTTGTTCTATTTGTTGACCTTGAACGTGCTTATGTTGAGGCTTATCGGAAATGAGAAAAAAGTGGAAAACATGGTTGGCTGGCTTGATTAGTTTTAATGTAATTTAATGGCTTGAGTTTACTTGGGACAAAGTTTGTCCATACATGCCAGTACAATTCAAGTGTACTGACGTCCCTTTTGCCGGGGACGCTACATTCGTGTTATGATTGTAGGTGGATCGATAGCAGGCACTTCAGCTCATCGGCAGTAGTATCCTTCTCCTTCCACTGCCCGTTTTGGTGAGCCCCTTTCTTCCTTGGGGCCCTGTGTGGTTCATTCCACTTTGTTTAGATTTCATTTTGGTTTTGTAAGGTATAGCCGGAGCCTTGTTACCGGCAAGTATTGTGTTCCCTTTTTTGTATCCTAGAGGCTCTGTAGACATGTAAACTGTGGGACTCCAGTCTTATGTATATATATTGTGTTATGTCGGGCGTTGTAAAAATTGAAATCTTGTTAATGAATCACTCGTATCATTTTATTTGTTTAATGTGAAATCGTTCATGTTTAGTAAGATATTTGGTTAATGAGAAACAATCAACACAGGGGTAACGCGTGGGAATGAAAGGCACCCAGGTCCGCTTGACTGGGGCAACCTGGTCAGGCGCCGGTCATGTTCCCCGATTTGGGACGTGACAAACTTGGTATCAGAGCTTAAGGTTTTAAAGTGTCCTAGGATGTCTCGGAGCCTTGTCTAGTAGTGCCCTTCTTATAGGTGTGTTGTCGACCACATCATATAAGTAGGGGGCTACACGGGCATTTAGGAATTTACCTACTTATTTGTTAATCTATATCGTGCGGTAAAATGCAATGTGGAGATATCCTGTGTCTAATTCGCGCCTTGTTCCCAAATTTTCAGAATATGGCACCTAAGAAGAAGGCTAGACTCGGCCTTAGGGCCAATGCCGGCCCAAGTGCAGTTGTTAATCATGTACCCGATGCCGTGGGAGAGAATGACCCACCAGTCCCGAATTTGCCTGGCCCATCTGTTCAAAACCCAAGTATCCCTATTCCAGCTGCGGCAGAGGATGCCACCATTCCTCCTGCCAGTGTTCCTGACTCAGATACAGTTCCCGCTTCGGGCTCTGGTATCTCTAATGAAGATCTTAGGGGAGCCATTCATATGTTAACACAGTTAGTGGCCGCCCAGGCCCAGAGATCCCATGATGCCCCTGTATCCTCCAGCGGATAGGGAGATTCCTTGGGCTCCAGAGTCTATCAATTCTTGCGATTGGCCCCTCCAGAATTTTCAGGCACCGATCCAGAGGCTGATCCACAGGAATTCCTTGATGAGATATACAAGACCCTCAGAGTGATGAAGGCTACAGATATAGAGGGGGTAGAGTTGGCCTCTTACAGGCTGAACGGAGCGGCACGTTCATGGTTCGAAATGTGGGAGGATTCCCGTGAGGAAGGGAGCCCTCCGGCCAGATGGAATGAGTTCGTGGATGCATTCATAGACCACTTCTTACCTGCTGAGGCAATGGCAGCCCGTGCCACTGAGTTCGAGGTTCTCAAACAGGGCGGTATGAGTGTTTGGGAGTATCACATGGAGTTCGTAAGGTTGTCCAAGTACGCTCCTCATTTAGTGTCGACCATGGATGCCCGGGTTCGACGGTTTGTTCAGGGCCTTAGCCCTTTGGTAGTGAATGAGGCCGCCACAGCAGCTTTGCACTCAGATATGAACTATGGGAGGATCGTGGGGTTTGCTCAGGCCACAGAGGCCAGGAAATTGAAGATTCGTGCAGAAAGAGAAAGTAGCAGCAGGGCCCGGTCAATGGGTCATTCAGGGAGATCACTTCCGGGGAAAGGGTCATCAGGGCCATCCCAGTCATATGCTCAGTCCTCCGCGAGTGCACCGCCATCCGTGCACAGTCATCAGCAGGGCAGTTACTCGAGACCTGGTTCAGACAGCAGGAGGTCTCGTCAGTCTGGTCGTCCTGGGGTGAGGTCCCAGCAGCAGGGGAGACCTACATGCCCCAAGTGTGGGAGATTTCATACAGAGACTTGCTACCTTGACCTTCCAGTGTGCTTCGGGTGTGGGGTGAGAGGTCACATTCAACGAGACTGTCGTGCACCCCGTCAGGGTATAGGTAGGGGATCTGCTCAGTCATCCGGTTCTTCAGCTGCTACATCATCAGCGCGTACTCCAGCAGCAGCAGGGCGTGGTGCAGCTAGGGGTGGAGCTCAGGGTAGGGGTGGACCTAGCCAATTCTATGCATTGAGTGGCCGCCAAAATGCCGAGGCTTCTCCGGATGTTGTTACAGGTATCCTGTCTGTTCAGACTATTGATTGCTATGCCCTTATTGATCCAGGGTCCTCCTTGTCCTATGTTACTCCATTCATTGCTTCAAGTTTTGGGATAGAACCCGAACAGCTTCATGAGCCGTTCTCTGTGTCGACTCCGATTGGTGATTCTATTACAGCCTCACGAGTCTATAGGAATTGTGTTGTTACGGTGGGTGGTCGTGATACCACGGCCGATCTTATTGAGCTTGGGATGGTAGATTTTGATGTAATTATGGGGATGGATTGGCTCTATTCATGCTTTGCCAAACTTGACTGTCGAACGAGAGTTATGAGGCTCGAGTTCCCTAACGAGCCGGTTATTGAATGGAGAGGAAATGGTGTAGTGCCAAGGGGTAGGTTTATTTCCTACCTTAAGGCTTCGAAGATGATTAAGAAAGGGTGTATCTATCACCCGGTTCGGGTAACGGACACCACCTCAGATGTGCCTACCCTCGAGTCCGTGCCAATTGTGAATGAATTTCCTGAAGTGTTTCCAGATGAGCTTCCAGGCATCCCGCCGGATAGGGAGATTGATTTCGGGATCGATGTAATGCCGGATACTCAGCCAATATCCATTCCACCATACAGAATGGCGCCAGCAGAGTTAAGGGAGTTAAAGGAGCAGCTGAGGGATTTATTAGAGAAAGGGTTCATACGACCGAGTGTGTCGCCGTGGGGTGCTCCGGTTCTCTTTGTCCGAAAGAAGGATGGGTCACTTCGAATGTGTATTGATTATCGGCAGCTCAACAAAGTCACCATCAAGAATAAATATCCTTTGCCTCGAGTGGATGATCTGTTTGACCAATTGCAGGGAGCGAAGTTCTTCTCAAAGATTGATTTACGGTTTGGGTACCACCGGGTGAAAATTAGGGAGCAGGATATTCCTAAGACCGCCTTCAGAACTCGTTATGGTCACTTCGAGTTTTTGGTCATGTCTTTTGGGCTAACCAATGCCCCAGCAGCTTTCATGGACCTTATGAATCATGTTTTCAAGCCATTCCTAGATTCCTTTGTGATTGTATTCATTGACGACATCCTCATCTACTCTCGGAGCAGAGAAGATCATGCCGTTCACCTCAGAGCAGCATTGCAGACCCTTCTTCAGCATCAATTGTATGCCAAGTTCTCAAAATGTGAGTTTTGGTTGGAGTCCGTAGCCTTTCTAGGGCATGTTATTTCCAATGAGGGAATTCAGGTGGATCCTCAAAAGATTTCGGCAGTGAAAGATTGGCCTAGAACCACGACCCCGACAGAGATTCGTAACTTCTTGGGTTTAGCAGGGTACTATCGGAGGTTTGTAGAGGGATTCTCAACCCTCGCTTCCCTATTGACAAAACTGACGCAGAAGGCAGTTAAGTTCCAGTGGTCCGACGCATGTTAGAAAAGTTTTCAATAGTTGAAATCAAGGTTGACCTCGGCACCAGTATTGGCCTTGTCAGAAGGCACAGATAGATTTGTGGTTTATTGTGATGCCTCCGGGGTTGGTTTGGGATGTGTATTGATGCAACACGGGAAAGTCATATCTTATGCTTCCAGGCAACTCAAGAATCACGAGAAGAATTACCCGACGCATGATTTGGAGCTTGCAGCTGTTGTGTTTGCTTTGAAAATATGGCGGCACTATCTTTATGGAGTTCATGTAGATGTGTTTTCAGACCACAAGAGCCTCCAGTATTTGTTCAAGCAGAAGGAGCTAAATCTGAGACAGCGGGGGTGGTTAGAATTGCTCAAGGACTATGATATGAACATATTGTACCATCCAGGAAAGGCAAATGTGGTAGCCGACGCTCTTAGTCGAAAATCCATGGGTAGTTTGGCTCATTTGGGTGTGGATCGGAGACCCCTGGCTCGAGAGGTTTACCAATTAGCCAGTTTGGGGGTTCGTATCTCGGCGTCAGACGAGGGGATATTTTGGTGCATAATGGAGCAGAATCATTATTGGTCGCGGAAATCAAGGAAAAACAGTTCATGGATCCAACATTGGTTCGGGTAAAGGAAGCAGTCATGAATAAAAAGACCTCAGCATTTGTACTCAATAGCGAAGATGGTGTATTGCGGTGTCAAGATAGGCTATGTGTTCCGGATGTGGACGAGCTTCGGGAAAGGGTAATGGCAGAGGCTCATATTTCCAGGTATTCGGTACACCCGTGTTCCACGAAAATGTATCATGACCTTAAGGAGATTTATTGGTGGAACGGTATGAAAAGGGATGTAGCAAGCTTTGTAGCTAAATGTTCGAACTGTCAACAAGTGAAGGCCGAGCATCAACGGCCCGGTGGATTAACTCAACTTATAGAAATACCAAGGTGGAAATGGGAGATGATCAATATGGATTTTGTGGTAGGGTTACCTCGCACTCAGCGTAAGTTTGACTCAATATGGGTGATAGTGGATCGACTCACCAAATCAGCTCACTTCCTGCCTGTCAAGTCCACTGATACCGCGGAGCAATATGCAAGATTGTACATCAAGGAGATAGTAAGGCTTCATGGCACTCCACTTTCTATCATCTCGGATCGCGGGGCTCAGTTCACAGCTAACTTTTGGAAGAAGTTTCAGCAAGGTTTGGGAACTCAAGTGAATCTCAGCACAGCTTTCCATCCACAGACCGACGGTCAGGCCGAGCGGACCATTCAGGCGCTTGAAGATATGTTACGGGCTTGTGTCCTAGATTTTAAAGGTAATCGGGATGAACACTTGCCACTGATAGAATTTGCTTACAATAATAGCTATCATGCTAGCATTCAGATGGCCCCGTTTGAGGCATTGTACGGGAGAAGATGTAGGTCGCCAATCGGGTGGTTTGAGGTAGGTGAAGCGGAATTACTAGGGCCAGATATGGTGTACGAAGCTATGGAAAAGGTCAAGGTTATTCAGGAGAGAATGAAAACAGCACAGAGTCGTCAAAAATCCTATGTAGACGTTCGCCGAAGGGATTTGGAGTTTCAAGTCGATGATTGGGTGTTCTTGAGGGTATCTCCTATGAAGGGAGTCATGCGATTTGGAAAGAAAGGGAAATTGAGTCCTAGGTATGTCGGGCCATATCGGATCGTTCAAAGGATTGGTCAAGTTGCTTATAGGCTAGAGTTGCCTCCCGAGATGTCATCAGTGCACCCAGTATTCCATGTGTCCATGTTGAAGAAAGTGATTGGAGATCCATCCACCATCATGCCAGTCGAAGCTATAGAGGTTAATGAAGATTTGTCATATGAAGAAGTTCCAGTTGCCATTCTTGATAGGCAAGTCCGTAAGTTGAGAAATAAGGAAGTTGCCTCTATTAAAGTATTGTGGCGAAGTCAACAAGTTGAGGAGGCCACATGGGAAGCGGAAAAAGAGATGAAGGAAAAGTACCCCCATTTGTTCGATCAAGCCTAGAAGAAATTAGGTGACCCTTCTACTCCTAGTAACTTCCATTTTGTCCAAGTTGTTTCTCTCTTAGTATTAGTAAAGTCTCCTTCGTTTTGTAATGAGATAAATGCGTCACTTGGACCTTTCTAGATAAATGAAATCCTTATAAAGATACATGTGTTAAATAAGCAACTAATAGTAAGTGTAGATTGGTAATGGTTTGTTGAGTGTACATGGTGTTAAATTGGTTTAATAAGGTAAGAATTCATTGAAGTGACTAGTTTATGTGCAATTGTAACAATGTGATAGAATATGTGCATTCGTTGAGGAAAGAAAGTGTATACCAGTTGTGAAAAGTGTTGTATTTGTGTATTGTTGTTTGGTAATGTGTTTCGGGGGCCCTCTGACAGGTGGATATGCCCATAATACAAAGGAAACTCTAGCAAAATTTTTCAAAAATATAAGAGTTAGTCAAAATTTTGATGGTTGCATATCATGTTTTTCAAAACCAACTCATTTTCAAATCCTCATTCGAGGACGAATGATCTTAAGGGGGGGAGGATGTAAGGCCCCGCAAAATTTTTGTGCATAAAACCTAGTAGCTGTGGTGTCATGGTCCGAATAATGTGTTAGGAATGCGTAGAATTCTTCGCGGCTCGCAAGCTCGCCGCGGTTCGGACCCTTGGTAGTGATTTAAGTTTCAAAAATGTAGAGAATTAATTTTTCCGAAAAGTGTCAAAGATGCGGTCAAGAATGCGACCGCAAACCTGACATGCGGACCGCATTCTTGCTGCAAAACATTTCAGAAGGCTTCCCAAAATCATGTCAAAAATGCGGTCGATATGCGATCGCATAATGAATCTGCGGTACATTTTGTGACCGCATATCACGCATGCGGACCGCATTCTTGCCGCATTCCTTAACAGAACCTGTGTAAATTTGGGGCAATTCTGCGGTCACTATGCGGACCGCATGTTGATTCTGCGGTCGCATAGTGCACCGCATAATTGACCCCGGCCCAGATTTTTGTGACATTTTGACCCGATCTCTTCTTTAATATAACACCTTTCTTCTTCATTTTATCATATCATCTTACCAAAATTAGAGAGAGAAGAGAGGGTTTTTAGAGAGAGAAATCTTTCATCTTCAAAGATTGTTCCAATCATCTTAATTCCAAGGGATCCTAGGGCAAGGATTCAACTTCCCCAATCTTTTCAAGGTAAAAACCCTAACTATTTTCTTTGATTTTCAGTTTTAAATTGGGTAAAGAGAGGTTTGCATATAATAGCTTTCGAAAATAGAATTTTTACACTCATGCATGATTATTGAACTTGATTTCTAGTAAAAGAAGTGAGTAGAAGTAAGAGTCTTCAAGAACAAGGTTGGCAAGAGTAGGATATCTTGGGTAAGCATAAAGTAGGAAGAAAAATCATCACCAGGTATCTATGGCTAATTTTGATTCTTGTGAAATCGCCTATATGTGTGAAAATTGCTTGGTTAATGTTAATTTGACAAATTGTGTGAAATTCTCAAAGTTGCTGTTGAAATTTGAGTGATGTGGTATGGAACATGAACCGAAAGTTAAATGAGAGTCGAATTGGGTAAATAATTGTGAATAATACTTATGATGGCCTATATGGCACTTTGTGGAAAGGAAACGAAACACTCGAGAATTGGTTTATTGTGGAAAGAGATGAAACACTTGAATTGTGGGAAATTGTTGAACATACGTGTGTGAATATTCTTGATTATGGAAATATTGTAACTTGGATGTGATATTGGCTTGATAAGTAATTGAGAACATGAAACAATGTGCAAGTTGCTTATTTGAACTTGTTGAAATTGTGTGTAGTACCTTATCTGCTGTTTGAAATTGTTGTGTTTTAAACTGTAAGGCGGGTTCGTGTTGCGCGCCGCAACGTGAGGAAATAAGGTGTGGGTTGGGGTGATAAGGGTGGCCGAGGTAATAAGGGTGGTCAGGGGCAATAAGGATGGAAAGCGATCGAAATCGCTATTGAAAATTGATACAAAAATCAATGATGTGAAATTGTGAAAGGAGACAGCAGGAGAGTTTGCAACCTGGGGAGGCTCTGATTGCCCCTATGTTTGACTACTTGCAATTTATGTTGTTAATTGGTTGTTGTTCTATTTGTTGACCTTGAATGTGCTTATGTTGAGGCTTATCGGAAATGAGAAAAACGTGGAAAACATGGTTGGCTGGCTTGATTAGTTTTAATATAATTTAATGGCTTGAGTTTACTTGGGACAAAGTTTGTCCATACATACCAGTACAATTCAAGTGTACCGACGTCCCTTTTGCCGGGGACGCTACATTCGTGTTATGATTGTAGGTGGATCAGTAGCAGGCACTTCAGCTCATCGGCAGTAGTATCCTTCTCCTTCCACTGCCCGTTTTGGTGAGCCCATTTCTTCCTTGGGGCCCTGTGTGGTTCATTCCATTTTGTTTAGATTTCATTTTGGTTTTGTAAGGTATAGCCGGAGCCTTGTTACCGGCAAGTATTGTATTCCCTTTTTTGTATCCTAGAGGCTCTGTAGACATGTAAACTATGGGACTCCAGTCTTATGTATATATATTGTGTTATGTCGGGCGTTGTAAAAATTGAAATCTTGTTAATGAGTCACTCGTATCATTTTATTTGTTTAATGTGAAATCATTCATGTTTAGTAAGATATTTGGTTAATGAGAAACAATCAACACAGGGGTAATGCGTGGGAATGAAAGGCACCCAGGTCCGCTTGACTGGGGCAACCCGGTCAGGCACCGGTCATGTTCCCCGATTTGGTGCGTGACATAATTGGATGGAAGGCTCAGATTTAAAAGGGAAAATGGGGCGGGTAGACGAGTTTGGGCTGGGGCGTGGACGGGTTCAGTGGTTGTTGGGCTTGGGTAGAGGATTGGAAAGGAATTGGGCTAGGGGTTTATTTGGGTTTGGCATAAATTGGTCTTCAAGATCAAATCCTACTCCTTTTCTCTTTTTTTTTTGTCTTTTAAATTTTTTTTTATTCTCAAATTATATTTTGTATTATTTTGTTTTTGATTTTATAAAGATGCAAAAACTAAAATAAAATCCTAGTATATTCCAAAGCTAGACTAATTAACTCCTAAATTTATTTAAAACTATTTTGTGATAAATTTACAATTAAAACACAAAATGAACTATTTTTCTTATTTTCTTCATATTTGTTCTAAAATGAATTAATACTTAGTAAATGCAAAATTAATTTCCTAAATGCAAATGCATATTTTGTATTTTTTATTTTACTTAACACAAAATTCACACAAATTGTAAAAATAAGGAAAAATTATTTATTGAATTTTATGGGAATAACTCATATATAGGGTAAAAATCACGTGCTCACACCTCTTACCTAAGAAATGGAAGGGGGCACTTCACCGAATGATAGATAAAGTATGGGACGTTCAGTAAACAATCCCTTAGCTCAAGTCTTCGGAGATACCCAAGGCAGCTCCCCGTGTCCTTTATACCCAACAGGATAAGAGTATACAGGTCCGCTAGGGGTGAATAAGAGCTCGTCGAACCGTCATTCTTTACTTCCGGGGTCGATCAATCGGTAGTCCTCCAATTATTTCTCGAAAGCCTGTTTATAAGAAATAGCTTATGGCACTCATATTGCCCCGGATTGACAAAAGAGGCTTGGATTGGAGATTATTGTGTAAACATTCAAGTTGACAATCAGCTTTCTAGATAGCCAGTGGACTCTGAAACCACTACCAATGATTTCGCTGGATCTAAGAATAACGTAGCATAGAAAACCGGACTCACTGAGGATGGCGAATGGGCAATACGTAGAGGTTGATCCGCTTCCTATGGATTGTTTTATAGCGGTACGATTACGATGCTTGCTTCGAATGGAAGAGAGACGGCTTTCCTTTCGGATGTTTCAAACACACAAACGAAACACCTTAGTCAGCGGAAGAAGTCACTCTCAATCCGATCTAGCAAGAAATGCTTTACCGGTAAAGTAAAGCGAGAGACAGTCGATCCTTTCTTAGGGTTCCACGAAATTTAGCTAGTGCCAAGAAAAGTATCCGATTGTAGAGCGAGGCAGCAGAGGGGAGTTGGCACAATATGTAATCCCTAGGGTATCGGTGTCGGAGAAGGGGATCACTCAATGCTGCTACAGGCACTCATTAGTTCGGATTGGGTAGCATGAAGGAGATAATAGAAGGACCTGCCGAAAGTAGTTCCGTCTTTCCAGGTCTTCCGGAGTCAAAATTTCCTCATCCAATAGCATTCTTAGTTAGTACCATTCAACTAAGCCTGATTTTGACGAGTGAAGCGGCTAGGCTACATGCTTAGCCTAGTATTCCCGGATTGGTATTGGATGAGAAAGATTTTTCTTTCTTCCCACTCATGAAGAACAATAAAGTGAGGGGAGGTCTTCCGTGGAAAAAGGGTAAGTTTGGGATAAGAGGGTGAATACTAAAATAGTAGTCACCAAATTTGACTATTTTTTTTATGAAGGCGAATTGATAAGAAAAGGTACTTCCATGTGTATAAAAGCACAAGGGAAGGAGGCCCCTAGTCCAAGTATAATAGCATAGAGGGTGCAAGGGTGAAGATACTAGAGTGGTTTGGCACTCCTGGTCAGCTTTCTTTCGTTCGGGCTTTCTTTCTTCTACCTTTACGCGAGCCAATTATGCGTGGCGCTGAAGAGGAAGGCGTCATTTACTGTACTACTATCGGCCATACAATAATGGCATTGTGGATCTCATTCGTATTCCAGTTTTTTTGGACAAAGTTAGAGTAGTCATTTTGGGAATAAGTCTTTTTTAATTATTCTATTAGCATAGCATTAAGTGGTAAACATTTTACACTTTTGGTTTTTCCATACTATACATGCAAACATAACAAATAAAAACAAACAAAGATAGTCAGCATAGATAGTAGTCTATCTCCAGTAGGCACCAGAGTAGATCTACACTAAAAAAAAGAACACCAGACATGAAAACAAATGTCTCAAGACACTTATTGAAACCTTCTAAAACTAAAAAGAGTCGACGGACTCTTTTAGTTTTCTCGGGCACCAAGGAAGATTGCCTCCACGATCAGTGCCTGCTGCTCCTGGCGTAGTCCCTGGAGTCTTTCTTCTAGTTCCCGAATTCTTTGATGCCTTGCTTCCATTCAGGCTTCAATAGCAGCCGGGTTCACGGAGCGAAGATGCCTCAAGAAACCATTTAACATTATTCGAGTCTTTCGAAGAAAATTTTAACATTTTGTATTTCAACTTTAATTTCAGCAAGTCGCTGGGGAATGTCGAGAATTTGAGCAGGGAGGGCCATGGCTTCTCGATATACACTGGTAGAAAATTTCTATTTTTTGTTTTTTTTTGTAGAGCACGAAAGCTTATCGAGCCTCTTTTTATAGAGTGTATAGCAATTCTACCAATGCAGTACGAATTGCATGGGTGGCACAATATGAGTAGTATAACCACGCTGCCCGTATGAAAAAATAAACTTTGCAGAACCCTTTCACCTACTTGATCGTGGTGAAGTCACCAATGGATTCGGTGGATCATACACCTTACGCTAGGATTTGAAAAGGACAATTACGAGACTGAGGTGAGTTTTTAGAGAAAGACGGGGGTGGATTTTTTTGCTCTAACTGGCTGTGAGCATGGGAATTGCGTTGCCGAGCAGAGGGCGGAGAGGAATTTGGTGTTGCAGGTTTGATGACTGTGAGAGGGGTTGAAAATTTATTGGTTTTTTTAGCAGGTATATTGGTATGAATGAACATATTCTTGATTATAGAATGTAGAAGAGCCATACGGCACGAGCAGTTGAGTACATTACTACCATGCCTTTGTTTTGTTGTGTGAAGAAAGTAAAAAACTTGCGAAGCACGCACCTCAATCACCCTGCCTGTGTGAATTGAACGAACTTAAAAGTACAACCAGCTTAAGCTGGTTTTCCACCTATTTTTTAGTGTTAGGCCATTTCTAGCAAAGTCTAAAGGACATATTCGTTGCCGACTTGGGGTTCTGATGGAAGATACTGCTGAGGTTATACACCAAGTACACACGTGATTTTGCTCTGGCAGAAGTGCACGCACAATTCAGCTCTGGAAAAACTCACTGAGGTCCAGAGAGAGATGAAGTTTATAGTCAAACCTCTGCCTCTCATATAGCTTTCTTTTCCAACACTTTTATGTGGAGATGGATGTAATATTAATATGATTGATTGTTTAAGTTTACTATTTGCAGTTTTCCAAAGTCTCAAATTTAGGTCTTGGTTCCGGCCTTGTTTCGTAGTGAATTTATGGATTTGAATACTTCTAACAATGAATTCAATTTTGTAAATTCAACTTGACTTGTCCCTGGAATAGAGAAAAAGGGTATCCAATTGAAATCCAGTTTTTTCTATTTTTCGCTTAGATGTGCTCGGCAGATGCTAAAGCCAGAGCGTGATGGCAAGAATTGATCGAGCGAAGAATCACAGTTCTCAGCTATCACATTCAGAAAGACTACTGGCCTAATTTCACTCAATTAAATAAACTATACCCTTACAAAACTTATTAGTACTCCTACACAGTTGTTCAATTTTAATGTCATTCTCAACTTTATCCCTGACTGGGTGTTTGATTTCAGGCCCTTTTGAGGAGGGTATGTTTTTGGTTAATATCAGCCCGGCTCGCATGGACTTCCGGTCTTTCTTAGTTGACAACTTTATAGCAATTTTTAGTTCTCTAGTTACTCCTGCACAAGCAACAACAGTTATGGATCTGATTGAGGAGCGCTGGGAAAAATGGATCGGGGAGATGCCCTTGAAGATCACTTGCCCAGCTCTGGAAGGTCATGAGTGGAGAATTGTCACCGGATTTGATCCAAAAAACATAGGGCGGAGTTACCTTGTTGGTAAGTCTTGGCCGGGTTAGTGTTTAAGGAAGAAAACCTTATTGTAGGTTCTTTTTTATTTAAATAGTGCCAAATTCAAAAATAAAAGGAAAAAGATGCTTGTACGCACATTAGATTTGCTAACTCAATTGATCCTACTGTGTCTAGATCAGGGTTCCCGCTTGTTAGCTTTGTATTGGCTCACATCTTACTTAATGGGGCCCTTAGTTGAATACCGATCAAAATTGTTTGAAATTTTTAAACTTTTCCAATATAGAATTATTAGTTATGTTAAGTACCCCGAAAAGTCGAAACCTCTAATTCTGGTCCTTAGAAAAACTACGACTAGTCAGGAATTGCTAAAAGAAGAGACGTCGTAAGTAACAACAGCGCAAAAGTAGGCGGCGGAGATCCGCAAAGGTAACCGGATGCCTGGGGCTTAGGACAAGGAGCGTCCGGAGTCTCTTAAGAAAGGACAAAGACTAATTAATATCATGTTTACACCGATCAAATTTAAAAAAGTCCTTCGCCCCTTATCTTCTCGTCTATCTTCTTTATCATCTTATCGGATCGCCTGGCTTCTTTCAAGCCCTACTTGAATTGCTTTCTTCAAAAATGCTTTCTTTATTAAGAGTCCTTTAAGAAGCTAAGCTCTTTCAGATAGTAAGATTCTCTTAACTTCATACCTCTAAGCGCTTGTGACTATCCGGTGATAGTCACTTCGCTTTCCTTTTAGACTAAAAAAGGAAAACAGAAAGATTGTGCATAAAAAAATATAGAGAATGAGTTATTACGTGCAAACAATGGAAATTCAATAATAAGAGTCTGATCTTCTCGCTTATGAATATGCGATTCCTCCGGAGTGAAGTTGTTGGGGGGGAGAGAAGATGAGGAAGCTAGTTTAATTGAGGAAGCCACTTTCTTTAATGTATACTAGTTGGTCTACAAAATCATGACGCATGACGCTTCTCCTTTTTTTAGTCCACTCTCCCTTAGAAAACGGAGCTACTTGAAAGCAGATTTCTAAATTACATAGGTGAATGTAGAGATCACCGGTGTCCTACTCGAGACGAAGTACTTGTCGTCCCCAAACCAAAAGGGATTAGGGAAAAAGGCTCGAGAAAGCGTCCTTGGAAGGGGGAATATCTGAAAAGGTGTTAGAGGGGAGCCCATCCCTCTCGTTCTTACAAAAGACATAAGGGGGAATACACGACGGCCGAAAAGAGGGGAAACATCCTTTTTCTATCTTCTCTCCACAGAGGAAGGAAAGCACCGCCAAGCCAACAAGAAATCAGAAACTGTATGAGGTAAGACTAAGGGCCTTGTGCGCCCTGCAAGAGATTATCGGGGGTCTCGGTACCAGGGGGCGCGGGAACAAGAAACTCTAGTAAATAAAAGAAAGATTATAGGAGTCCTCTCAATAGCCGAGGGACCACTTCCCTATATGCGCTTACGGAAGGGGAAAATCTTGATTCTCATAGATTAGACAATACACATGTGCAAACAAGAAAATCAAACTGTCTTCTTATTGATACTATATATTTATCCTTTCCCCTATAGATCCACCTTTCTTCAAAATAAAGATATAGCAACTAAAATAAAGCTAAATCGAATCATAATAGGATAAAGAACGCACGAACAATTAGAGAGAAAGAGGATTCTAAAAGCGAAAAGCCTAGAAGACTAGATTGTCAGACTCGGAGGTAGCAGTAAGATCTCTGTCTCCAGAGAAGGCATGAGGGTTTTCTAAAAGTCTCCTCTCATTACTTATGGATAAAGCTATTAAGCTTAAGCTTTTACGAACTGAAAGATCTTCCCATTCTAAATAAGAATGAGAGTCTTTCAACTAGATGTGCTCCTTTGGCTGGGTTTGAGAGAGAGAGTGTGAGATAGTTGGTTTAATAACTAGTCCAACTTCCTTGTATCTGAAACCGATGACAGGATGTTAGGTATAGTAAGGAGACTTTTTGGATAATTTACTTCCACGAATAGACTGTTAGGCTAAGAAGAATAGGTTGGGATTGATCCCACATTTGAAAGAGTGGTTTTGTTCTGTCAATACAGCTTATCGAGTTATCAAGCTGAACTGCCTTCTGTAAGGAGCTTGAATCATTCGTTTACTCTAAGTCTTATTACCGACGCGATGGATTGCAATTTGAAAACACTTTCAATACAAAAAGAACTCCTTCCGGCTTTACTCTAGTTGGACAGTCTTTGTTCAGTTTGAGAAGTCAAGGAGGCACGAAGAACTAACAAAGAGTCTTTATATTTGACTGTCCGAAATCAAGTGGGAGATTGAATTGAAAAGGCCCCTTACTATAGATAGGGTGTTAGCGCTGTTTTTTGAAATAAGGACGTTTAAGTTTGACTAATAAGATAGAAAGGGGCAAGCCAAAACCCACTCTACTGAGTTTGCCTTTCGAGGCTACCTACTTTAGGGCTTATCTAATATATAAAGAAGAACCCTCTTAGGCCTTTTTGTTTAAGGGCTCCTCGCCTTTTGAATAGAAGGAAGTGGGAGAGCAAAGGTTATTTTGGTAAACCGATGCATGAGCTGAGGCTCCCATGTCCCGCCGACCCCTCAAAAAAGTAAGGGCTCATAGGGAGTCAGAAGCAAGCAGAGTAAAACGCGGGTAAAACTCACATAAGCGGAGGGGGAGACACATTCATGAAAAGCGAGAAGCCCTGCCGTGGGGGACTGACCAACTACGAATAGATCTTACTTATGCTTACGGGTAAGAACATATATTATTCCGTATCGTGGGTCTATTTGTTACAAAAGGCGAACATCTCCTTTCCAAAACATTAACAAAGGTCCTCAGGCAGACATCGAAAAGGGGGCGAAAAGAGTCTATTTATCTTTACAATATTTCGGAATGTATCATGGCTCTATCTATTCATTAAAAAAAAAGATTTCTGCATCTCGGGTGAACAAATAGGCGTGGGGAAGAGTGGGAGGGGGAGATACGATCCCTCTCTCGTTGTTGTTCCCGAACCACCCATCTCTTCCTTCCCCTTCGCCCGACCCGGTGAGATCAGATTTCTAGAACGAACTGAAGTGATAGGAAGAGAAGACTGCTGGCGGGAAATCCCTATTCATGAAAGTCCCTTGTAAAAGTGAAAACGAAAGTGTGCTCATGCGCACCAGCTGAAGAAAGGAGCTTTGGAAGCTTACCTTATTATTATATTAAAAGGGAAAAGGGTGGAAAACCTATTTGACTAATAAGAAGAAAGGGGCAAGCCAAAACCTACTCCTAACAAGTAGCTGGATTGAAGTAGTACATTATACATCTGCTCGCCAGCAGCGGAGAGGGTTCGATTCCCGTTATATGCGATGTGGCGAAAAAGACTAATTCAACGAGATATGCCTTGCCTACATTAAGATTTAAAACTTGTCGTCTACTTGCAGGAAATGTTTGGAACAGAGAACTTACAATAAAACAACGTTGTATTCTCCAAAGATTGAGGATCAAGAAGAGATCTATTAAGAGAAAGCTTTATTCTAAAGAAAATCTTAACAGTTACATCCAATCACAAATTAGACGAAAGTTGTCCCTTTTTTATGGAGATTTACCCATCACAGAGACGCACAGAGGAAGAGAACGAACTTCATATATCCCTTTTCTACTCAATCCAGAAACAAGATCGGACGTTATCCCGGTTCGTCTCCATTTTTGTGAAACTATTCCTCAAGCAAGGCAGCCGATAAGTCATCGAAGGGTTTGTGTGAATAATGGAATAGTTAACATTACTCATTTTAAACTCTTCCACGGTGATATAATATCTTTTCAAGAAAATGATACGAGAACCCGCGGTGAAGAAATAAAGAGATCTTTCTATATTGAAATCTCAGTTGAAAAAATAATAAGAAATTTCCTGGATCACCCGTGGAGAAGAACCAAAACAGAATGGTTCCGCCTACTCAAAACTAAGAGAGGATGCCGCCTACTACTAAAATCCTGGTTTTTGGAACAGTTGTGTTCTTCTATGCAAGAAGACGACTTAGAAAGAACAGAGAAGTTTGAATCCGAAAAAGTATGCTTAGGCAGTTCTTTCGCTGAGCACAACAGAATGAAGAGGAATTTGTATCATTTCAAATACCTATTCTTATCGAAGAGAAGGAACGAGAAAAACCGAAATATTCCTACTCGAACAAGAAGTCCTATAGTTTACAACTCTTCTTTATATAGTAGTTCGACCTATTGCTCCGCATCCCCCCATCAGTTTACTAAAAAGATCAAAATAAAAAGGATCGAACTACTACTCTTTATTCGGAGGTGAATCATAGAACACCAAAAGCTGTGGTATCTTATGGACCTAACATAGGTCACATACCTCACGTCATAAGATTGAAAGATCCATACCTTCTTCTTTGGAGCGGAAAAGGACGTGGCCAAAACATATAAAGATTAGTCGCTCATAGGGACATATCTATCCGGATAGAGGATAGTCTAGGCCGATTCATAGATAGATTTCTCTCCATATAGATAGGTATCTCCATGGATAGAGATAAAGATAGGGATCCATCTAGATCTTGATTCACTATTTCCATATTTTTTCTTGATTATGATTGATAGCCTTTTTTTTTTATGACAAGTTTTAAATCTTAAAGCAGGCAAGGAAACATCATTTTTCAATTATTACTTGCGGGGTCGGAGCGTAGACGAGCGAGCAGAGCCAAGGAAAGAGGGAAGCCCGTCATAGAGTAGTCGACTAGAAGTAGAAGACTGCTGGCCTAAGAAAACGCGGCCTCTCTCGGGAAAGATGGCCCAATTTCTCTTCTTTCTTTTTGATTTCAGCTTTTTTTTTTCAGGGGTCCAGAAGGCTAAAAGGTGGGGGAGAAGGAAGCGGAACCTCTAATCGACCTGGACACATAAATAATTCTCGGCGTCGACAGATATTTGAGATTTCATAAGTAACTCAGTGAGTGCTTTCTAAGAAGGGCTTGGAAGAAGAAAATGAAATAGGAACAACCGCGCTGGTCGTAATAGATCGACTTTCATGCTAGTTCTTGATCTAGCATGAAAGTTCCATTTCAGGGAAGGACGACGTACTATGATACTTTCTATTTTGTCGAGCCCTGCTTTGGTCTCTGGTTTGATGGTTGTACGTGCTAAAAATCTGGTAAATTTCGTTTTGTTTCTCATCCCAGTCTTTCGAAACACTTCAGATTTACTTCTTTTGTTAGGTCTCGACTTCTTCGCTATGATCTTCCCAGTATTTTATATAGGAGTTATAGCCGTTTCATTCTTATTCGTTGTTATGATGTTCCATATTCAAATAGCGGACATTCACGAAGAAGTATTGCGCTATTTACCAGTTAGTGGTATTATTGGACTGATCTTTTGGTGGGAGATGTTCTTTATTTTAGATAATGTAAGCATTCCATTACTACCAACCCAAAGAAATACGACCTCTCTGAGATATACGGTTTATGCTGGA
Source organism: Nicotiana noctiflora (assembly GCA_032618575.1). Classification (NCBI taxonomy): domain Eukaryota; kingdom Viridiplantae; phylum Streptophyta; class Magnoliopsida; order Solanales; family Solanaceae; genus Nicotiana; species Nicotiana noctiflora. The sequence continues at coordinate 306,157 of JASVEL010004394.1, forward strand.
AAGGTACGAAGTTGGACTAATTTGGAAACATTGGGCAATTTACTTTATACCTATTATTTCGTCTGGTTTTTGGTTTCTAGTTGTATTTTATTAGTAGCCATTATTAGGGCTATAGTACTGACTATGCATAGGACTACTAAGGTGAAAAGACAGGTATGTATTTCGACGAAATGCTCTGGATTCTAGGAGGACTATAATGAGGAGGACGACAGACCCACTCACGACAATAAGGAGAAGCAGTGGTTCGAATCCATATCGTGAGACCAGGACAGTGTGGAGAAGCATCGATAAATGCTATTAACATTGATGATACGACTTAGAGGAATTCCTCTCTTGCTACCGGACTGATTCCTTTCCTTTTGATGTGGACAAATGGGCATCCCTAGAATCAGCTGCTCTCCTTCCCGTTGGAGGAAGACAATGCGAAAAAATGCTTATATTAGTAAGGCAAGGTGATTGTTCGTTGACAACATTGGGGCATAGCGGATTGACTATTGGGATATCTTTAGCTTTATTATGACTATTACTATAGGCACTGGAGTCAGCTTGTCTGAGTATGTAAACTATGTGGCGGATATGATAACAAATAAGCCTTCTACATCAGCCAATTCTTCTTCCATGAGGGACTATAATGAGGCAAGATTTTATGATTTCCCGTTCATCGTATCGACCAACCCAGACCCCGTACCTGTCCCCGATGAAAGTCAGGATGAAACCTGCTTTCATTCAAAACCAACACACTCTAAGGAAAGGAGAGCTTTGCGAAAGTTTAAAAAGGGATTGAGTGAGCTCTCGCCTAAGAGAAGAGTTTTATAAAGCGGAGAGGGATTTTCTGACAATAAAAAAGCTTTTCTCCCCAACCGAGGTGATAGACCACCTTATGGCCGATGTGATTACCAACCAAAGAGCAAAAAGACGGGGTTGAATGCGAGTCTACCAATACCAATCTCCTCTGGAGCAAGGAAAAGCAACTCTGCCTGGTATCGGTATCGATTAACATATTCTTTTTTTTGAGAGAGGGGAACCCTTACTTAAGAACAGAGAATGGCCGAGCAAAAAAGCAAGGCAAGGGATAAAGGAGAAGAACCTGGCCCGGCAAAGAAGGGTCTCCCATTAACAGGTTTTTCCTTAGTAAGCTAGCTTTGGTTGCTAAGCAAGCCAGGTTCTCTTTCACTCCTGGAATGAGCCTTTTGGCGAAACTCTCTCAACACAAAGAAAGAAGAGATGAAAGGATCTTCAAGTAGCCCTAACTAAGGTTTGAAAAGATTCCCGGGGGTACTACAACTTGCGTGGAATGCTAGGGTGGATTTTAGAAAGCGCGAAGACAGAAGACGTCGTAGGGAACCAATTTCTATCGCTTTCCCACTCTAGTGGTCATTCATTCTTCTGATGACTCGCAGTCAAAAGAGCTGGTTGGCAGTTCAAACCTCAGAGGGAGTTGAAGAGAGGCCTTTCAGTTCGTTCAAAGGCACTAGGGATGAGCCATTACAGATGGTCTGATGCTTCTGGAGTTCGCTCATATCGAATTGTCTAAAAGCTCATCAACCTGTCCGAGGGATGATGAAGGCGATGCCACAATTGAGTGAAACACCCTCTTAGTCTTTTTTAGATAAGAATATGAAAGACCCTGACCCTGCCAACCAAGCCCACTCAGAGAGACTAAGTAGACTAAAAAAAGTGCACAAGAAAGACTAAGGAAACAAAACCTTTTCTCGATAACGCTGGGCCAAGTAGCGACACTTCACCCAGATTCGATCATCACGTCAACTTGCTTTATTCAACAAAGTGATCAATCTTCTTAGCCCCCGGGGACCAGCCTCGTGAACGCATTCGCTAAAGGCACTACTGGCCGACTTTCTCAATCTTCAATCTAACTTCAGAAATTGAATAAGCCCACTTGACGAGATTAGATCTAATTCTCTTTCTAACATTTTTGGATTGACAAGAAGCTTTCTTGCTGTGTGATTCTGCCCCCCACTCTGCCAGCAGCCTATGTGTCGATCTATACCCAGTTGATCTACTCCTATTTTACTTTGCACGTTCTGGATAGGCGCACATCCTCATAGAGCGAGGGGTAGAAAAGATCAATGAAAGACTAGAGCGCGAGCTAGCTGATCTATCGACAAGTCCTTGATTTCTTATTCGCGAAGGCAGACTTGGACTCATCGAAGAAAGCACTTGAGGTGAAGACCAATGAGAGATTGAGACAACTACGGACCCGTGAACTAGGTTTTTTTTACTAATACTAACTAATAGGCATTCAGAAGCTTTTCCACACAAAGAGGGGAGGAAGTGCTTGCTACCAACTTGCCGGACGAGCGGACATCTAAGCTCAGCAGCGCATTTACTATTTGGAGATGGATGGCCCCAGGTAGGGTAAAAAGAAGGATTTTTTTCCATTAGCCGAGGAAAGAAGTAGAAAAGGAATATCGCTATCGTGGGAAAAAAAGAAAAACGTAGGATAGGAAGCTTTATTTGATCGAAGGGACGACTAAAAGGCCAAATCCGGCTAAAATAAAAAGAAGAGATCAAGAAGAGGGAGCTAGACGAGAACTTGCAAGAGAGCGACCGGCAGATCTAAAACTGCTATAGTAAAGTAGAACGAATGTACCTCCCAAAGGATCTACCTTTTCTTGTGCGTTCGGGAATAAATAGAAATTTTCCCAATGTATAGAAGACTCTCTATTTCTTGGTTGTAATGTTCACGAGGTTGTATATAATCCAATGTTCAGTGATATGACTTTCCTATTGACTGAATTGCTTGAATTAGTTGAAGGTGCGGAGTCTTCTTCTTTTGATTTGAGATGAATTCATTTTTCTACTAAAAGTGCTTTTGATAGGGAATAGGGAAAAGCCTTGCCTTATTCAAGAGTACCAGGAAGGAGAAGAATAAGCATTACCTCTGTTGAAAGAAGAAGGCCCTCCCTTTGCTTATTTATTCTTCCTGGTCTTCGGGTCTCATCTGAACGGCTCGCTGCCTATTTAGTTAGATTTTTTGTTTTGATTCTAGAACACAACTAGAGATCATGGCCCCCTCCCTTGAAAGCTCATGGTGCTGCGACTATCACCGGTAAGTTGCGTCGGATCAACATCGGGATTAAAATAAATTTCAAAAGCAACTAAGTCAACGCCTATTTGCTGTGGATCTACTGGCCCGGATGCTTGAATCTATTCCACCGCAAACTACCGAATATACTACTGCAGGATCTTCCGCTGCTTTTGTTGTTATTGCTCTCACATGTCACTACGCCACCTCAGCATCTGCGACCCCCTAACCTTTTCTATCTATCTTTAGAAGTAGGGCGAGTGAGTCCGTACCTTTCCCGTGAAGGTTTTGGTATATGTGACCAGATGCTTCCTCTAGATCTAACGTCTCTATCAGCTAAATTCTCTTTTCTTTCCCGGATCGATACTAACTTACCTACTCCTGCTCCTACTGGATCCAAGAGGGCCGATGCCCGATTCCCTAACCCATTACTCATTCCTTCCCGACTCGATAGGGTTTGCAATCTCGAGAGAGGGAGCAACAATTGACCTCCTACAACATGTAGATGGGGTGGGCTACGATGGATACAGTGAAATCGATCCTTATTCTGCACTCCCTCTCACCGGCCTGAAACATATATAAATCATGAATTCTTCAGAGCGGGCCGGCAGGCCGGGCGTACAGGGACCGTCGAAGAAGTGCCTCAACGCGCCACAACCACTACTTTGACTCCTTTTATACAATTATGAACTCCACAGAACTTTAACAATTCCAACGCAACTTATCCTTTTGGATCTGACGTAACAAACTACACGAGCCTCCCAACAAAGCCAACATAAATCCGATACGAATAAAACAAATAAAAGAAAGTTTTATTATTGTGGTATACCAGCCACCTGTTCTGGAACTTCCAGTTCCAATCGCAGCATATAGATCCGTAAATAGATTTTTATGTATAGCCACTTCAGTCGTGCTCGTCCTTTCTCGAAAATATCTTTTTTCTGCGAACAGGGTCGACCAAAAATTATTATGTTCGCGATTCTTCATCCACCGATGGAAAAAATGCTCCAGTTTTCCATTCTCATATGAAGTCGGAAAGTGGATTGGCAACAGGTCGGCACGAAGTGATTCATCATGCTCAAACATGAGTCGATCGCTCGTTAGGGACGGTTTATAGATCATCAAATTCCCACAAATGGAATGAAAAGTGGGTCCATGTAAATTATCAAGACCTCGCAAACAACAACGCTCCTTCCCCATATGGAGTTCGGAACCCAAAGGCAATCATTAAGTGAACTGTATCTTTTTTGTGTTAGTTAGCCTAAGCCGCACCCTTACTGCTGGGGTGGGGCTCGGCCTCCGAACCATATGTAAGATGAGTTTTTTCCTCTTACAGCTCGGGCCGAAGACCGGGGGAAGTTTAGAAGAGTTGGGCAAACCTAGCAGCTGCCGGTCGGGGCGGGGATAAGCTTGCTTCATCACAAGCCTATCCCCCAAAAAAAACTGACCTTATAGAGCTAGCGCTTCGCGTTCTTTCTATTCCATCCCATTCCGTTCCGGGATAGGCGGCTAATACTAAAATATTCCCACCCATTTTGTCTCGCCCTAAATGGAATGGCTCTCTTAGTTACGCTGCGCCCCGACCCGAGTCCCCACGTCCGCTTTTCTCCGCCCGTAACCCAATAAGTTGGCAAAGCCAACATAAGATTAGGGTCGTCCCCTTCATTCTATGTTGACCCCGGCCCGGGCTGGCTTCTTGGGAAGCCCATTCCCACCGCGCTCACGGCCCGGCTGGCCTGCCACCGGTAGTGGGAATTCTCCCGTTCCCTGGTCAAAGACTTGGTTGGATGCGGGATCTACTCCACGAGGAGCGGTACAGACGTAGATGATATCATTATGACCCCTCTTTTCGTACCGCTAGGGATTCTAAACGCCACTTCGCCAACTGGCGTTACCTGCGCTTTCGTGTCTCTTAGTGTGGTCAGCATTGGGTGTTTCCGAGCAGCGAGGCTTACACCCATTCGCATTAGTTCATCCAAAGTTCCTTACCCTTATGCACGAATTATTGAATAAGCCATCTTCCTATCAAGGTTAAGGAGTCAACTGAGCATCTCAGCGGTAGGATTGAATACCCGGATCGAATCAGAGTTCACACCGCCCGCCCTGAACAAATAGGAGGCGTGGGCCACAAGTCGCACATAAGCAGCCGGGTCGCACGACAGAAGAACACCCAACATAAAGATGCACACTCCTCTATATGAAATATTCATCTTCATAGGAGCTTTTTTATTGTAGTCGTGACCAACAGCCATCAGCTCTCGGCTTGTTGGTAAGGTGAGAGCTTCAAGCCCGATTTCAAGTGGTGCACCCTCCACACAAGCACCGCCCGACGAAGGGGGGACGGGGAAAGCTACAGGCCCAAAACCTTCGAAATTTCTTTCTAAATGGTGGTGCCCGAGGCACCTCATCTTCTCATTTCGTCGTTGCTATCAAAATATGGATATATGATCGTCCCAGCAAGAAAAGATGGCAGGTAACACTTAGGATTCCCACTGACCTTCGTGATCTAAAAAAGACTACTTCCGCCATTTTTGCGAACTTCATCCATCAGAAGGATGCTAATATAGCTTTTTATATGATCAGAAATGCTAAATTAAGGGGTATACCAATATATACTGTACACGATAATTTCTTAACAACTCCGGATTTCACTCCACTTATGGGTGGATTTTACTTAGATGTACTCGAAAAAGGACCCCATCCAATGGAGTTTATTAACACATTTATTATGCATAATCTCATTGGGGATAAATATTATGACCAGGCGCGAGTTGAGTCATGCAAACGAGAATTAATTCATGTTGATGAGATGCATGCACTACTACTGGAGATTGATCCGTCGGAATTATACAAAAAAAGGGGAAAAATTTGGGATAGTAGGTTACAAGTTGTCGCGGACTCTTACTATAGTTATATTCATTCAATACGATACTTAGATTATAGAGACGATGCTAAATGTATAAAGGATTGCGACGATTCTGGCTATTTTATTAGATTACAAAGGTTCAAGAAACAATTAGGTAAATGGAAAGATTACATCCGTACTTATTGTTTACACCGACGAAAGTATTTTTATGTAAAACAACGACAAGATCTAAGATAAGAGGGAAAAGATCGTATACAACATATGTAGATAATTACCATATATATGATTATATCGATAGAACTTATTGTTTAGCTCCTCATCCAGGGCTGAGAATGGCTCACGCGGCTCAGATAGAGGATTCATTAATTTGTCTTACCTGTGAGGAAATAGTATCAATAATTATGTACCTACTAATCAAGTACGCGTACCCTATAGAATCTGAATAAGGGAAATTCACTATTCATTATACCATGAAAATTCCAGGTGGAATAGCACCTTTCGCTATAGGTACAACAATCACGTTTAGAAAGGGAGGGGTAAATAAGCCAGTCATAAATATGGTGGAAGAATTAGTTAGGCTGAAGGGTGAGATATACAATAGTGAAGATTATGTGCTAACTTCCATACTTATAAGAATCTATTTAATTGGTATTAAATCTAGTGCACCAAGGAATTTCAATGAAGATCAGATAGCTAGCCAGCTCACGGAATGCTTGAAAAGTGAGGCTAAAGAGGAACGTATAGATGTGATGAAGATCAAATATCGTAAACGTCAGTACCCTAAGCATATCACAAGACTCAAATGAACTTCTAAGGAAAGGAAGCCTTTCGTTGTTGCCGATACTGAGACAATTATGATAAACGATATCCACGTGCCATACGCTGCGGGTTTTTTAGTGGTTGAACCGGGGGAAGCTCAGTCAGAAGAGAGGGACTGTAGTATTGAAACGTATTTGAGTGAAGACAATCCGGCCTCTCTATTTCCAACTATCCATAAAAAGGAGTAATAAGATGTTGTCCGACTTTCTAGAGCAGTTAGCAGTCGTAGTGAGCAAAAATCGATCAATTCATACTGTCTACTTCCACAACTTATCGCGATTTGATGGTATTCGATTTTTTAAATATTTTGCTAGTCATGATGCTAAACACACCTTTAATCCTCTTATGAGGAACAACTTGCTATATGAGTTAGTTGTCTATCGCGATAAGAAAATGCTATTTCGTCTAAGGGATTCACTCATGCTTCTCCCGAGTAATCTCAATACGTTAGCTAAAAATCTCTGTCCCCAATTAGGGTGTAAAGGATGTATACAGTATGATAAAGTGCAAGAGTCGAATCTTATCCAGATACGGGAAAAATTATTAGAGTATATGAAGCTGGATGTCCTTTTATTAGGTGGCATTATGCATACAACTCAAGCTATCATTATTCTCTGTATAGAGTTGATATCGTGAAAAAATGGACCTTGTCAGCGTTAGCTCTAGATAATTTTCGCTCTTGCTATTACGATCAAGAAAACTACCCTATGTATATTCCCAATCGGAATGGAGATAAATTCATTCGCCGTGGATACTGCGGGGGCCATACAGATGTATATAAATCTATAGGTTATAATCTATATTACTATGATGTAAACTCATTATACCCATATATTATGAAAAACTATCCAATGCCCGGGGGTGACCCTGTCTGGCGGGGGACTTTGGAGAGGGTCGAATTAGATAGCTTGTTTGGATTTTTTGAGGCTTAAATAGAGTGCCCTCCACATATAAAACGACCTTTCTTACCCTATAAGGATCCTAAATCTAAAACACTAATCTTCCATACAGGTGAATTTGCCGGTGTTTATTACAATGAAGAGTTAAAATATGCTAGAAGCGTAGGCTACAAGGTAATCCCTCTTTCGGTCTACATGTTTCAAAAGATGAATCCTGGCAGCCCATTCGGGGAGTTAGTTGGCTCCCACTTTGAGAGCCGGTTAAAGGCAAGGAAAGAAGGTAATGAGGCCATGGCCTATGTGTACAATATCCATATGAATTCACTATACGGTAGATTTGGTATTAACCCTGAATCCACGTAGACAGAGGTCTGCAATTATGATAAATATAATCAATTAATTATGACAACAGGGTTCAAGCATGCAGAGAAGCTTAGCGATGAATACTACATTGTTGCCTATAAGACTAATACAGAACGGGTTCCAGACACGAAGTGGAGGCTGCCAAGGATAGCAGCAGTTCAGATGTCGGTGGCTATCACAGCATGCGCTCGTATCCATATGCATCCTTACATTTCAAGAGAAGATTGTTACTAAATGGATACGGACTCCGTTATCCTTTGGAGTCCTCTTCCTGATGATGATGTCTCACCCACAAAATTGGGGAAGTTTAAGCTGGAGCACAAATTAAATAAAGGTATCTTTTTAGCACCAAAGGGTTATTATCTTTGGACTGATAAAAATAAGATCATAACTAAACATAAGGGGTTAGGTAAACCATTGGTCAGTGATAAGTGGTATGAAACACAATACGCTGATTTAAAACGGAGAATAGTGGGCCCTATTGATTCTAACTTCCTAATAAATTGGGCAACGCTGGACATCATGAAAAAGACCAGATTTGTGAAGTTAAGTCCCCAAACTAATACCAAGAGGGAACCAGTGTATGATAATAATCAAGATTGTGTTGATACAAAACCGGTGAATGTGAAAGACTACGCGGGACAAGATAAAAGAGTACTTCAATATAAATATAGGATACAAGAATATGATCTTCACTCTCTTCGGGAATAGGTTGTTAATTTACGCTCGAAAATAGCTAGTTTAACTTCCGATAGTATCATCAAAGATAAGCAAGGCCAGAGTCAAAGGCCGGATGCCCCTAAGAAAACTACTATTCAAAGGCAGGGGCAGAGTAACTCTTAACCTACTCTATTCATCCATCCCCCGAAGAAGAATAAGAAAAAGAAAAAGCATATTAACACCGGTAAGAAGAAGAAGAAAAAGCCAGGTTAGCCTTTTGAGAGCCTATCTTTTTCTTTTTTCTTACTGAGCAGCCTTTTTTATACACCGAGGGATCCTTGAACATAAATCATTGACCCCTGATGGTTGGTAGGGGAAGAGAGTGGGGGCAGATCCTACTCTAGCTCGGACTCTACTGGCGACTAAAGGTTGAAGGGCGCTGGAGGATTCTATTAGTCTATGCAAGGCAGCTAAATGGAATATAAAATTACCATTTTATAGGGGTTCAGCTCTAGATTCCTGGATGGGTTGTGCCGGTCTAATTGAGCAGTCGATGTATCAGCGCCCCCCTTTTCACTCTTAGTCTTCCGAATGCTTATTTCCCACTATAGGGGAAAAAACCCGTACTTATTCATTATACCAGCGGGGGCTCCAGGTAGATTTATTCTACCAGCGGCTGTCGATTGATAGACAACCCTATCTCTATTCAGAAGGGGTGGAAATTTCAGGTTGAGTTAATATGAGGTCAGCGCTAAGAGACTTTATTAAGAAATTACTTAAGTGAAGTTATTGTGCTATATCTCGTTCGTGATCCCGACTTGGGAATCACATCACAGCTTTTTGACTTAAGTTCTTAGAAGAGGGAATGCAAAAGAATTGGACTAGGGGCCTTATGCCAATCAACATCATTCGTTCTCCCTGCCCGGGAAGAACTTCAATCAAAAGACGTTAAGCTAGCAAGACTAATAGGTTTAGGCTAGGGCGCCAACCCTGACTAGATGTCAGTTTTTTCCCACGTCCGGTAGACTTTCTTGACTTTCACTAATAGAATAGTTCAATCTTACTAGAATAGGCTGAGAAAAGCGCTAAGAGAGAACCTTACTCAATTACTTAAGTAAAGGTGCGTAACAGTTTAGATACTCTTACTACTCTCTTTAATTAAGAAGTATTATGATAACATTTTGTTTAAGAAAGTGCTTTTATTTTTAATAGACTATCCACACCATCCCATTTCGGTAGGGACAAGACCGGTAGCAAGAGCGAATGAGAGCATTATGCCCAACCCAACCGTCTTAAGCAGAGGTCCACTAGCCGGAATAGTTAATTCACATAAAGGCGTTTCACTAATGGCATGGGGCGCGGGCAGGGTAAGATTAGCAGAATCGATAAACTTTGCGACCTCAAACGCCTGCGATCGATACTGTAGCTCAAAAAACTTCTCGTAGTTGAATAGCGGGCCAAATATGGTGCTATCAGGCATATTACCCATTGAGCAAGGGTCCACCTTGTACCAGACAACACAACCTACACCCATGACCACAAGCGCCAAGTAACAACCAAAATATCCGGGAGTATATGTTACAACATCAGTTAATACCCTATCAGCATTCCCAGGTTCATTCAATAATCCACGAACGCCGGCTCCTAAACTAGACCCAGTAAACATACTATCGGGTGAAATTCTACTAGTTATATATGATAACCCCAGGTTGTTGTTGCAGTATACAGTCAGTTTTTCCAATTTCACACTACAATACTCTAACTCTTTAAGTAGATATTTAGATTGACCGGGTAGAAAACGAAATGCAAAAGCCATACTTTTATTACCAAACTTCTTGTACGACCCCGGATAATGTGGTAAAACAGAATCTAAGCAGATACCTTTCTTCACACCCTGTATTATACCCTCCCACCAAGGATGAAATGTGTTCAAAGAATAATAAAAAGGAGGCGTACTGCTTGAGCTGACCTCTGAATTACCCGAGGAAGATCCGGTATTACCACTATTAGAAGAAGTCCCGCTATCAATCGTCAGTTTTTCGAACTTCTCACACAACTTATAATCATCCAAGTCATCGATATTTTTCAATACATTAAAAAATCGACACCAATCTATACTCTGCGGCGGCATAACTGGAAATAAACTTATTCTGTAGGATATAAACCCTATAAACAGTGCTTCCGCTATTTAACACAGTTACCAAAGGCTCACGCGCGCCAACCAGGTTTGCTAGTTCAGCAAAAAGGCGGAGGGATAGTCTAATTCTAGGTGAGCAGGGCTTATATCAGATTTACTGAGCATTTAGCCTTGTAAACCAACAATTTTATAATTCACTACATGGACAAAAATATCCTATCAAATAAAAAGTACAAAATACGACCAAAAATAGTCTACCATAATTACATTTTTCCTCCTCAACCTCTGAAACATCTGCTTTAACCTCTTGTTTTTCCACCCTTGCTTCTATACCATCAAAATTGAAATCTGAAGAATTATTCACTTCTTTCTTTGACCATTCAAGCAATTTCTCTATAAACTCATGTAGTTTAATACTATCTATAATTTCTAATTGTTTCAAATAATCTATGATTAGATCACCTAAGGTCGGTATATCCCAACCCCTACACCTAAGAATGTAAGCTATCACTGGCATTAACATGAATAACTGACCTAATTCTATTACTAATAATTTCATGAATGATAAGGTGTGACGTCTATACATATATGTATAGAGAGCACGATATATTTTGGTGACGATCCCCGTTGCGCGGTCTATAAGGCGAAGATGGAAATCGATCACTCTTACAACCTTGTATAAACCGTAAAGCCAAACCTTATAGACTACCCCCAAGACCGGTCTAGCGCTGGTAGTGATTCTCCGTAATAAATAAATAAGCATTTCATATTAGTATTTATATTCCGTAATATAACCCACGAAACAGTCTATGTATCGCTCAGCCTGCGTCAAACCAATTGCTTACAATTGATTCTTTCTAGGCTAAATGACGTAGGTATATTGCAGGGTGACCGGGTTTTATTCCCTATAGAGTTGCTAATATTCTAATATCATTTTTTTCGAATACAGAGACAACAAAAACTCAACACCTTTTTCATTTATTGAGTAGCATAAAAAATAGAGAGTTTTGTGCGTCTTGGTATTGGATCCGCTTCAACCGTAATACTTGCCTGACCTAGACAAGTGGTTTACAAAAATATCCATTAGTAGCAATCGGATACTTTTTCTACTTTAATTAGTCCCATAGGGCTTTTAGCCCTTCGAAGATCATGACCCAGAAATCACTTTCTGAGTCACCGACGTTTTTTTCTTTGTCCCAGAATCTGATTGTCCGTAGGCGACGATCCACATCCATCTCATTCAGGTGTGTTTCCGGGATGAATCTAACATCCTTTTGTTGTTCCGCCAGGCTGCCTGTTAACCCCACCTGGAGCTCATTGCCCTTTTGGACTGCTTTAACAGCCAGGGCTTCAGTTTCCATGGAAATCCGGTTTATACATTTTTCCATGCTCCGGAGGTCCCTTTCATAGGGCTCGCCTGACCAACAATCCTTAGGGCCAGCTGCTTCGAATGGATGGTCCTTGCCTACCACAAGCAATGCTAGGAATATTATACTTCCTAAATCGGGGAAAAACAAATTTGCTGTTTGCTTCAAAAAAATATTCAAAAGTGAGTCTTTCCCTTTTGAATAAATTTGTTTTTCAATTGGCAGCGGTGCATATTGTGGTTGTTTCGGTACTTCTATTAGCCTTGCACCTCTATTGAGTAATGCGTGAGTCGAAGCATCAAGGGCTGAGCCAAATTGAACAAGGGCGGCCACTTCGCGATATTGTGCCAATTCCAGTTTTGAACTACCGCAGACTTGTTACATAGTTTTCAACTTAGCGGAAGACCCAACGTGACTGACAGATAAGCCGACGTTAATCGCAGGTCTAATTGCGCGATAAAAGAGCTCTGTTTCCAAATAGATTTGTCCATCAGTAATGGGGATCACATTGGTGGGAATATAGGCCGATACGTCTCCAGCTTGTGTTTCAATGACGGGTAAGGCGGTCAAGCTACCTGCGCCTGTCTGGTTCGATCGTTTAGCCGTTCTTTCTAAGAGACGGGAATGTAAATAGAAAACATCCCCTAGGAAAGCCTCACGACCTGGTGGTCAGCGTAACAATAATGACATTTGTCGATATGCTACCGCCTGTTTACTAAGATCATCATAGATTATTAATGCGTGCATTCTATTATCACAGAAATATTCCCCCATGGCACACCCAGAATATGGGGCCAAAAATTGTAGAGGAGTAGGATCCGAAGCGATGGCTGCTACAAGAATCGAATATTCCAAAGCATTCGTTTCTGATAGAATTTGAACTAATTGTGCCACAGTTGAGCGTTTCTGTCCAATCGCTACATAGACACAATACAATGTCTCACTCTCAGAGGTGGCCCTTGAGTTCAGTTGCTTTTGGATTAATATGGTATCGATAGCAAAAATAGTTTTTCCAGTTTGTCGGTCCCCGATTATAAGTTCGCGTTGACCACGACCTATAGGAACCAGGCTATCTACCGCTTTTAAACCTGTTTGCATAGGCTCGTGCACATATTTACGTTCAATAATACCAGGGGCTTTCACTTCGACACCTCTTCGCTCGTGATCGCTTAGAGCCCCCCTTCCATCAATAGATACTCCCAAGCCATCGACCACACGCCCTAACATAGCCTTTCCCGTAGGAACATCCACAATAGATCCAGTGCACTTGACAAGATCTCCTTCTTTAATAGCAGTATCACTACCAAAGACAACAATCCCTACATTCTCATTCTCAAGATTCAAGGCTATTCCTTTCACATCGCTGGCAAATTCAACCATTTCCCTTGCTTGAATCTCATTCAATCCATAAACACGTGCAATTCCATCTCCAACCGAGACCACTCGACCGATCTCATACACTTGAAAATTGGTGTAAAAGTTGCTAATTCGACTTTCTAATAGACTTGTTAGTTCCGCAGCTCGTGGAGAAAGTTCCATAATTCAATTAAAGATAGATAGAAGGGAGAATGCCACTTTAGAAAAAAAGAAAAATCATAAGGAAACATTATGAAAAGCAAAATCTATCTAAAGAGAGAAGTCTATTAGATAATTAATAAAAAAAAAAGAGCCAAAGAAGGAAGAGAGATTCCAAAGCTGGAATTCGAATTAGAACAGAAAAGAAATTGAAATGATGATGATAAAAAGTGAAAAAAGAGTGGATAGCTAGCGCAAGGAAATGGCAAAGGGATATCCTTTTCCCTGAGAAAAAAGAGAAACCTCCTGATTAAATACTAAATAAAGTACATATACTTTAAAAAATATATATATACAATAATCACATTATATATGATACTCCGCACTTTATGGGTTTTGGCACAAGTAGGCCTAGGCCAAGACAAGACACCTTCCTTCACTCTGCAATAGGCCGACGACTCTTCTCTTCATAAGTAGGCTTGGCGCAATGCTTAGTCGATTTTCAAAGCTGGAAAAGATGCAAGAAGACTGACGAGGCACTGGAGTGAAGTGATTCCCAGGTGGGAATGATGAACGGAGTTTGACTACTATGCTCATTCTATCAGCTTGGAATAGGTATAAGAGAAAAGAGCTATCAATCAAGTCAAAGCATAAGTTATAGCCTTTTCTCTCTGGCATCTTTTTATGGTTATGCAATGCAGCCTTTTTTGAAAGTGTTCGATAGCAAATCTTTTAGAGTTACCAGCCGGCATCCTCTTGTTAGAGGCTTTCTTTGCGCAGGACCCCCTTTCTTCTCAGAAGAGTTAGGGAAGGCAAAGGAAGAAAGCCGGGCAGGTGCTTTAAGAAGGTGCTAGTTGACTCCCCATAGGCAGAAGATTCCTATACAGTTGGGGTCCCTTAGAGCGAGTTCCATTCTTTCAGCCCTGAATGTGTTTCCTTCTGCCTCCCCAATTCAACAATAGGATTCTATCTTCTAGTTAAGCAAGATCTTAGTCATTTCGCCTTTGTGTGATAACTCTATCTTTCTGGAAGCTTCCTCCCCTCTCTCTTTATGCACTTGCCTTGAAGGCTTAGGTGTCCGTAGGTAAGCATCCGCTGCTTACCGATTAATAGAGCCAGCTCCACGTCCGAGCCTTAGAATAGAACACGACATTTGAATTCTAGCGCACTAGCCTTAGCTATACTCCTGCTTCAAGTGCTGATTTGAATTTCTTAGTTGAAGGAGTGAGAATAGGCCTAAGGGAATAATCAATCCCGGGGTTCCTTTTGTCTCACCATTGGCTTCATTGGGATCATTTTCTAAGTACAGGAAGCACAGAGGTTGCTAGTAGTTTTTTCTAAGTCCCTCCGTAGTCCAGTCCTTGAGTTCTTTCTTTGGAAGTAGTGAATGTGGTAAGAGGTGTATAACTATTACCCTTTCCTTTAGTCATGAAAGGGCTATTTCCCCTACCTTTCTTTCTAGGCGCAGGATTTCATTCCCCTAGTGCTTTCTGTCCTTCTGAGGGGTGAAAGCGAGATTGAATGCTCTAAGCTGAGTGTAAGGGTAAGGTCGAGATAGTCTTGGCAATTCATCTACCTTGTTTGTGAGGTATTATAAATATAATTCACATTATTATATTAGGTAATAATTGCCTTATTTCTGTCTTGTAGTACTGTCGGTCTAAGGAGAGGAATGGAAGTAGTCGTCTTGCTTCTTTTCTTTGGATCTGCTTATGTCTCTACTTCACTTGATTCTCATGCCAGTGGACTTCATTCTCTGTTTTTGTCCTTATTAGCTTGATTTCATAAGTGAGAATGAAGTTGGAATTGAATAGATAGTGAGAAAAAATGCCTTTCGTGATTCAAGTAGTAAGCTCGGATTCATAATTGAGAAATAAATCTTCCAAGCGCAGCTTTAGCTGAACCTATTATAGGGTAGGCTTTTTGGATAGATTCACTTAAGGTGATGAAGGCCCACATATTTCAAATCTTAGCTCCCCTAAACGAAAAAGCGGGATACTTAGCTGAAAGGGTGAACAAGGCCGGACGCCTTCAAAGGTTGCTCCAGTCGCCTGAAGCCTTGTGGATTGATTGTGGGGGATTTAGGCGTGTCATGCCAACCATCTTCCATTTCCTGGATAATCATTCCCAGATAATGCTTGCCGCAGGGGCTACCCCTATCTTCGCGCATACTACCTTGGTTGTTTGGGAGTTGAATCAGAAGTATCGAATGAAAGGTTCTTTCCAAGACCATCTGCTGTGCCGGGCGAGATTCTATCTTTTCCTTGTAGTCCACGAGATTTGACTCTGGGGAAGCTCATTCCTAGTATGGATCATAACTTATACAAAGGATAGTCTCTGTAAGAAGGACCAAAGCGCACTGAAAGAACCTACCGATTCTTGCCAGTCATAACAACCAAAACGGGTTAGCCTTCGTTTGCCCCATTGGCGAAGTCATAAGTTGTGGTGAATCCGTGTCGCTACTATAATAGTTCAATTGAGAATAGAGAGAAGAGCAGGCCGATTTCCTTTACTTTATTATTAAACTTAAACAAAGAATCGTTTGACTTTGAATGCTGAAACCTTGAAAGCAAGGAAGGGCCTCTTTCCATCCATAGAATCTCTTCCTTATGCTAGCACTTTCAGCTATCTTTCTTAACCTGCTTCTATCAAAGTAGCTTGTAAACTCCGACCATCATCTCAGTGAAGTAGCCCATGGGTATGGGATACGAACGATTAAGAGTTCTTGCTTAAAAGAAAGGTACGTACTAACTGAGAGTGGAATCTATCCTGACTTTCAAGTAGCACTTGATTGAGGGATGAACCCCGAGTCCGTACTTTCCGGTACTATGCCTACTCCCCTTTCCTCTTTCAAGTTGGTTGAACTCTTTCTAAGGCAAAAAGGCCAAGTGTGTTCCACGAGTGCTCTGTCTTCGAAAAGGCAGAATGCTGTTATAGAATCCGCTATTTTACGAATAGAATAAGCTTTGTGTCCCAACCAGATGCCATGGGGCGATAAGTGGTGCTTTATCTAAACTAGGCAGGAGAAGTTGGCTAACTTTCCTACTGTGATAGCATCTCTGAACGGCAGGTACCCACAACCACCGTAACGAAGGAATGAATCTATTAAGTGGGAAAGAGCTCTCGTAAGGCCTTTCTCATCCCTTGCTTATGCTGAATCGAGATTTTATTGGTCTTCTTTGACCCGCGGGTGCGAATCGGTAGCTGTGAAACTAGCTCTGGCTTGATGACTGCTTTACTTTTAGCTTTTTCCTAGAGCATAGAAGGAGTTGATCCTGGTCGAGGTAAATGGATTTAGGAATTCATACCCGGTTCAAGGGAAAAGGCAAGGAACTTTCAACAGGCATGGTACGAGAGGAAAGAGACCAACCTTAGGCCTCTTCAGCTAATAGATGCGTCAAAGACCGTTGCCAGCTATTGCTAGTCGCAAACAAGCCCTTCCCTTCTGGGCTAGGAGTGAAATGCCCTCGATCGACTCGGGGCTAAGAGCCCTAATGAAGAAAATGAATTTTCCAAAGATTGCCTACTTAATCCGGTACTTTCTTCTTCCCAAAAAATAGGAAGGTTTTGTCTGGATTTCTTACTATCTTCGGTACTGCTTTTGTTTTGAGAATAATGAATCTCAAGTTTCATCCTCGGGTTTGGTAGGGGGCGTAGGAACGAATTGCGCTCTTAGTTATCTTAGGAGCGAAGGTACGAGATAAAAAGGGGAGTTTCCCTCGACTAAGCAGTTTCCACTAGACCTTTGTCTAATAATTTAGTTGTTCCCAGAGGAATTCAATCTGGACAGCTAGAAAAGGAGAGGGGCGGTGTGTACTCGGCACTGGAAGGAATTCACCTCCCTATGCCTGACCAACGATTACTAGCGACTTAGGGTTCATGCAGGCGAGTTGAAGCCTGAAATTCAAACTGTGGAACGGTTTTTTGGAGATAGCTCACCCTAGCAGCGGAATTGAATCAGAAAAGTAAGACAAAATAGGCTCTTACTGCTCTAGAAAGAACTTCCCTTGAATCTACTGCTATTGATATTAGCTCAGGGACTTCGGTGCCTTAAGTGGAATAGGGCATTTCTTTCTCATTCTAGCTGCAACGCTCCTTTCTTATTCTTTTTTTCTCTCTCTGAAGTGAGTGAAGTCAAGCTAGCCTCAGCAAATCGGACATAAGCAATAGACCTAAATCCCCGTCCATTTAGAAAGTGGACAGCGATTCTCTTCCAGTGCTTTAATGTTGAGTTCAAAGAGTAACCTATAAGATAAAATGGTAGGAATACCCGAAACCTAGCTCTATCGAAACTTACCTCAGTGACTTTCACTTCCTATCGGCTTCGGACCGAAAGAGAGTGAGATGGAATCTAGAAGAGATAAGGCATTAGGCAATCTTTCTAAAATTTCAGTTATCGATTGACTCATATTCCCACTTCTTAGGAGTGAAAGGCTGGTCTTGAAGAGCCTAGGTTTACTCATGACTTAGTGTGCAAGATCGGCTCTCATCTTTCAACAATGTTCTAAGAGTGGGATTTATGCTTTTCTCGATTTCCCACCAAGTCCTTAGATCCCTAGTCTTAGAGCTAAAGGAAGTCCTCTAACTAATCTAATCCACTGAAGGAGAAGGCGGAGTTCTCTTTCCTCTGCTATCAATAATAAGGAATACCAGGCTGCAGTCGCCTTTTTGAATTGGCTATGCCGAAAGCGAGATCGTCTAGTTCTACTGGATGGGCATAGGACCTTTTAACAACTCCTATGCATTTTCTTCCTACTATCATGTAGTAATGGCATAAACGTCCCCTACTGGAACCAGTCTTTATCCAATCCCTTTCTTGCCTCTTGAATCATCGTATTTCCTGATACATTCTAAGTAGCAGCTCGGTCCGAGATATAATAGAAAGTTTGAGCTCAGTTCTTTCTTTCTTTGAAGGCCTTTGAAAGCCCTAAGATATATAGTTATAATGGAACTACCGTCTATTGTATAGGGCTACTATATTCATGGGTACTCGTCTACTAATGCCTAGCTACATCGGATTGACTACTACCCCGAGAACATCGCTTCGATATCATCTAAAGAGTCAATATTGATGGGCCTATCAATTTTTCGAGTTCCCCAATCTTCTTTCTTCCCCTTACCTAAGATAGAAGGAGAAAGCAGCTCGTCAGGGAGTGGATGACCAAGCACAACATAGTCGGTGTCGGTATAGTCAGACTTATTATTACGGATAATGGGGTCCATATGCATCCTAGCGTAGGCAGCAGCCGCTACCGCCATCTGGACCGCAGCCTTCCTCTGGGGGCGCGATTTTTCTATTGTCGGGCCAGTGTAGCTACGGTAGGTAGCGAGGTTGGTGTTTTCTTTAAGCTCTACACCGTGCTAGAACTCCTCATAAGATAGAATCAATTCTTTCCACCTTCCTTAAGAAATGCATTTCATAATCCTTGTTAGGGCCGCATACCTCACCAGTATAGGCCTCATACACCTTAATCACGTTTTGTATCCTTCCAGACCAATCTTTCATCAATTTCCGGTTAACCGTGCTAGGTATACCCTCATGTAAGAACTCTAACAGGTCCGTACTAGAAAAGACTCAGTCAAGGTCAAAAACACCTGCGCGGATACTGTTCGGTCTAAAAAAGGATTTCCCCTCTCTAAAATCGTCGAAAAGGGCTCCGCCACGATAGATTGCCAAAGAGGAGCAATCATCCACTTTGTGGGAACGAATCTGCCTCATAGGATGGCGCCTGTCTTCCATCCAGGACTATGTGCCGATATCGCAAGAATTTGATCCTTTGCCTAATTGACCTGCCAAAGGGAACTCATAGAAATAGTAAGTGTGCACCATACCTACTCCCTCAGTAAAGAAGAAGACATTTACCTCTATTTCGATTTTTCTAAGGACATGCAAAATTGATTTGTCCCCGATATCTCTTAGGGCATTGACACCCTGTCGATCGACTCTTGCCTTGTGTTAGTTAGCGGGTAAATACAATATTTCAATGTCTGTTCTACAACGCTTAGCTGGTGCAGGCTATCGTCTTCTCTCCCCTTTGATGTCTACTCAATCTAAACGTTGGGAACAACTGAAAGCGGCTGCTTCTAAAACCTATAGTTCACATCGATTACCCTTAGAATTTAGGTTGGGTAGGGGAAAGCCTCTCAATCCCTATTTGAAGGCGAAGATGATCGATTCTCTTTTTCGAAGGGAATTAAAGCCTAAGGAGATAGGGCTCTTTCCAGACGAGCTGGTGTTCGATGGTGAACGAGAGATAGAGGAGCGCACTCTTCTAGGCCAATGGGTAGATCAGTGGTTGTGATGGCTTTCTTGGTATCACACCTCGGCATGGTCGGGCATAGGGCCACGGACATAAGTCGCGCCCCCGCCGGCTATCTTTGATTGTCTTGGTCGGAAAATTGGGGTCTTTTAAGCGGGTTGTCTCCTCTCTGATGATCTTTTCTAAAATAAGTAATGAAAGGGAAGCCCGGGGTCAAAGCGCGTTCATTGTTGACTATATAGCTTTCTAGAGCAGAGATCTTGCAACGCATTCTAGGCATAGATCATTGGTATTGGATGTATCGTTAGGTTGTGCCGAGTCAAATCTGCTCCTTTTTGTTCCATTGCAAAAAAGAGATCCCTTCCCCTCGCTTTCAAAAATGATGAATATGAATTCCAGGAGGCTGCAGGTACTATGGATCCTCTGACACCCAATCGGGTTGCCTTCCCAGGTCTCGCCGGTGTTGCCTGTAGGTCGTGATGTGCCTTGAGATGGCCGTCTCCTGTCCCCCTTCCAGTAGGCTACCCGCTCCTCGGTCGTCGCTCTGCTGCGTCTGGCCCGTCCTCTAGGCACCTTTGGAAGGCAGGGAGTGTGACAACATACACGCTTCCCTTTACTCCATAGGGCCTTCTCATCAGTTGGAGGGTTTGGTGGCCCGAAATTGACTTGGCTTCGCCAAAAGGCCTCATCTCTAAAAGCCTGGCTCGCGAGGTGTCCCTCTCGCAGTAGGGTTCCAACCCTTGCCTCGCTCTTGTGACATGTTATGTTTCCCCTTTCTATTCCCAAGTAAAGGGTGAGTCCCATGCATTAGTTTGTGGATCGCGGTCTCAGACACTAATCCCTACAGGTGCCCGTAGTAGGCCGGCCGCCCTACCTAAACCAATCATCATATCGGTCCCTAGGCCCCATTGCTGGAAATGCTTGGCTTCAAAACCATACGTGGAGCTTCCGCCTCATACGGCTCCTCTAGGAATGGAGGTAGGCCCAGCCCAGGCTTGTGCGGTTAAGGTTGTTGTACACGACCTCATAAGAAAAAAATGAAAAAACTATGTTTCCAGCTTCTGGTTTTGACATAAAGAAATAAGTAATAACGAAGGGGACATTTTCAAATTATCTCCTAGCTAATGGAACAAGAAAGACATGGATGGTTTACTCATGTAAACCAATAAAAAAACGAGAAAATAAATATAAAAAGAAAAAATCAAAGTCGAGTCTTATGTCGGGTTTTCTCAAAATCCTTGAGAAACTTATTGAATTTCTGAAAGAGTTTTCATAATGCTATACTTCAATTAAAGATTGAGTCAAAGGAGAATTCCGTTTTACAAAACAAAAAATCTTTCTTAAGAACCTAGGCGACTTGCTTTAAAGTGGCGCCTTACTTTTTTGAATATGAAAAGAGACCAGGCAGCTTTTAGATGAAAGAAAGAAGGACTTTCCTTGTAGGAATAGCTTTCTAAACTATTTTAAATAATATGAGACCGCCAAGGCCTCCCAAAAGATTTTGACAGAAGAAGATTCCAACAAACAAACCTTTGTATAAGCCGGTTATCATCTACGTAACCGCAAACTTGCTTTCTTCAAGGGGACTGAAGCGAAGTCCCTCCTCAAAAGGAAAGAGGGACGA
Source organism: Nicotiana noctiflora (assembly GCA_032618575.1). NCBI lineage: Eukaryota > Viridiplantae > Streptophyta > Magnoliopsida > Solanales > Solanaceae > Nicotiana > Nicotiana noctiflora. Next base: position 327,713 of record JASVEL010004394.1, read on the forward strand.
GCGGAATGGCTTCGGTATCGGTAAGCATTCCCCCTCCAGGCTCAGTTTGGGCTTTCCAGTCTCGTTCCCATTTAAGTGCACGAGATAAGGAAAACGAGATATCAAGCGAGAAGGCAATGACAGTGAGGGAGAGGCAAGTAGTCAGAAGTAGGAAGCATAGGAAAGAGCAGTAAGAGCAAGAGCAATCCGCAAAGCAACTGGTTGAAGCATGGTAAGGGGAGAATACTTTGAATGAATGTTGAATGGGAACTGGGATAGGAACTGCTACCGGCGGATCTTTGCCTAGAACCGAAGCTGACCTTTAGCTAGCCGACCATGTGCCAGAAGTCTATACTAGCATTTCAATAGGTCAAGCAAATCCGCTGGCAAGCCTGTAGGCTATTGGCTTCTTCCTATAACCCTGTTCGGGAAAGCTATTGATTCCATTACCGAACCAAAAAAGATTATTGTCACGCCCCAAATCGAGGACATGACCGGCGCCTGACCGGGTTGCCCCAGTCAAGCGGACCCTGGGTGCCTTTCATTCCCACGCGTTACCCCTGTGTTGATTGTTTCTCATTAACCAAATATCTTACTAACCATGAATGATTTCACATTAAACAATTAGAACCATACAAGTGATTCATTAACAAGTTTGCAGTTTTTACAACGCCCGACATAACATAATGTATACATAATACTGGAGTCCCACAGTTTACAAGTCTACAGAGCCTCTAGGATACAAAAAAGGGGATATAATACTTGCCGGTAACAAGGCTCCCGCTATACCTTACAAAACAAAAATGAAATCTAAACAAAAGTGGCATGAACCACACAGGGCCCCGAGGAAGAAAGGGCTCACCAAAACGGGCAGTGGAAGGAGAAGGATACTACTGCTAATGAGCTGAGGTGCCTGCTACTGATCCACCTACAATCATAACACGAATGTAGCGTCCCCGGTAAAAGGGACGTCAATACACTTGAATTGTACTGGCATGTATGGACAAACTTTGTCCCAAGTAAACTCAAGCCATTGAATTACATCAACAATTAATTAAGCCAGCCAACCATGTTTCCACATTTTCCTCATTTCAAATAATTCTCAACACAAAGCACTTTCTACGATCAACCAATTTTAACAATAACCAATCAATCACGTAAAGCACAAGTAGTCAAACAAAGGGGCAATCAGTGCCCCACAGGTTGCAAACTCTCCTGCTGTCTCCTTTCACAATTTCACATTATTGATTTTTGTATCAATTTTCAATAGCGATTTCGATCGCTTTCCATCCTTATTGCCCCCGACCACCCTTATTACCTCGGCCACCCTTATCACCCCAACCCACACCTTATTTCCCCACGTTGCGGCGCGCAACACGACCCCGCCTTACAGTTGAAAACACAACAATTTCAAACAGCAGATAAGGTACTACACACAATTTCAACAAGTTCAAATAAGCCACTTACACATTGTTTCATGTTCTCAATTTCTTCTCAAGCCAATATCAAAACCAAGTTACAAGTATTCCAAAATCGAAAATGCCCACATAATCATGTTCAACAATTTACCACAATTAAGGTGTTTCAAATTCCATCCACAATAAGCCAAATATGCCATCACAATGGTTGTTCCCAATTCTTTACCAATCTCGATTACCTTTTTTTATCTTTCAATTCATATTTCATAACACACCACACGTAGTTCAACATCAATCGAATGCTCAACAAGGAAATCAAAGAATTACGTAAAATTTCTCAATTTGACACATGCCAAAACAATTCGCACACATTTGGGCGATTTCACAAGAATCAAAATTTGCCATACATACCTGGTGATGAGTTTTCTTCCGTTAACTTCCTACTTTATGCTTACCCACGCTATCTTACTCTTGCCAACCTTGTTCTTGAAGACTCTTACTTCTACTCACTTCTTTTTACTAAAAATCAAGTTCAATAATCATGCATGAGTGTAAAAATTCTATTTTCAAAAGCTATTATATGCAAACCTCTCTTTACCCAATTAAAACTGAAAGTCAAAGAAAATAGTTAGGGTTTTTACCTTGAAAAGATTGGGGAAGTTGAATCCTTGCCCTAAGATCCCTTGGAATTAAGATAGTTGGAACAATCTTTGAAGATGAAAGATTTCTCTCTCTAAAAACCCTCTCTTCTCTCTCTAATTTTGGTAAGATGATATGATAAAATGAAGAAGAAGTGTGTTATATTAAAGAAGAGATCGGGTCAAAATGTTACAAAAATCTGGGCCGGGGTGAATTATACGATGCACTATGCGACCGCAGAATTAACATGCGGTCCGCAGAGTGACCGCAAAATGGCCTCAAAATTACGCAGGTTCTGTTATAGAATGCGGCCAGAATGCGGTCCGCATGCTTGATCTGCGATCGCAAAGTGCACCGCAGATTTGACATGCGATCGCATATCGACCGCACTTTCAACACGATTTTGGGAAACTCTCTGGAATGATTTGCGGCAAGAATGCGGTCCGCATGTCAGGTTTGCGATCGCATTCCTAACACATTATTCGGACCATGACACCATAGCTACTAGGTTTTATGCACAAATATTTTACGGGGCCTTACAATTATTCCCTTAGTTCTACCTACCACCCTTTCACACTGTTTAAGGGGCAGCATCTATTGAGAGTGGATTTCAGGTGTTTAGATATTTCAAGCATAAGCAGTAGTTGAACCAGCATAATGAAAAAGCTAGCAAAAGGGCAGGCCCAGAGTCGGATTCGGCCAAATAAACAGAATGGCAAGCTTCATTACCATTCGAAAAATCCCATCGGTTCGAAACTAAATCCTAAACTTCGGAGTGGCAAGTAGCAGAAAGAGAAAGTCCAACTTAGGCCTCAGGCTTGAGAAGGGTCATCGTTCCCGGCTGTCCCATGTTTGTTGTATTTCTGCACTGCAGGGGGAGCCCAACCCCGCTAACGCCGTGTTTTAGGGTTACAACGAGCTGGCCTCTGAGAGACTAAGTTGAGAATAGCGCTCGCTATCTTTCCAGCCATAGGCATATCTGCTTACTTATCTAGGATCAAGGGCTCTTTACTAATATAATATCATATGGGACACTTCCTTGAAGAAAGCCGTACTCCCATCAGCTTTCAAGTAGATAAAGAAGTTAAGGCTAGTGACATCAGCTATCGGCTATTGGCCTTTGTGAAAGCTCCTCCTCAATATGTTTGATCCCTTTCCAAGCCTTCCTCTTCGTCAATGATTATGGGTCGCTCCTGTCCTTTAGTTCGATACACTACTCTAAGGCCAGTTGCCTATACAGCATCTTTACTTTCTAGTAGAGTCCACTTTGGTTATCGCTACACCCTCTCTAGACAAACGATTTGATTCAAGCCACTCCACCACTGGTACAATAGCACCCTGCCTTAATAATCGCATAGGCACCCGGGCTTGACAAGTTCAAGCAAAACCGTAGAGAGAGCGGGCTACACCTAGCTTAGCCTATCCAATATCCAATTCAAAAAGAGCTTTTTTGCTGATTTTCCTCTCTCTGTATAAAGTCAGTCCCAGTGTTGGGCAGAGCCCATTGTCAAAGGATCGTTTCGCTGGAATGCTTGCTTGAATATAGCTACTCCCATTAAAAGGAATTTTGCACTCTATACGGTATGGCTACAAACCGAATGAAGAAGTCGGAAGCAGTTCATCGCCTGTGGGAGCTTGCTGATAGTGAGGAAGCCATAATCTATCTATCGGATTGCCTATTTGTCTATCTGTCTGGTGAAGAGAGAATGGAAGAGACTCTCAATAGGGCAAGCACAAAATACCTCGTTCGAGTCCCCGGACGAAGGTGAGACCAACCTTATTATGATTAGCGAAGTCCTTTCCAACTCCGTCGAATGGTTTCACTCCTCTTTTCCCCTTCTGTCAGTTCCTTGTCAGTCAGTCGACTCCCCTCCCTCAAAAGATTGTCGAACTTCACGGTTATTCATCCATATATGGGTAATCTCCGGCGGTCAGAGAAGAAAGGATCTCCATGAAAGCAGGAGGTCTTAAACATTAGTCTGTCTTCAAATGCGGGAAGGGTAGACATTCAGTTCGATGAGGGCAGGTTCCTACACATTAATTTTAATTGATTGATTGGGAAAGCTGGTTCCGTAGCATTAGAAGCTTAAGTATCCGGAAAGAAGGAGGAATGAGGATGTGGAAAAGAAGAGACGGTCTTAGACCTTATCTTAGCTGTTTAAATAAAGCAGGGGCTAGGTCTCTGTCCCCGGATTCACTGATTCAAGGGTTTTAGATGGGATGGACAGAAGAGTTTGAACGGGCGAGTGACTTTAGGGTTCCACAGGTTCCAAAGGCTAAAAGCCGGAGTAGTTGATCCAGTAGTTCTAAATATAGATAGAAGAATCCCGAATGAACAAGCATCCACAAATGTCGATTCATTCAAGCAAGAGAGTGCAACAATCCTTTCCTTTGACACTGGTCCCGTAAACGAGTGAAAAATACCTTGTACAGTTTCCCCTTTCCCTTTCAGCCAGTCCAAGAGTTCAGTTCACTCGAAAGCGGGTAGCCATTAAGGAAAGCGGCTGTTGGATATTTGGTTTTAACCGGTTGCCCCACCCCTTATAGTAAGTACTGGTGAGAGGGAAAGAGCGCTCCTGCCCTTTACCCAAACAGTACAAGAATGGCAATCCACCTATTGGTGTGCTGCTGCCCTCAACCGACCTGATCGTCCCAATCCGGTTGTCCTCACTAAGAACAGATCCACAATCTCTTATCTAATGAATATGAAATTGCTATATAATATTCCTTTGCCTAGCTGCCCATTGCTAGAACTTCCAGCGCTAAGGTGGTTGGTGTGGTAAGGCAAGCAACTCCTCTTTCCGAAGAAGAGTGCCTGCCCGAGCTATCTTAAAGTAAAGCTCTCTAGGTTAGCTATAGGTAAAGTTCTCCCAGAGCCGGAGACACAGGCCGCTACTCCTTCAGAAACCGGGAATCCGCAAGGAAGGATAGGACACAGAATAAAGACCTAAAGTTGTTCGTCGGATGAAACCGAGAACCGAAAGATGTCTATCAAAGAGCGAGAGGGACTGACTAGACGGCTGTCAACCAGCTCTGAAGGTTGCAAAGCCTTTAGAGTGCCCCTGAACGGAAGGAAGGAAATATATTTAGAAATCTTTCCTAGCTACCGGGGAAGGGGAGAGGAGAACATAAGTAACCATCAAACTATAGAACCTCACCTCAAACAAAGGCCCTCGGAAGAGCCTGAAGTAGAGAAACCTACAAATAAATAAAAGAATACCTGTCAAAAGCTTCACCTCGGTAAACCTTTGGAATAAAGATCGTCGAGCCGCCGACAACTCCCAGGGTTCACTAAAACAGGGGATACTCCGCGAAAGACTATTGAGTGACCTGTCGAGCTGATCCGACACCAAGTGGGCCGCACCTCTGAGGACTCAATATGAAACAGAAAGGTGTTCCTTTAAGCCCTAAAGTCGTCCGCTTTCTCACCGGTCGCAGAAAGTCTTTTAAGAAAAAGGCTTCCCTAAATTTTCGTGGCATCCGGATCGGGATACCCCGGCACGACGAAGACTGGCCCCTTTGTTTCGGGGTACCGCCGTTGTCACGGAGCATGGGAAGGACGCGCGGCGATTACCCCGAAAACCTTCGCTTGCTTGGAGGCATCTGGAGGCTCACGCAGCACAACCGGCGAGCAGAGCCAAGCCCAACCATTACAGTCAGGAGACGCGTGGGCGTGACGTCCTGGAAGCGGACGTGTAAAGCATATCGCTTTTCGCATATCACTTATCCCGGTCACCCCTTCCATCCAGAGAAGGTAAGTTCAAAGCCTAATTATTTCCTTTTCTACTTATTCACATCCTCACTCGAATAAGACAAAAGCCTTCGAACTTACAGCCACTACCCCAAACATCTTTCTATGACACCCTGCCCGACATCGTCACGAGTAAGCCCCCTTTCTTTTTTTTATGTTTTTCAATCGCCTTTGTTTATTGTGAATCCGTTCGACATATATGCCTTCACTCGGGCCTCAAAAAAGCAGAGAAATGTTGAAGTGACGTCCAAGCCCGTGGTCGCAATGCCGCCTCCACGCAAGCCCTCGGTCACCGAGCCGACCTCGTCCGCTCGGAAGGACACAACCTTGGCCAGCCTTCCGAGTTCTACCCCCGCTACCACAAATATCACAGCCCATACACCGCTCGAGGGTACCTCCGCTCCCCAACTGAGCAAAATGGAGCAAATTCGGTTGAGGCCCGGGAGATGAGGGAAAGGAGAGAGAAGAAAAGGGAAGGTTCTGCTGAGACTCAAGTCCCCCTGCCGGAGCTCCCCGAACCTGAAGTGGAAGTCGAGGGGCTGCTCAGTGAGAAGAAGCGTCAAATGATTTGGACAGTTGTCGCGCTGGCGGAGCAGGGAGCCTACAGGGAAGGTTGGGGCAATGAGGAGCTAGACGAGTATCTGCAGAACCTCTACCCCATCGACTACATCTATCGCTGAACCAACTGAACATCCACTTGAAACGGCATAATCATCAGAACCGACTGCAGCTTCATTGACTGAATGAACTGGTGCCTATACCTTTCTAGGCTCCTGGTGCTGGCTGTAGCCGTGGGAGGTGGGGGCTCTACCAAAAAGCATGCAACGACACAATCAACAGGTGAGCCCTTACCCGCACTCCGAGCAGGTGGGTATCGACAGACACAACGACTTAATCAACCGGATCCACCGAAGCTATTTCCTCTAGACAGAATGAGGCTCCCGTTGAGAGATCTATTAGTGATTGGGCCACCCCTCCTGGCAAAGAAAGAAAGGCAGGTTCAGGCGATTGATCAAAAAAAGATTTCCTTCCCTTTCTTTATGACAGAGCAATTGAATGAAGCGGTGCGGGGCCTATAAGATTATGAATAAGCTATTTATTCTCCGTCCTTTTGAATAAAAAAACCTTCGGAATGATGGTAGTAGAGTAGTCGATCTGATCTCGCGCGCGGGCGGATAGAAATGCCTATAGATGAGGTAGGCGAGGGTAGCTTGCCGGCAAAAGGCGTGTATGGTAGTCTTTTGTTTGATGATAACGGGAAGGGCAATTGACTGCAACCTTTTTCGGCCTATTGGCTATTGGGTGGGGGCAACTGGAGGAAGACAGCACGGGGCAAAGCAAAGGGCAGAGCTTCAAGTGACTTGTTAGGGCTGTCGAAGAGCAAAGAAAAAAGTCACTCGAAGCTCCTCTCCTTAGAGTCAAGTGGCTTTCAGCTCCTCTGGCGCGCCCTAGCCGAGCGGTCCTCGCCTGCACAAGCAAGCAGATTAGCTCCCTCATTCTCTTATTGTGCCGGCAGGCCTGGGCGAACGAGGTAGGGTTAGATTAGATGGAGGAGGACTGCGAACGTCCGTCCCATGAAGCGCCAGGGAACCATGCATTCCTCCCGGGCTGGGCTCTCGCGTGTCCGGGATCCGATCAGATCTACCAGCGACCGGTTTACGGAACAAGGAGTTAAGCAAGGGCCAGGAGATTGATAAAAGAACCTGGCCGAAGTCAGTCTTGTGTTCAATTCCGCGGTTGGAAGGATTTCTTTCTGCCATCTGTCTTTCCCTTCTCTCTCTTCTCTTAGCAAAGGTAGGTTCAAGTCAAACTTTTTTTTGGCTTGCGGGCTCGGGGACTGCAGTCAGCTGCTTCCCTTGTAGTCGTCAGCTCGTTCTTGACAGATCCGATCGGGTGTTCATAATCTGGAGTAAAAGGATTCGAACCTTTGCATGCCGGTACCAAAAACCGATGCCTTACCACTTGGCTATACTCCATAGGCCTGTTTTGGACGGTAGGAACGGGGAGAGGGGGAAGGGAGAAGCAGGGCTCGAAGAACGAGCCGTGCAAGGACGCGGGGATATAGCAAGTAAGCAGCAAGGTTCTCCCCTTAGGACCGACTACAACAAGCTCGCGACTCTAATAGAAAGAAAGGGTAAGCTCTCTGCTCTATTTGCTTGCAATGCTATGCCTATCAAAGTTGGCGAAGGCTTCTGTAACCTTAGACTCGTTACGCTCTTCGACTGAACTCGTTGGCTCCGCGTCCACCGAAAGTCGGTAACCTTCGTCACCGTCAGCATTTGGTACTCTCTCGATAGCTTCAATAGTTCACTGAAAGCCTTTGGTGTAATAAACCGCAAGCCCTTCAGAAAGAAAGACATAATATAATAATGAATTAATTAATATTAATTAATAAAAAAATAAAAAAGGGTTGGTTAAGAACTATTGACTGTAAACCATAGCAGTTACAGTCACTCAATGGAGATGTTCGCCTTTGTTTGGAATGAAGATGGATGAACAGGCACTTGAGCCTGGAACTGATGAAATTCGGGGAAAACATGGAAGCGGTCACTATACTGGGGGGGCAAGACATGACCGCGACTTAAGAAAAAAGTACCCTTGAAAAGACTAAAGGAACGGGGGAATGACTACCTGTAATAAAGCACAGGCTAATACGAGCCGACCAGAAGAAGCAAGGCTTAGATTACCAGATCCTGGACACAATCTTCCTAGAGATGGAGAGCCCCTTGCCTCGCCTTTTTGCACCTATCCTTCTTGCTTGCTTACCTATAGCTCTCTTGTCTTAGTGACTCTTCCTCTTTTCTAGGTTTTTTTTCTGAGTGTTAAAACGATAGATTTTTCTTTTGCCAATGAATTGGATCCGCCCCGATTCGATCAATAATGGGATTCTTGGCTAGAGAAAGGTTCTGTGACATGGACGCCCAGCCCAACTCGGTCGGTCGGTTGGCCCACCTAACAGATGATGAGATTCTCGATCGATTTGATCGAATTTCAAAAAGTCTTTCTCACTATTCAGAACAGTGGAGCTTTCGATCAAGATCTTCTCGCCTCACCCGTTTGGGCTCTCGCTCGAATCGGAACCTTTATGCGTTGGTAGGCTTTCGACTCAATCTAATAGCCTACCTATCGGGCGCCAATAAAAGAGAAAGTTTTCGCATGGGCTCATCATCTGATGCAGAACCGATGCGAGAGGGAGAAGCGGGGATTGATAGCTTTCAAGAACCAGTGGAAAGGAAAGACTTCTTCCCTGCATTCCTTCCTTTCCAAAAAAAGAAAATTAGTTTGGGCTGGCATAGGCATAAAAGATTTGATTGAATGAATGCCACCTTGGTAGTTTTCAAACAAATCCAATGTTGGGCCAAGCCTTGCCAGCCGGTAATAGCCGAAGGCAAAAAAGGGGGAGATAGGGAAGAGGAGATTAAGGATAGTCACTCCACTCCATAGATAGTGCACACAGATTCTTCTTTCATTTTCCATTCCTTTCGGGTCGGAAACGCGGGCTGCTAGTGGGGCTGTGCCCATTCTCCCTCTTTTTCCGCTTTACAACCGGAATAAGGAACCTTAGAATTCACCCTACCTGTCGATGAAAAAATGGGATTTGAGAGGAGCTGAAAGCCACTTGACTCTAAGGAGAGGACCACCAGCTAGCGGATCAGAAAGATTTGTATGGAATGTCCTACTCCTGCCTGAGCTTTCCGATCAACCAATCCCCTATTTCAGGGACATCTGTGTTAGGTAGGCCCAGGGATCACTGATTAGTCGAATGAGCCCATCTCTCTGGCCTATCATTTGTTGGTCGATCCGGCTGGCGGCTCCTGCATCTCCTGCCTCTCTATGGGGGCCCCTTTTTTTAGACTAGTTTGCTGCTAGGAGTCCCTAGAGTCGAATTAATAATCAATAGAAGTCCCAATAGAAGTTTACTGACCTGGCTCTTCAATCGACGATCTACTGCTCCCTCTTAATAGCAGATGCCCATGCTTTGATTCGAAAGCCCTAGCCAGTGATGAATCCCCAGGTATTCAGTGTCTGGTTCGATAGGACCAGGAAGAGAGGACTCTTTTTTTCCTCCTCCCTTCAGTCCAGTTTGAACCCGTCCCAACAACGAACACCTTCCTACTGCAAGGTGAGGCTCTGCCCTTCCCCTAGAATCCACTCCGGGTCGGAGGAGCAACTAGTCAAACTTCTTGAGCAGCCGAGATATTGAACAACGAACATTTGAAACAATTCCTTGCCTCACCCTGAGATGAGAGGGAAGGTCGATTTGACTCGAATCCTGGACCTGATCTTGAATCCTACACCGGTTAATGATGCGATGGGGGAAGTTTTTCTTTTTTCATCAATGCTGGCCCAGTCGAGGCTCGTCCATGCCCAATCCCGATGGGCCTTCGATTTGCCCCTACCCTAGCTCTATAATCCACCCGTCTTCCCCAGTCCCTGAAAGCCCTCCGGGGGCCTAGCCCTCTTTCTCCACTCGAGTCTGAAGTTCAGCAGCTTTCATCGTTGACGAACACCTGCGCTAATAAGACAAAGAAATGGAGAGTCTATGCCTTGAATGAATCAGTAACAACGGATTAGTGGAATGAGGGATCAAGAGACGGATAGGGAGGGAATGGCCTATCAATCATTGGTTGACCTTCCCTTGAACCAGTCACGGAGCTCTCAACTGAGTTGTTTAGGTTCTGGAATTCCATCTCTAGTTGGGGGTTTCGATTCGAAAAAATGTGGTGCGGGTTCATCTCTCTCGACCAGTTCAGGTTCAAGGGAGGGTGATCGAGGGGACCCAGACTTTCGATCTCTTCTCTATGGCGGGAGCTTTCGTATCAAGAGTGTGTTGGGGAGGCCAGGGAAGATGGATTGGATCGAGAGGCGATGCTTATGCCTCTTCTTTATCGATAGGATTCCCATCATTTTCAGTCTACGGCGAAGGAGACAAGGGCGAGGCACCGAACATGTTCTACCCTCAACCTCCATCCGTCATTAGTAATCTCAATTCGCTTTTCCTATTCACTAGTACACTGCGCGCTACAACTAGCAGCCCCTTTACTAGGTTGGGAAAAGGCTAGCGCGCTAGCGCGCAACGGCTGATGAAAAGCCAGCAACTTGTTAGGAGTAAGTTTTGGCTTGCCCCTTTCCTCTTATTAGTCAGATAGGTTTTCCACCCTATACAAGGGGCTGCTTGCTGCTCGCCCCTATCTCTAAAGTGGCTTATGCACGGAACTTGTTACCACTAAACGACGAAGCCAGGAGCGGAAGGAGGGACTTGAACCCTCAACCTCAGCCTTGGCAAGGCTATGCTCTACCATTAAGCTATTTCCGCCAGCTAGGGTAGTGGCGAAGCACTACTGAGCAATTCACGTATCACTTGATACGGACGACTTCTGTTTTTCCGCCGGACCACAGTCTTGACCTCCGATCGAGCTACGAACACGAGTAGATAGGCGGTTAGGGGGGGAGAGGGCCGGCTGGGCCTGCCTTTTCAATCAATCTCCGGCCGCTCAGTGCCGCTATTGGTACGAGTTGTAAGGAGTCTTGGTCTCGAGTCAAGCTGGGGCGTCATTTCATTCTCGTAACGGGAATGAGTGCACCGCAAGACCAGACAAGTTGCTCCCTCGCCTCGCAGCGGCGGCATCTGTCTTTTAAGTCATTTCCTAAGACGGCTCCTCTTATTCTACGATAATCCAAGCTGCAGCGGCACCTCACGAACTTCTTACTGGGGCAGTACTATAATAGGCATTTGCGAGTGTTTGGATGCACGTGTTTTGTTCATATTCCTGCGCAGTTAAGAGCAAAATTGTCCCCAAGGCGACCACTTGTGTCTTTCTTGGATATGCTCAGTCCGGGTATATATATGCTATGACGTGAAATCCAAGAGAGTCGATGTATCCTTAATGCTCTCTTTAATAGGGTCGCCTCATATTTTCCTTAACCTAATTAATCAGCCCCGGGGGAGAATGATGATGGAGATGTATTGCGGCCTTCTCCTGTTCATCAACTCGAACCTCATTCTTCTGCAGTTGATGTTACGGATTAGCCTCACTCTTCAGGCCAGCAGCTTTGCTCAGCATTTTCTGCCGATTGTCAGCCTGTTCAGCTGACCTCAGAGGATTCCTGTCACCCGGCACAGCATGTTTATTCTCGGCGGCGATTACAGTCTCTTTCCCAGGGTCAGGCTACTCCAGAAGATCAGCAGTCTAGCCCAGTTGCTTCCCTTCCAGTCGCTTCCTCTAATTCTGGATCCCGCTCTCAGCTTCGTCGATCCTCTCAAGTTTCTTATCCTGTTGAAGGCTTATGAATCGTTTTCCCCAAAAGATCGAGCTTACCTCATCTCAGTTCAATCTTCTCATGAACCTGAATCATTTGCTGAAGCCTCCAATCATTCTTGCTGGAGAGATGCTATACAGGAAGAAATCAATGCCCAGGAAAAAAATAATAAGACTTAGTCTCATTGCCTGCAGGGAAAGAAGCCATTGGCTGCAAGTGGATTTACAAGATCAAGCATAAAGCAGATGGCTCGGTAGATAGATCCAAGGCTAGATTAGTAGCTAAAGGATTCCTTCAAGAATATTGAGTCGAACCCCTTTAGAGATAGGGAAAACATTTGCTTCAGGTTGCTAAACACCATTCGTGGCATTCTTGCCTTGGCTGCAATCAAAAGGTGGCCTTATTTCAATTTGACGTGAAGAATAGAATGCCTTTCAACAACATAAGGGAAGGGGGCAAGAATAAGTTTCTATTCAGCCTCCTCCAACTCCAGGCTTCTCTTCTCCTAGGAATCCTAACTTGGTATGCAAGCTCAAGAAAGCGATTTATGTTACGGCCTCCGGCAAGCTAAAGCAGGCACCAAGAGCTTGGTTTGAAAGGTGACAGCAGCATGTATAAGAGCCGAAATAGGAGTAGAGGAAGGAGCCGGTTTTCAAATAAGTAAATCGGATCATTCAATGTTTATAAGGAGGTCGACATCAGGTATTGTCCTTCTTCTGCTTTATGTGGATGACATTGCTTTCTCTAGTAATGACTTAGCTTCGATAAATGAGCTTAAGAGAAGATTAAGAACCCAGTTTTATATGAAAGATTTAGGAGACTCAAAGTCTCTTCTGGAGATTAAAGTGATGAGGTCGCAAAGAGTTTTGGAACCCAGTGCAAGTATTCATTGGATTTATTGTCAAAAGCTGGTCTTTCTGCATGCAAACCGGAATAAGATCTAAAATTAGCCTCAGATGCAGGAGAGCTATTGGATGACCCATCTACTTGCAAGGAGACTTGTTGGGACTCTTTTCTACCTGACTAATTATCGCCCAGACATTGCTTACACTTACAACATAGGAGGGAGTGATCAGCCGATTTTTATATGGACAAGCCGAGATCATCTCACTTAGAAGCTGCTTTTCGGATTCTGCGATACATCAAAACCTCACCGGGAAGAGGTTGATTCTTGTCTACGTCATCCTCTCTTCAGCTGTCTTGTTACTATTATACTGATTTCATTAAGGCAGTTGATTATTCTGATTGGATTTCGAACATCGTCCCCATGCCCAAGAGGGATGGACGTGTTCGCGTATGCATCTATTTTTTAAATCTCAATAAAGCATGTTCCCAAAGATGATTTTCCGCTGCCGAACATTGATTTGCTTGTGGACAAGACTATTGTGAAAGTATGCCTACTACTCTTTTCTGACGATTCGAAATTCTCGTCGTCGGCTTCCTCGAGGTAGAGTTCGTTTTGTAATAGGAGCCCCGTTGGGCTTTTACGGAGCTTGGCCTGCTTTCGCATTAACTCACCATTTGGTGATTTGGTTCGTAGCAGCCCAAGTATATCCAGGAGTTCCTTTTACACGCTACGCTATCCTCGGCGACGATATCGTCATCGGAGATGAGCGGGTGGCTGAGCGTTATCGCGAGCTAATTTCGCCACTGAATGTTCCATTTTCGTTAGAGAAATCGTTAGTATCGTCAGTTGGTGCTTTGGAGTTTGCTAAGCGGTTCTTCGTACGCGGAGTGACTAAGGACTTTTTTCCTGTCTCCTGTCACATGTTAAGATCCTTAGTTAGTTCCATATCCCTTGTTCCTGTAATGAGGGCTATTATGTCTAAGGATCTTCCATTGTCGTATCGTTTACGGGAAGCTGGGTACCGGGTGTATACTCGACGCACGGCGCCTCCTAGGAGACACTGGAATCGGCATTTCCTCGTCTTTCACTCACCGAACGGTGTGTGTCCTCTCCCCTTTTGGATCTGGTTAAGCGCAACCACTGGTAAACACTTAACCTCTTATCAACAAGGTATGGTGAGGGGACCTGATTAGGCTCTTGACCCCTCGATTCCCGAGAAACTCGGTGATCTCGAAGTTTTTCGAAGCCTGGTCAGAGTACGACTGGTTAGGGGGGCATGGGTTTTGTCCGAATGGATGAAGTCCATTCTCTCTTACTGGTCTTGGTATTACACTATCGCGGAGGAAAAAAATACTCCCATTAAGGCGCTACTTAGCCCGTAGGTTGTGCCACTGGTGACTAAGCATACAAATAAATTATATCATTTTTATAATAACTAATAACGGCGCAGTCTTCCGGTGTTACGACCTGGTGCTCTCTTGTGAAGAGCCAAAAGCTCTTGACGTAGGGAGGTTCGGTCCAGTCTGTTCACCTCAATTTGCGCCCTATTTGAGACTAAAGCAGGCGGGGTGGCGACCTCGTCTTAAGATAAGATATAGGCAATAAGACTTTAAGCGCACCTGAGCGCCTTTGCCCATAGAGAATACTGGGGACGAAAGTCTCTGGGGGGGGGTTCTATGGAGCAAGTCTCCCATTGCTTTCGCAAACCAGTGGGGACAACCCCCCCAAAAAAGGAGTTTTCCACGCGGCGATCTTTATTTGAAATATGAGCCGCTAAAATTTTTCCCTTTTGAATGTATTTACCCCTATGAACCTGATGCATACAAGTCTTTCTGTTTGTTGGAAGGCTTATACATAATACATAACCAAAGGAATGCTTATAGTGTATCCATTACCTGATAAAACGATCTTTTCCGGTAAAAAAAATGATCTTTCCCTTGTGTTCGGCTATAGCGGAAACCCCCAAATCTAGAGCTTATGGTCTTAAGTTCCAACCCAGTTCCAACAATGCACTTCTCGGCACATCATCGGTAGGGGAAAGCGGAACTGCTTGACGCTGTATACTAAATACAACAAGCCCGATTCGCATCATTATGCTCAATAAAAGGAATGAGGGAAGCTAAAATAAAAAATATTGGAAGGAAGGGAAAATTGGAAGATGAATCTTTTCCCCGGAGCTGGAACAACTTGTTCTTCCTGACCCGATTCAACGCCAAAAAATTTCTTGTCCCTACCATAAAGTATTCATATTTCCTGAAGAAAGCATCTGTTCCTTGATCTCTAAGATATTTCATAAAACTCTGTATGGATCCTCAATCACCAATCCTTGCATGAATATGGGTTGTGCTCGAGAGGCTATGAATCGATTGGACCTGCCAATCGAATGAATCGTAACACTCGTAATGATCGACTTTACGAAGATTCCATTTGATTCCGGAAGCTCGTAGCATTGGTCCGGCACAATTCCCAAACTTAAGAAGCTGGGGGCGTGCCCGCCGGCCCCTGACCTGCCTCCGATTACTGAAAGTGAATTCGTTTTCAATTATCCTAAGCCGGCCTATCATTCATTGGTTAGGGTTAGGGAAAAAAGCTAGCTGGAAGTAATCTCTTCTTCTCAGTGAAAGCTAAAGGCCCTGGTATAGTAGGAGTGTGGTGCGTGCTCTCTTTATTCTGTAGATGCGCTCCTGGGAAGGGAAGCCAGAATTTTTGATGTAGATCGATCAATCCCGCCCTGTTCAAGTGATCGCCCCGAGCCGAGCGAGATTGGAGACCGCCTTAATGATTGTTCGTAATGGGCCTACCATTTAACGTACGTATGTCATGTAGTTTTTGTTTTTGTACCTTTGCCGTCCCTCAGCCCCTCTCCCACCTTTTCTATCTATCATTAGAAGTAGGGCGGGTGGCGTACCTCACTGAGCTATCGATCGCGAAGCTATCGCCCGGTTCAACCAACCGTCCGTCCTGGTGCCTTTGCTACTGATTTGACCGCTTCTCATCGTTAATCCGGGTTCACCTTGGCCCTCGCCCCAGAGTTCTTATGAAGACTCTGGTGGTGCATGTGTATGATAGGGCCCCCCATAAGCGCCAAAGATCGGTGATGTTGTCATGATAAGTGTGGGAAGTCGATAGTGTACTCGATGATTGAAGGACCTATCGACTTGCATTAACTTCCCGTGGCTAGTAGGGGGAACTTTAATGTAATTGCGGATCCATTAGAAAAAACTTGGGGGTCGGCCTCCTGACTTCAATGCCTTTATTGAAGTGATGAGCTTTGAAGATATGATTTTCTCGTTTGGATTATTTGATTGGGCTTTCAATGACAGCAAATTGACTTGGAGCAATAATCAAACCGGTCAACATTGTATCTGGGCCAGACTAGATAGAATCCTTTTGAATGGGGACTGCCCGCTTCTATATAAAAGCCGTTTTGCTTCCACCAGAGTTGACCATTTGCCTAGAGTATCCTCTGATCACTCTCCTCTAGTAATCTTCTTAGAAGATTATAATACTCGCAGGCCTGGGGTCTTTCGTTTCCAAAGAATGTGGATTCGGCATTCTGATTTTCACATTGATCTCAACCATGCTCGGGAAATCCTTTTCAAGTCTTCTCCAGGAAGATTGACTCGACAAATAAAGCACTGAATTGGCGAACTATTTCAGAATATAGAAATGCCGAAAACGAAGAAGGCCAATTTGCTCTTGAACAGAGTTGGTCTGCTGATAAGAAAATTCCGTTAGATTCGGCCAAGAGTAACCTTGAAAAACTTCTGCTTTACGAAGAAAGATAGAGAATAAGCACCTTGAACCAAATTCAGAACTTGTCTCTGTATGGCAGGAAGCTCTCAATTTATTTCATACATTACTTTCTTCTCAAGGTTCGGTGCTTGAAGATGAGATCCTTGAGACCATCCCCTCTCTAGTCACAGAGGAAGATAATAAGATGCTTACGAGCCCTCCTAATATGGAAGAAGTTCAAAAGGTAATTTTGAGCATGTCGGCGCGCACTAACCCAAAAAAAGGTCTCCCCTATCCTTTAAAGCCTGATGGCTTTCCGGATTCTTTTTATATAGAAAATATTGTTGGGATTTCAAAAACTTCCAGCTGGTCACCTTATTTCTTCGCTGAAGGTGCGATCCCCCGTTCCATCAATGCTACTTTCCTTGCTTTGATTCCTAATATTTTTATCTAGGACTACCTCTATTTAAATCTAAAAAAAAAATTTCTCATCTTCTGGATAGAGTATAAAATAAAGTGGTAGGAGATGAAAGCATTGTTATCCAGTGGAGGGCGGCTTATTTTGCAAACATGTTCTTTTCTCGATGCCTATACACCTTCTTGCAGGGATTCCAGTTTCAAAGGGAGTTCTTGACCAGTTGGAAAAAATGTTAGCTAACTTTTGGTGAGGCGGTGATGAAGACAAAAGAAAGCTTCACTGGATATTTTTTGATACTATGTGCCTACCTATTCAGGAAGGGGCTTTGGGTCCTCCTACTACAAGACATTTTCAAGAGCTTTCAAAAGCTTTTCGTATGAAGTTTACCTGGTCAATAAGAGGGGGGTACTTTCAATGAGAAGAATATCAGAGAGCCAGGGGTGGAACCAGAAATCAGTGCTAGCTCCATTTCCAATCCACCATTTTGAGCCCTTAAGTATTGGTGGGGTTGCCTGAAAATAGAACTGATTTCACTCTAAGTCCTGACAACCAGGTTTGGAAGCAGCAAACCATAAGGGCTTTCAGATAGTTTCTTTTGAAAAAAGCAGTCCAAAGTATGACTCCCTCTTATTGACCAGGCCAACTCCTTTACTAGTTATTTCTCCAAAATCATAGATGTGCTTGACGCACATGGAAACTGCTTTTTCAATGATATCGAAGCATTTTTGCCTCACAGAGTGGTTTATGATATCAGGAATAGTGGTATATTCACATCTCATCAGGAGGACAGGGGGATATGGAAAAAGAATCGTAGTGAGTCATTTATTCTCAAAGCTGGTTGGGAATCGATAAGAAATCGAACGGGCATTCAAGCTTGGACTCAATTTGTCTGGGATAAAGCCATTCCTACAATAATTAGCATTTTTGCGTGGAAGCTCTTATTTGACTTTGTATGCGGGGATTTCAGAATCAGTTAAGGGAATAAATTCAGACGAAAGGTATAAGATTAGCAAGCAAATGCTTGTGCTGTTCGGAGCATGATAAATAAAGTATTGATCACCTCTTCATCAAGAGTGAGCTTGCTATGGAGGTTTGGAACCATTTTGATCGCCTTTTCAATATAAGATCCTTCCAAACGGATTCCATTCAGTCCCGGCGGTTTAACAGATCTCGCAGGAAATCCCAAGTTGGCTACGTCACGTCTATGCTTACTATTTTTTCAGTTTGGGAACTCTGGAAGGAAGGCAATAGCAGTAAATTAGAAAACCCAATATCTCAACCGGCTGCTATTATTCAACAAATTACGGACTGGCTGAAAGACTGTTCTCAGCTTCTTGACATCAGATCATCTTGGACGTTTACTGATTCTATTCTTCTGGATGCGCTCTACATTCATCAAGCTCGTAAACTCGCAATTGACTCCAAAATCATTGTTGATTGCTTCAATGAAAATAAAGAAGCCCCTAAAATTACCCATACCTAGACTCATGGTGGAGCTTCATTTCATCCAAATTCTCGGCTGGCCATTTCAAAATCGTCTATACATTTAGAGAAAACAACAAAGTGGCAGACTCTTTAGCAAACTTCGGCTGCGATTCTCAGTTTGACTATAGGTTTTCCTCTACAGCTGATCTTCCTCAACAAATTCAGGTTTTTTCTCTCAAAAAAGTGGGCTTATTGAATATCATATTGGTTTGGCTTTGTTCACTTTCATTTTATTAGCAGTAATGTTTTTGGCTGTCTTGTAGCTCTTTGTGAGCAGGTCTATGTACTTTTTTTTATGGGTAAGGTTTTGACATCCTCCCCCTTAACCCCCCGGCGGGGGGCAGATGGAGTATTGACGAAGATGCTTGGGACTGAACACATCCCCCTTTACTTAGTAGGGCTTAGGAACGATGTTGGCAAATGATTGTTGAATATAGTTACTCACCTCACAGCCCAATTTCCTCTGTGGGGTGTATACCGGCCGGGTTGCTGCCCGGAGGACCAAACCTGACTGCTGGGACAAGCTTGGTATACTGTCTTCCCTTTATCAGCAGGCGGTATAGTCGCATTGCAATTATTCCACCAGTACGGGTCACTTTATCCGGATGTAACAGTGTAGTAGCAACTGCAGACGGGGTCGGCATGAGACGTCGGTTCTTGATTAACATCCTTTTGCCACTATCTTTCTTTCCGAAAAATGCAGCCCCTACCATTAGTCGTCTATGGAGATCTGGGATTCGGTATTGAATCAATCCAACATTTCGTTCGGTCACTTCAGCAGTCATAAAAAAAACCTAATTCTATTGAGTTGATTCCATCTCCTTGACTTTGTTCACATTCAGTAGCAGCTTGCTGGTGTCCTTTCAGGTCAGGAACTCCTGCAATAGGCAGCTAGCCTATTGGAAAAAGACTACTCTCATCCCTCTCCCGAGGTAGCTACTTTTTTTTTCGTGCTTCTTAAGTCGATGTTGACCTGTATATAAGTCAGATGTTGGAAAGGGAAGCCCCCATAATATAAGCACTCTTTCAGTCAAGTAATGCCTTTAGAGCCTATAGTATAGCTGAGTAGCTAAGAGCTTCTGGTAATTTAAAAACGTAGGAATCGACTTGTTTTGCGTTAATGGGGCTTTGAGGGACGTCTTCTCTTTCCCTTATCAAGCAAGTCACACCTAATCGCCCTTGATGCCATCTTGATAACTGGACTGAATGTCTCATCATAGTCTATACCCTATTGCTGGTTGTAGCCTTTGGCTACCACGCGAGCCTTGTAGCGATCAATAGTCCCATCAGACTTTGACTTTCTCTTGTATAACCACTTGCGAGCCGATACACAAATTTCTAAATCAAAATTTAGCAGGAAAATGGGATGAAGCCCGCCAGAAAGCTTTTGACAAAATAAAGGACTCCATTCTAGTGCCTACAACGCCAGGAAGCCTTTATTACTATACCTATCAGTCACTGAAACCACTATGGGGTCTATGTTGGCTTAATACGATGAAGACAGACGGAAGTAAAGGGCCATATACTACCAACGTAAGAAAATGACTGACTACAAGACCAGGTATACCAATTTGGAGAAAACCTGCTTGGCTTTGGTTTGGGTAAGGCGGAAATTGAGGCATTACATGCTGTCTTACCCAGTACATTTAATAGCTTCCATGGACCTACAAAAAAAGTATTTGTTCGAGAAACCCGCCTTAACGTAACGGGAAGGACCGCAAGATGGTTACTGCTTCTGTCTGAATTCGACATCACGTATGTAACCAAAAAGGAAGGGCGATAGCAGAACACCTTGCACCCTATCAAGGAGGAACATGAGTTTAAGGATTGCTTCCCAGACGAGGAAATAGCTGTCACAGAAGAGGAGGGCATGGAAATTTGACTTTGATGGCACGACTAATCAAAATGGGTACGGAGTAGGGGCATTGCTGATTGCACCTGATGAATCGCACACCCCCATTGCCATTAAGCGGAACTTTTAAGGAACTAAGAATACCACAGAAGATGAAGCATGTATCCATGGATTAAAGACTGCCTTGACCCTGGGAATATAAGAAATCGAAGTATTTAGGGATTCGACGCTTATCATCTGCCAAACTCAAAAGAAATTAAAAACAAAATATGAAAAACTTTTGACATACCATGCTTATCTTGAAAAGCTCACTGAGCAATTCAAGAAAATCAGTTTCTCTCCACTACCCAGAGAAAAAATAAGTTCGCGGATGCATTGGCAACACTGGCCTCCATGATAAACATTCCTGAGGGAAAGTCCACCCAATCATGATAGAACAAAGAAGCAGCCCGGTGTATTGCAACCTAATAGAAATTTTTGAGTTGACTCCCGGCATGTTCAATAGTGATCTTTTGGCCATTGAAAGGGCACCCAACGGTAAACCATGGTTTACTGACATCAGGGAATATATTGAACACCAAACGTATCCCAAACATGCAACGGAAAATGATAAGAAGACAATCAGGAGGTTGGCAATGCAATTCGTTGCGCGGGGATGCGATTCGCCAAGCTGGGGCAAATCTTTCCCCTATCTCTAAAGGGGTTCGACTCAATACTCTTGTGTGTATCCTTTGGCCACCAATCTAGCCTTCAACCCCTCAACAGCTCCATCAGCTTTTTGTTGACTTTATAGACCCACTTGTAGCCCACTATTGATTTCCCTAGAGGAAGAGAGACTCAATCCCAAGTAGCAAACCATTCTAGTGCTACGATCTCTTTCTGCATAGAGCTGCCAGCAGGGTTGAGATATGGCCTCTGCAAAGGTATCAGGTTAAAAAAGATGGATGAAATTGCAAAAAAGACTCGTGGGAAGTAGACAGAGACTTAGTTGATACAAACCTATGAATAGGAAAACGAAGACGGGTGGATCTACGTACCCCGAGAATAGAAGCTAGAGAACCTAAGTCTGAAGAAGAGTCTTGGTTCGAAGTATAGGGAGAGAGGGAGACCACTGAATCAGTTGGCTCAGCTCTGAAAACTGAGTGACGAGAATCTGTCTTCACAAACCTGCGAAACTTCCCCTTAAGCTGATCAAGCTGCTGATCACTCTGGTCACCCGGATCTTGCTGACTCTATTAAATCGGAGAATTCTGATGCTGTCTCACATAAACTCCTCAATAGTTCCACTCCTCCCCTCTAAGGGGAGACAAGGGAACATAATGGCCCACCATCACAGGGA
This sequence comes from Nicotiana noctiflora, assembly GCA_032618575.1. Lineage (NCBI taxonomy): Eukaryota > Viridiplantae > Streptophyta > Magnoliopsida > Solanales > Solanaceae > Nicotiana > Nicotiana noctiflora. The sequence continues at coordinate 349,437 of JASVEL010004394.1, forward strand.
ATCTCAAAGCCCCGAGCTCCGTAGTAAGGCACATGTTCGAAAAAGGTGACATGTCGAGAAAGGTGGAATCGTCGTGTAGAAGGATCATTAACACTTGTAGCCCTTTTGAGAGAGGGGTACCCCAACCTCACTCAAGAAAACACATAGAGTGAGATGTAGGGCTCAGTTTGTCTTGTGCAGGAGATGGAATTTTAACAAAGCACGTGCATCCGAATACTCTGAGGTTTGAATAGTCATCTCTTTGAAAGAGAGTAAAACGCCCAAAGATAACGTGTAGAGGAGATCGCTCACCAATAATAGGAGCCATCGTCTTCTTACTCAGATAAGCGGCCATCATTAAATTGGCTTTACTAGGGATCCTATAATAGGGAACTTTCATTCCCAGTAGAAGTCCTCGAGCAACTTGCCTAATACTAATAAATAAGGGGAAGGCCCAACATTTTATATTAGTATAAGGAAGGCGCTAGCTAGCGCCCAACCTATACAAGGGCTTTCCACCTCCATTTGGTCGTGCTGCTATGATGTAACGTGCAGTCGTCCCAAGGCAGCAGGATGTATGGTATAGGGCCCCCTATTTTATCTCCCTTAAAGTCCTTTATGGATTTCGAGTCGGGAATAGAGCAGTGGCTTATTCGGCGCTATATCACAATTCATTCTCGGGCATAGCTGTTCACGAAAGGTGGCATGGGACATCTGTCAGCGGCGGGAGTCTTACATCCGAGCGAGAGGTCAGACCAATCCCATTCATCCTGGTCTGATCCGAACAGATCTTGTTGAATGAATTGATCCATTGTTGTATGCCCTACTTCTTAGTAAATTTCTTCCTACTCGGACCCGCCGTACTTCCTTTGACTACTCCTGAGATATAGTGGAAACATTTTGTTATAGTGGAGAGTGGGGAGTGAAAAGACCAATGCAGCAGAGAACGACTGCATGAATCGGAATCCACTTATTAAGACAGACGACCGAGAAAGAAAGGCTCCGCGTTCGAACATTGGTTGATCTTAGCTTAGCGTGCTAGCCGCTGCTTCATTTCGTATAGTGATAACGCTTTCTCTTTCTTAGCGCTCCGCCCCCCTTGTATAGTAAGGGCTACTTTGCTTGCGCGGCTTTCTCTTATAGGGTGACTTGACTCAGCTTGACCTACTTGACTCAGCGGTTAGAGTATCGCTTTCATACGGCGAGAGTCATTGGTTCAAATCCAATAGTAGGTAAAACCGACCGAAACCCCTGCTTTTGCCAGCATGACAGCAAGCACGGACTGGCAGCAAGGAGTCAATTGAATGATCAAAGCATCGGTTGCTTCCACCTGTGGCCTTCTTCGACCGCCTTGACACCTTAATATCAAGGAACCCCCCTATTCCACAAGTAGGTGGAGACCTGGAGGGTCGGAAACCCCAACGGGAAACCTTTCACCGCGCCACACGATTCTTTCGCGAAGCGCTCTTTCCACTCCTGCCCCCGCAAGCAAAGAGGTTTCAAGATAGCAGGCGACCAAGTGAAAAAAAAAGCTCCGAGCAAATCTTCTAGAGAGCGTACCCTTAGTTTCGACTCTTTCTCTATTCTAAAAATAGAAAAAAGAAAAAGAAGCCAATTTTTTTTCTATGGACCCCTTCCACCAGATTACTTTACTGACTGTAATTCATTCAAAAAGAGTAAAGGAACTGGTTTAACAAAAGGGCTCTCAAAAGTGATCTGATACCTTCTTCCCTTGGTCTGGGAGGTAGGTTATGTAGGCGACAACTGTTCATAGGTTGCTCGATCAGGCCAAATAACCGATTTTTAGTATGCCTGAGATTGCCATAAGACCTTCTCCCTCTTGGAAACAGGCTAATCAAAAGGGGGCACTTTTTCCATTTGACTTTTTTGAGATTTTCCGCTTTCTTGCCTTATTATATTATGGGAGTACAATGTTTATGGATAGTATGTTGCATTGGTTAAAACTTTAACCTCACATCAGTGCCTAGGGCCTACTGAAGCGCTGCAGATCCTAGCAGAGTATCATGAATGAAGGCCTAAGTGATGCTCATCAGTGTCGGGACAGCGCCAAAAAACGAATAGATAGGTGGTTCAGTATAGTTTTAAGTAAATATCAAAAAAAGAGTTTGTTAATTATATACCATATTTTGATGGTTGAGTGACGAAGGAGAAGAGAGATAGCATCCCGACTGGCTAGCGATGAGGAGAAAAGAATCCCAATGTATGGTCCTAATTTAAACACGCCACCTACACGACTCACTACATAGGTTTAAGGAATGCAGGATAATATGGTTCCTCATCCCTCGATATAAAGAAGTTTAGAAGGCAAGAATGATAAGCATTCGGGCCTCTAAAGCAAGATTAAAGTGTCCTCTTGGATAAGAAGACCTAAAACACCAGTCAAGGGAAGAAGGTCGGTAACAAAAGGGAATCTTTCTTTTTCAGTTAAGTCTGCGCATGAATGATCCACTTGCCGCCGCTGACGTGACCATCTCCAAAAGATATGCCTCAATCTGTGGCAGATCAACTATAGGGGGAATGTGTTGGGAGACGACCTCCCGCCGCGGTAGTATGAGCCTTCCCTTTCCTTGATGTTACACAGGATGCGCAATGGGGGGTAGTACGAGGTGACTGATAGCATTACATTATAAGAATCGAAAGAGATGTTAAAAAGAACGACCATGGAGACTTGGGGATCTAGAGCAGGTCTTTCTTGTATATCCCTCGTGTCGAGAGCAACTTCCTCGAATATCAACGCAGGGAGCCGCGAGGAGAGGACTTCCAGGGCTCGATCTACGGCTGCGTCCCGTGGTTTGGTAGAATAGACACTTCCAAGGATAGTCTACACACACAAACCCAATCTCGTTTTCATAGGGTTATGGTGGCACTATGTTTAAATTTACTTCCCCTCCCCTTCAACCTGCCCCAACTCCCTATATATATTATCAAATAGAAGAGTCAAATATAAGAAATGCAGTAATCCTACCCATTGTGAGAGGCATCTTCCACTTTGTAATTGAAGGGTTCCAAACCTCGCTTCGTCGCTCAGTCCCTTGCTTCTTTCCTCCTCTTTTTCCTTTCCGGC